>JAYKKI010000046.1:6840000-7207500 GCA_039881145.1 Druceiella hillmani
TTTATTAACAATATTCTAAACGGTTTAGTTATTTGTTTTGTACTTTAGTAGAGTACAGAACTGCGTTACCCAATGTTGTAACACAAAAATTCGTTTAAGGCATAAAATCTATCATTATGGTTTTTTTTGGAGATATCAATGTCGTGTACAACTGTTTCAAACATCAGTTTAATGTAGTTGTAACTGTTTAGTTTGTTTAAATCAAAAATAGTTTAATGGTCATAATAGAAAAGGCAATGCCATGACCATCACTAACAATAGGCTAGTTGACTAAATTTGGGAAAGTACTTTACCTTAATATTTATTTATCCCAAAAAAAAAAATATTTTTCCAAAAATTAAACATTTATATTATGCATTTTGCGTTTTAAAAAATCAACTAAAATTTATCTTGAAAACGCTACAGACTATCATGGCGTCTTGAATGACATCACTACTTATGAAAAAAATCAAAACAATCATATCTGTGTATGACAGTTTGTTTTTTTATTTTAATTAAAAACAAAGTCTGTGTAGTGGCCCAGTGTCAAAGCACAACTATTAAAATGCCAAATAAGTTATTTATGCATGTTCCAAACAATAAACAAATACGGAAAAAGTGGCTAAAACTTGCAATGAGGTCATAGTTTATTTACAGATACAAGAATATATTTTTGGAAAAAACCTTTTTGATGTAAGTATTTATTTGCAATAGTACATATTCGATAAACTGTGTTTTTATTACAAAATAATTGTGATACTGGGCCTATTTTAAATAATGACTCGCGATTGTATTTTCTATGGAAAAACATTAAAATGTTGAAGCTCTGAGCTAATACTGTTGATTACAAACGGACAAATTAATATGACCCACACGCAATCTATTTTTATACCTAAAGCAATACTAATGAATTTTGCAGTCACTATTTTACAAGTTTATTGCAAAAATAATAATGGATAAGTTGAGGTTAAGTTGTTTATACTTCGCAAATCTAAAGTCAAAAACAGTATATATAAACTACTCACATGAAGTTTGAACATTCCGAAATTTTGATGAACAAAAGTCACTGACGCGAAGAATACTATTTCCGCTTATAATACATATTTTACATCTCGTACACTCACATTGAAGTTTTAACATTCCAACATTTTGATGAACAAAAGTCACTGACGCGGCGAATACTATTTCCGCTTATAATACATATTTTACATCTCGTATACTCACATTGAAGTTTTAATATTCCAAAATTTTGATGAACAAAAGTCACTGACGCGAAGAATACTATTTCAGCTTATAATACATATTTTACATCTCGTATACTCACATTGAAGTTTTAACATTCCGAAATTTTGATGAACAAAAGTCACTGACGCGAAGAATACTATTTCCGCTTATAATACATATTTTACATCTCGTATACTCACATTGAAGTTTTAACATTCCGAAATTTTGATGAACAAAAGTCACTGACGCGAAGAATACTATTTCAGCTTATAATACATATTTTACATCTCGTATACTCACATTGAAGTTTTAACATTCCAACATTTTGATGAACAAAAGTCACTGACGCGGCGAATACTATTTCCGCTTATAATACATATTTTACATCTCGTATACTCACATTGAAGTTTTAATATTCCAAAATTTTGATGAACAAAAGTCACTGACGCGAAGAATACTATTTCCGCTTATAATACATATTTTACATCTCGTATACTCACATTGAAGTTTTAACATTCCGAAATTTTGATGAACAAAAGTCACTGACGCGGCGAATACTATTTCCGCTTATAATACATATTTTACATCTCGTATACTCACATTGAAGTTTTAATATTCCAAAATTTTGATGAACAAAAGTCACTGACGCGAAGAATACTATTTCAGCTTATAATACATATTTTACATCTCGTATACTCACATTGAAGTTTTAACATTCCGAAATTTTGATAAACAAAAGTCACTGACGCGAAGAATCTACCAAGCATTGATTTTGGGCAAATTATTACGGTTCGCTTTGCTAAAACCTAATTCCATTGCGAATTGTACTAGTCTTTTAAGGTGTAATTAAGGACAACTGTATCAGCTTGACAAACATTTTTAAAAATGAAAAATTTATTGAATAACCTGATTTGTATTGTTTTTGATATCTCCATATCATGATTAATCATTAGAAACTAGAACCCATCCGATATATTCTTAGTGGAAACTAGCATATTAGCAATATATACTATGAATTTTTTTGTAGATTTTTATATTGCCTACAATATCTTCATACGGTGTTTTAATTGTAGAGATAACACGGTCTAAAAGTTTAACTTTAAAATACACCCGATATACTTCGGCTACCTTTGCTTAAATCGTTGTTGCCCGTTACTCACATGTTAAACAAATATAGCTTAATTCAGTATAATACGGCCAATCCGATAAAATGGCCAATCGAAATATTTCAGTGTTCTTTCACTACGTGTCTTTAGTTAATACTAGTAAACGATGACTACTACTAATGCAAACCCATCTGCTGCAAACATTTTTTTTAAATGATTAGGTATAGTAGGCATTTTTTAAAAGATTTAACCGATTCCACATATTTTAAATGTTAGTAATATTACGTCGTAGTTCATTTAGTTTTAGAATTATATTTTCCAGTTTTTTTTTCGTTAAATATAATCTCCTACAGGTAATGTAATAAATTGGTAAGTGACGCCAGATTCGAATGTTTGGCCATATCATCATTACAATTATATAAGGTTTGTTATTTATTAAGGCGATATAGCCCATATGCATTCAAATATTCTGTGCGTATTTTTATATAAAAATGATAAATTAATTTGGTTCTACTTAGCGGTATTAAAACATGGCCGCCAGTTTTTCGAAAATTATGTCTCATATTCACTCTTAAAATAACCTCTTTACATTCAGTGTCGTTTGTTAATTTCTGTCGATAAAATACATATCTATGTAAAATACTGCAATATTATTGACAAACATGTAATCAAAATTCTTATTACTGTTCTTTCTAAACGACCTCTATATTTCTTGCAAGACCCCTCCCTATAAGCTATACCATAATTTCGCTGGGATAAATTGTTTTTGTAAAAAAAACTAAAAGAAATCCCACTTTGTAAAAATAGTATTATTAAAATTATTAGAAATAAAACAATGTAGTTCTTCGGATGGAGTACAGCGGAAATAGTTCATCGGCGACTTACTTTTGACGTAGGTACACGTTATCATAATTGTATTAAAATGACTTTAAATTTTTCGAAGAATCTCAGACACTGGCAATCTATAAATACTGGACTTATTTATAGATTGCAAATTAAGGTATTCAAAAGGTATATACATTGTATGAAAATATTTAGAAAAATATTCGAAATGAATGCATGATTCGAATTTAGAACACTCTTCTTGCTTGAAGCTTTTTTTACTTGGAAATGATAATTCAAACACAGTATCATACAGCTGATTCAAGATATTTCGATTTTTTTTCAAGTTACAAGACTGTGAAATAATTTCGAGAGTTATAAAATTGAATACTACTTATGTGATATAGAAAATAGTTTTAGATTAAGGGTTATTTATATGGTATGTATATATAGATTCGCATAATCGCTTCGTTTCCACGAAAATTTGAGCCCCGGCGGCTTTTCTCGCCGCCTACACCTCCTGCCACCGCCCGCGCCGTCCCAGCCACCCACCAGCTTCGACAACCAGTAATCAGACGAGTATTTGACTTGTAAATGAGGAATCAAAGCTTAGGGGTGGAACCCTGGGTACTAGCATAGCTCTTTCGTCGGGTCAGGGACAAAGCATATTATTGTGAATCTTTTAATTGAGATTCACGGGTGTCTTGGTAAATGTTTACACCTTTTCAAGTATGGTTAATGCGAATATTTTAAACTGCCCTTTTTCAATTATGGATAGTGCGAATATTTTAAACCGACTTTTTTCAAGTATGGATAATGCGAATATTTTAAACCGACCTTTTTCAAGTATGGATAGTGCGAATATTTTAAACCGACCTTTTTCAGGTATGGATAATGCGAATTTTTTAAACCGACCTTTTCCAAGTATGAAAAATGAGAATATTTTAAACCGACCTTTTTCGAATATGGATAATGCGAGTATTTTAAACCGACCTTTTTCGAGTATGGACAATGCGAAAATTTTAAACGAAGTCATATGTCCAATATTTCAACTTATGTTTGGATTATTACGTATTGAAGGTTTTTTTTCACCTGTCTTACCAGGCAGAGTATTCTAATATTATAAATTCGAACGCTGCTGCGTTTGTTACCAAACGAATAAAAAAACAAAGCAACGAATGAATCGCTACCGAAGGAGATCGACAAAAATCCGTATAGTGTTGGGTTCAGGTGTTACAAAAATAAAAATGACACAATAGAAAATGAAAAAAAAATTAAGTTCCTTAAAACTTTAATTATGACAAATGAGAAATTTTGCATTCAAAGTCAGGTTATTTTCCTTAATAGTTTGCAAATGCTATTTCTACGGAACTTTTTGAACCAGCAAGATGAAACAAAGTGCCAGATTGTGTCTCTTTGTATCCTCTATACACAGATCTAACATACCAAATCTATTAAACACGCAGACCCCACGGGATCGTGGACAAACTTCACGTAAAACTCAAAAAAAGCAAAAAAACATTAATTTTGACAACAGAACGAATGTCAATGTCAGTTAACAGTTTATTTTTAATTAATTTAGACAATGGCTACGCATTAAAAAATGGGATCAGAATTATTTTTTGTAATCACAAAACAATTATTTAGGTACTTCGTTAACTTTTATTGTTTTTTTTAATTCTTATTAACAAGTTTTGATATATTAAAATAAAAATTTATGCTCGTTCATGAAGACGCCTTTTTATGATTTGTGTTATGGTTGGTTACAAATTGTATTATATTTCTTCTTATATTTTCTTTCTTTCTTATTAATCGCTGAATCGTTTGCTTTTTTATAGTATAAAAAATACTATACTATAGTATTCTATTTTTGTAACGCCTGCCCCGTTTTCGTCGATCTCCTTTGCAAATTTGGTGTGGCAGAGTAACACATAGGTGTCACCTGCAACTTCACACGCATGGTAAAATAACATAATTATTATAAGATGAAAAGCGTTCGTTTACTCAGTAATAAAAAAAAAGTTTATTATATCTAATAAACACGTGCATCCTAGCTGGGCTTACTATAACCGATAACAAACAGTGAAACATAGAATGGTTATTATTGTAACTCGTGTTATATAATAACTGTGTCGAAATATATACTGCCCTGTGCACAACAAAATAAAAAATGTGTGCATCGAATTCACATAACGTACCTATTTATAAACAAATTCCGCCGCATTGAGAAAGGCAACATAAACCGCGCTCCGTACTCTTATTAATAATAAATAACAAATACCGAACACGGTAATCGGCGTAGAAAGATGTTGGCCTTTCCACCGAGCCGTCGAGACGTTCGCCTTGGTGGCACGGATGCGACGACACGATCGCGTTCGGAATGTTCCCTTTCACTTCTCGTCTGTGTCGAACGTCGCCTCGCCGGACGCGCCGCTGCCGAGACCTAACGCCGTCTCTCTTGTGTTGGGTCATGACTGCTTTTTATCGTCGCTGTGGCAATGGGGGAGACGGAGCTTTTACAGAATCCGCGTTTCTCGCCATTGATTTATTTAGATGCGCGTATACAGTATACATAGTTGCAAGCGTGACAGAATCGGTCGCTATTGTTGTGTTTGACGCAAAACTTGACATTGATAAAGTCTTTAAACTTGAACCTTCTTGAATTTAATCAACTATTTCGTTGTTTCAAAGATCGATATTGTAGCTTTGTGAATGTTTGATATTAAATAAAGAATTTAGAACGTATTTAAATAGGTAGAATGTTTAGTGAATAAAGACCAAGATTATCCCGTAAAAATATTGCTTTTGAAGTTTCTTTTGTATTGATAGAAGCACTTCGGAGTAATTCCGAAGGAATTCAACGCTATTTTAAAGCCATCTATCGGTCAATTTCTATAAGTATCGACGACAATATCACATAAAAAACATTATTTTGTTTGCATGTCACAATTTAATAATTAACTTTTTGTGTACGAACGCCTTAAATGACTATTATTATTTTGAAATATTATCCAGAAATTAAATATTTGCACAATTAATAATTACGTTAATATTTCAATAACTATCCATAATTAATAAAATATAGCCTATTATTTTTACAGTATAACAATTTAAATCAACAAAATAGACAATACTACAACCGTATAAAGGTAGATAATACAACAACGATTAAATCAAAAGGTGACTATACTGATTATTCAATTTATTTTATGTAATGTTAATTATGTTTAATTAATAAAATGAAACTCATCATCAGCCTGTACCTATCCACTGCTGGACATAGGCCTTTCCCAAAGCATCCTCCAGGCAGGTCCTCCGTCTTCCACATCAAGCTTCCTGCCGACTTCTTTAGGTGGTCAGTCCATCTAGCTGGCCGGCGATCCACATGGTGCTTCGAGGTTCGTGGTTTCCATTCGAGAACTCGTCTACCCCATCGGTTGTCTTTTCTTCGGCAAATGTGGCCCTATCACTTCAGTTTTATATGATACTAAGGACTATATCGACTATATAAACTGTATATATGTGTGTGCGCGCGCGTGTGTGTGTGTGCGCGTGCGTGTATGCGTGCGCGCGAGCGTGTGTGTGTATGCGCGTGCGTGTGTGTGTGAACTAAATAATAAAAAGGCAAATCGGACAAGGTCTATTGTGTTTAATATTGAAGTTTTATAGAACATCCATTTGAATATTGTTGGAATTTTTTGGAAAATAGCGAAAATTATTCAACCGTTCATATTTTATTATCCATGCATAATTAAACCATTATATACGTTCCGATTAATGTTGATAGTGATGCGGAAGTGTTTAAAAAATTACAAAACGTCACCACGAACTTAAAGGTTGTAACTTAAAAACTATTAATTTAACAAAAAAATTAATGAAACCATATTTGTAGAGAATTAAATAATTTGTAAGTTTATTAATAAATACGTTAGTAATTTTGTTTATGAATAATATTGCGAAAACTACTTTTACAAATATTTAATAGGCTTAATTTAAAAAAAAATAATTGTATGGAAAAATGTTTTAAATAAAAGTTGTAAACAAGTTATTCCGTAATAAAAAGGTTTGATATTTCTTATTATAGAGATTACAGTTTACGAGATACGGTACAATTTGCGTTTTTCAAAAATGGTCGATGTTGCAAACTTGGGTATGCTTGGGTTGGGGTATCAATACGACATTTTAAGAAAATGTCGTATTTATACCCCAAATAATAATCAATAAAAAAAGTATGGACTATTTAGGTGTTTCTGGCTTGTTACGAATATTAAAAGATGCCTTAACTAAATTTATTTAATTATAAGCTTGGCGCTTCTAATGGAAGGATGGCTATCGTGTTATCGTCGTTGCTATGTTTACTTTGTGTGATAGTTCGGGATTCGTACTGTGGATTAATATTAGAAAATTTCATTTTCGTGCAAGTTTTGTTAAGGAGTTTCCTTTCAGACAGCTGAATCATTTCGATTGTAATCGCTTGCTAGTCCAAACGGCAAATAGGCAATGGTTTCGGTTTTTGATGTGTAGCTGACCCTGTACCCGGTATTACCAAACGTAGATTGTGTTTTTGATTAGCTGCCGATTGCTACTTTTTTTCAAAATGCTATTTTTTTCTACGTCCATATTGGTAGCAGAAGATGAACATTTTATTTCTAAAATGCCATTTGCGTATTTGCAGTAGGAATAGCCTCCGAAAAAATAATATTCCTCATCAATAAACAACTCGCACTACTCAGTAACCATATTTTCTTGGATGCGAAGCTGGTTTAGTGTTTGTTTATTACCTTTACCGTATTTCATGGACGGAGTATTGTCTAATGGGGAATCGTACAAAATAGTTTTGATAGGAGATTCGCAATGAATCTTTTTTTCTTGCTATGCGTATCCTGCCAAACCGTGATACGGTTAGGAGTTTTTTCCAATTTTGAAGCCTCTTTGAACTACCACTTTGTAATGGTATTACTTTCCAAATTATGTCGTTTTATTAGAAACCATTTACTTAAAAATCAGGTTTATTTTTTTAAAGTAAACTGTCCCTCATATCAGCTTGTTGGCAATTGACTCCATAATCAGCATCTATCAATACACTAGTCTGGATTTTTTTTTCGTGGTTTTGAATGTAAAATTATTGAATATCTCTTTGATTCCCAATTGACCCATTCGTAGGTTTTCCAAAAATAACTTCATGAACAACGGAACTAAACCGTTGTGTATTAAAAGATATTACTGTCCCACAGTGTCCACTATGCGCTTCCCTCAAATAAATTTGGCTACCTGACCATTAAGATTTTCTACCACGTTGCTCGTTACGTTATACATTAAATTTCACGAATGTCTAGAAAGTTTTACGTATAATTCTCATAATTTACACATTACAGACTAATATTTTATTATTGCGGGTTGCGCGAATATCTGAGATAAAGTCTAAACTTAATACTTGTTGCTTCCAATGACGAATCGCGAAATTAAGCCACGTTCCTAAACGTAAATAGTCATCTTAACGACTTTACGTGGACCAATTGGATAGCAAATATCTGTGGTCAATACTACAAAGCATTGCAATTATTTCGCAAAAAATGATTTTTATATTTTATTTTTTCCACTGTAGTATTTGCATATGGGTTTAAATCTAAAATCATTTTCTAAGTCCTGGAGTCACCATCAGAAATTCAATTTTGAATCCCTCCAAAATTATAGTTGACTCCATCGCGGAAGATGATCCTTCATGGTTTTTAAAGCACACATGTTCGGAAGGATTAATGTTCTTATTTTTTCTCGAGCACAAATTACATAATATTTATTTTGAACACCGAAATATAGTAATTTTTTTTGTATGAAAGCCTACGATAGCAATAGCACCCGAAAGAGCATTACAATTTGTTCTATATGATCTTTTCGATCAACACCCATCAACTACTACCGTTATCGTAAGTATTCTTTGAGCGTCCACATTGCCAACAGACATTCCATAATTTGCCTCTTCCTCCGCGGCATGTCACAGAACATGTTCTAAAGCGGTTCGCTACCAGTCACTTACCTGATTATGAAGACGATTATAAAGCTACCAAGATATCTTTTGGAACTTTGAATCCGGGGCCAGTCGACATAAAACCTAAAACTGCAGCTGGTACTATCCTTTCCTCGCTATCATATGGACTTTTCAAAGTAAAATTTATGTAATACGTAAACGGCATTTTAACTTAAATATCAAGGAAAACCTTTTCGCTATCTCAGAAATTATGTCATCTGTAATTCATGCTTCCATGTACAGAAATTGATGATTATTCTTCGACCACGTATATCCCTGGACATCATATTCTGAAACAATAAAAGTACGTATCTACTGTAGTATTTTTATGTGGCATTAAAGTGAATGGATCTCATTCAATAACTTAAGGGCAACTTATCATTTAATAAGTAACAACAAAATTTTTGAACATAAGATAATTTAGCTGCATAAAAATGTAGTTCTACTATTTCTAAGCGTCGATCAATTCAGACGCTTATGCGAGATTACGCCAACCATTTAATATTGAATGGACTGAAGAACAATGTCTATCTAAAAACCACGATTTCGTTTAGAAAGCTACTTTAAAAGTATCGACTTTTAATATGTAGATTAGTTCTTTGTGAGGCCATAAACTAGTCATTCTTAAACTTAAAATAAAACAAATACAACAACTTCATCGCAAAACAAAATTAAATTTGAGCACTTAAAACAGATCGATACACTTAACAAGACGACATCATGACGTCACATGAGTTATAACCGATCATATACTCTTCAGTCACGTTACTAATCTTGTTTTTTTTTTGTAAAGATAACCATTTAATATTTTAAATTGACCATTGTCTATATTTAAATCCGTTAAAGTTAATAAATCGAAATTGCTCCAATTCATAGTTAAATTTGATTAATATCAAACGGGGAACTATTGGTACGCAAACGCGATATATTCCTATACAAGTAATAAATATATGGACGTGTAAATACCACATTATTCTGACCAATTTTCTCAATAACAAAAGTTTTGTTTTCCTAACGGGCGAAGGACAATTCTCGGAAATTTCGTTTAACGTTTTCCTGAAATCCATTTCCACATAATAAAAACAGCCATCTATTTTAATAATTTTTAAATTACACACATTAAGTATATTGAATCTACAAATTCATAAGAATTATTAACAGTTTATATCTCATGCGTACATTACAACAATGTTTGGAAACTCGATCATTACATTTAAAGAGTCTAATATAATTATTTAATTTAAAAAAATTATATGTCGAAATATATTTAAATAATTAACTTTACTCAACAAGAACAAGAAAAAGTGAGAAGAAACTTAAAATAGAATTTGAGTTAGTCATTACCTAAGATTTTGTCTTCCTAGCTTTAATATAACTTCTCATCTTGGCTTTTTTTTGATAAACGTTTTTTTTACGTAAACCATCTGTAAAATTAATATGAAATTAAATATAAAATCCTAAAAATTGGCAGTCTAAAATTATGAATACGTACACTTAATTTTATTATGTGTTTTGCCACAAAAAATATGAAAAACCAATACAAAAATGTTATATTGGATTAAACATATTTAACTATAAAGTGGAGATGATGAACGCTTGCTATAATATTTATGTCAAAAATAATAAAAAAATATATATTTATGATATTTCAAACAAATATAATATTTATCTCAAAAATAATAAAAGATACTAAGCGCCCGGGAATTACGTCGTTGACGGCATTCACCCGTCGCAACCGTCGACTGATTGCCTATCTATATCTGCGAGTCTTTTATATCAATTTCGTTTGACGTTTTTATACACTATTATAGGAGAATTTTGTATGTAATTTTGGGTAATTTGAATTCGTGTTTAGGAAATAAATATAACAGGTATTGAAATTTTGCATGACAACTTTAAAGATGACTATGTTCTTGGTATACTGAACGTAGATTTTTATTGTAAATTAGCGTAATGGTTGAGATTAGGCATCCTAAAACACACCTATTTCATGATTCGTCTGAAATTAGATGACACGTAACTACATTAATAGACTTTTTTTTTCCTAAATTCTGCCACTTTAAAGATTTTAACTTTATTGAGTATGAGTGTATCTTTCTAATATGATATATAATTTATGAATATGTGTTACGTATTTCTATAGATATAGCATCTCCAATTACCACTGTATCTGCATAATTTGCATGACGGCGACCCCTTGGAAAGAGAAAAAATTATAGCTATTCTGTCAAATGCATGCCTTTATTTGAAAACAAATGGAACTTTGCAAAAAACCACTCGGCATCGATTTTTTTTATTAAAATAATCGTGAACTGCAATTATATTTGCCAAATACGTTGTTTTTTTCATTATATTTCGTTTACAAAGCACAACTGGCTTATGACGTCACTGGTCCGTATGTAGCATTCATTATAAGGTAGTTTATTAAAAATCTTTAGTATCTCGTTAAATATTGCGTTTAAGTTATATATTGCATATTATAATTTTCTCATTTTTTTGTGTGGAAAATAAATTCATAATAACTTTATCAATACAATGAAAAAAAATTGACACTTACCTATTTAGAAGTTTCGATTAGTTGTTTGTTATATGCATTTATTTTTAAAACATTTTTACAAAAAAAAATCAGTCAAATACCCTTATTCAGGCCAAAAAGCACTGGAGGCTACGAGTATACATTTCTTTACTCGTAGACTGGAGGTACGCGACACTACGCGAACCAACGCGACGCGGCTACGCACACTATATTTGGGCTATTTCTCTGTGACGATAAATGTTTTAGGCCGAGCGCACTTTGAATACGTTTTCGTACAAAATCGAGTGTTACGAACATGTGTGATTACACACGAAACTTTCCGAATATAGATGTACTATAGAAGCTCGCAAACTGGCTACGAATTAATCGTCGTACACAGATCATATACTAAACGTGGATCCCATCTTGTTGGAATATTTTGCGTTGTTGTTAACGAGTCACCATGGACGTTGCAAAATTTATTAATTTAGTGCACGAACACAGTTGTTTATGGGATAAGAGTGATTCCAGTTATCATTTAAGAGCGGGAAATCTCGGAAGAAACAAAAATACCAAATTCACTTTGCACAAGTGTCGCTGGGGCAAAATGAATTTGGGGAGAAAACAACTGATTATAACGGACAAAAAACGCACCTAGTGTGCGCAACTGCACACTCAATAATTACGACAAGAATCGTAAGTTTACGTACGACACAAATTCGTATCCAAAGTGCGCTCGGCCTTGAGCGAGCGGAGCGACCGTCTTGTTTCGCAGAAAAACAGCTGCAGGGCCGTGCAGCGCAGCTTTAGTATGTTTTGACATTTAACGTCGACGGAACAGGCAATGTTTCGAACGCTAGATGGCGTCCAATGTATCTAACATATATGACCCGTGGCGCATGTCAAAACCTAATACAGGTGTTGCGCAAACTCATTCCGTACGTCAATTGCGCTGCTTGGCGTGGAGTGGTAGTTTTTTGAACGGTTTGAAAATCTATCAACAATATTTTGACATTGACGAGCGAATTTTAGTTTACGATCGCGCCATTGGAATTCAGTGGTCATTTTTAGTTTCATTAATGAGCTTTTATTATTATTTTCTCAACACTCAAATATTGATTTAAAACTTTATGAGATTGTAATTACAGAGAAACGTCAATAATCAACAAACGTTCGTTTTATAGTAGATAACAAATTTCTTCAGAATTTTTGTCTGTTTACCTACTAGTCTGTTTGTCTGCTTATTACTGCGATTTAACTTAAAGTTCTGTCTGAAATATATGTTGCTTTTACCCCGGCAGTGGTATTTTTGAAAACACACGTTTTTATTGGAGAAAGACTCCACCATTCATTAACTAAAAATCTACACGTGCGTGGCTAAAACTAAAAAACAAAAAAAACCTGGGAAGCTATAATAATCGGACATAGGTAATTTATAGCTTGGGTATAAATGTAATGTTGTCGGCCTTAAGATCTAGGTAGCATTTTTTATTTCTTGTACTGAACTAAATTTACTAAACACTAGGTTTAGAAATGAAATATGAACGTTTTGGTTTGTTTCACAAAAGCGTTTGTAATACATTGCTCATTTATCGAGTACATTTGACCCGAGGATTGAGCAATATATTTCTGGAGGTTAATCAGATATACTGTCAATATTTTAGTTACAATTATCAGTTGCAATGTCAATTTAATTTCGATTATAATATATTTTCTTTCACTTAAAAATATTAGACATAAAAATCAAACAAAGCCCTTGTTGAGCTTCTTTGCCACATTTTACGCATCAATAGAACGTGGTTTCACTACATTTTATTCAGCGTCGATAATTATATAATGCTCATATTACATAATTTTCGACAAAATTGGACCTTTTCTACTAAACTCTCTGAATAAAAAAAACTAGATTTTTCGGTTTGTATTTGATATGATTATTTCACGAAGAAAGTGTTGATTAATTAGTGCATTTTAGTCAGTTGTATGTTGACATGTGATTATAAATACGAAAACACCAATCAGAACACCTGACATCACGATATACGAACATTTAACAAAGTTTGTCTCGAGTAGCGCCGAATTGATTATTGTGGATATTTATTGGTAAAAAAGTTTATGGACCATTTATCGACGAAATGGAAGTCGGTTTCGCGATATGACAGCCGCCTTCTTTGTTTCCAATTTGAACTTCTGTTTACCAGAATTCGTGAATGTAAAGGCTTCATTGTAAGTGTACAGAAGAAATATAGTTAATTTTATCGAGATTTCGTATGCTTTCCAATGAGTGATGTTAAATTCTCAGTCAAAGACATGTCGATATAATTTCTAGGTTATATATATGTGTGTGTGTGTGTGTGTGTGTATATATGTATATATATATATATATATATATATATATTTATATATACTCGTCTTGTGATTAAATTAAATATCGGGGCTCAAGTTGAAAATTTAAATATAATTCACTTTTATTGTTAATATTTACTAATTTTATGGGTATCCGCATTTATTTTTACTCAAACGGAAGTGACCCTATCAAAATTGTGAGTTTCCTGACTAATAAGTTGGTTATGAACATTATTTACAATTATATTTTCACAAGCGCTATACTACAATGAAACCATTTGAGATGGTTAATTTACGAAAATAATCGAGTCTGTAGTATTTGCACTAGTATTCTGTTAGTTTTGTATATAGGTTTCGGCGCGAACTGCTGAACGACTAAAAGTTTAATTTTTTAACAAAATATCTCTGGAAAAATAAATTCACTTTCTTCTAAATCTTTATATTATGATTGTAATAAATAAATATATTTGGAATACTGCAAATACTTATTCAAAAATTGTGAAATTTAATATGATATTAGTTTAACTAAATGATTCAGCTTGCAACATTTGGTAATGTTATAAGATTTGATTTATTAAACTGTGTAATCAAATAGTGATGTAACGTTCTTTGTAATAACGTTATTTTGGTATATCCATATTAAAATGCGCCACCTATGATTTGTAGTTTAAACTAATGTTTATTTCAATGAACTTTGTGAATATTGCTTTAGCAATAAATAATATAATTGCTATAACGAAATACTTGTTGACTACTTCAGTTTATATGTTACGGCTAATATTGTTATTTATTTTAATCTCAAGATCAGTCTGTTAAACTTAGAGTTAGTTTTGATCGTAGGCTAATAATGTCTGACAAAACATTTACTTTCCAATCTATCATGTTTATTCGGATAAACTTAGATTACCTAAGACCAGTGAATAAAATGTAATATATAAATGTTTATTATTTTGATTCTCTTGAAAATTTTCATCGTATTGCTTGTTTAAGAAGAGGTTGGCTGATTTAGGTATGTTTTAACTTTTTAGACTGAAGGTATTTTTATAATTAACCTCAAGTTTATCATTAATACTACGATTAGCCTTACCAAATATAGAGCTTGAAACTGTAACGTGTTTGTAAGTAAAACGTATTTTTTTTAAGGACTGTGTATAGTAAAATTGGAACGATGCAGAAACGATTGATATAAATAACGCGTCTTTAAAAATGACACTCTGAATTATAAATCATTTTAAATATTAGTCATTACACGAAACAAGTAACACACTAACGATTGACTTGGTGGCTACTTTCATCGCTAAGGACTGCAGTCCCGGTATACTTAAAATAATTTTGCTCCAACAAATCGATATTATGTTTGCAGGATCCCACCGGATTAACGGGATTCGTGAATGAGACACGACTCCATCTTATTATCGCTCTGCCTATCTTTTGTATTTCGCGCACTGTATTTAAAACATAAACAATGCTGTCGATCTTAAAACGTAAACTATGTTGATATTACATTCGAGGAATAATTGCCTGTGGATGTATCTTCGCCGGGCCGCTCTCACGTCACCTATTTTGTTTCTTTTCTTCATTTGTTTCTGGCGTTAGCGTGGGCTAATAATACAATTTAAGTCATTGTGAATTGTGAGATATTGTGTAAACGTCCTTAAAAATTAATATTTCGCTGTAGTAAAAATAACAGTCTATTGTACAAGAGTATGTATATTTAACAGCTGTTTGGGGATACAATTTTAAATCTTGGAAGTCCTCCCCAATCCGCAAAATGCAGAGTTATTCTCTGCTATTATAAACTTTACTGAATGCTGTACAATGGGTTTGCACGTGCATTTGAAAATTAAGCATATTCATATTGATTAAAAAATACTATGTCGTCTGTTTGTTTCCTACAATTACACCGACAGCGACGATATAATTAATATGTCCATTATTTAGAAACACAAAATATTTCAGACGATGGGAAAAATTATTTAGAAAAAAGATGGCAAGATTTATTTAGCAAGAAGAATTATCCAGGATAATGTCAAAAGACGAACTCCCTATTGTTAACAACTTTTCAAATTTGTTGACCATAATTTATCGAATTCGGCTAATTCTATTCAACCTATCGTTATGTGCATACAGGAAGACTCTAAAAATGAATATTACGAGAGAATCAAAAATGAAGATTTCAAATTTTCTTTAACTCTTGAGCGTGGACGTAGTCTCGCAACCGACGCTACTTTAACATTAATATCCACTCATATATAAAGACATCCTCAAAATTTTGGAATCAAGATCGATCCTTTAAGTGGTAGTGTGCTTGCAGAAATTTATATAAATATCCTGAAACAAAAACTGGCGAATACGATTTGCATTCAAATACAGTTATTGTTGCCATCACTACGGATTCTGCAAGCGTAATCATATAAATCGATCGAAGTATTGAATTATTATGTCAACTATGTTACGTGCATAGATTGCGAATAGGGATTCTCTGATGTTCTGTTTAAAAAAACAAACACTTCTTAAAATCGATGAAGATAAATGAAATACAACTGTGAAAGAACAAGATTACACCCAGGAAAAGGATCTGAGGAAGATCTTATTTTGAAGATGACCCCTTTGTTGTAGCCGAAGTTCCTTTTGAGGAAGCGGAAAGTGCAATTTATCTTAGACTGTAAAACGAGGTGGTGTACTCTTTTCTCTGTGATTGAAACATTCAATAAAGTTAGATTCTGCGTATGTAAAACACTTATCGACCTCAATCTTGGCCTCAATAATTAATTTTACGGACAAGAATTTTCAATTTAAAAAGGTTTGGAACAAATTTTGCAAACAATAAAACTTGCTACTGCGAACGCAACAATAGTCACAACTGAAATAGCACTTAAATTTATGTTAATTCCAGATTAAGAGAGATGTTAATTCCACGTTGTTTTTGAAGTTGATTAAACTTTGAGACGAAAAATTTGTCAGCAGTGGTTTGACAGCGAGATCCATATATATTCACATAAATACTTATGTGAAACCCTAAACAGAAAATTGAGAGGCCACCTCTAACTTGACATATAAATTGATTTTAAGGAAAGACACTTTAACTTCTTCATGTCAAACATATATTTCATTAATTTTCAGTTAGTGCGACTAGAACGGAAACATGAACTTAATGTAAGATTGCCACTGTTTATTGTTTTTGTTACGGTTACATATTTAATTGGTCGAAAATTACAATTTTTATTTGTTCACAAAATATTTTATCTTTGCCTGAATTGTAATAAATTCAGTTTTAACACGTAAGGAAAATGGGTTATGCCCCCACTAGGCGATCTTTCTCACTCTTTCTCTCTGTCTCTTTCTATTATATATGGTTGTATGTGTGTGTGTTCGTGCGAGTATCGTCATTCGAGCAGCAAGCAATGTGCGCGGTCAGCTGTATAATCTCAATTCTAAACACGTGTAAATATTATTTAAACTTATTTTTTTTATTCTACTGGCTTTCTATTGTAAGCCAATCATCTGCCAGACCGTTTCCAATTCGATATGTATTTATTTGCATTATAAATTATTGCTATATCATTTACTAAAAATTAAAAATTTATAAATTACAAAAAAATTTCGGCAAATTCATTTATTTTCATTAGTTAATTAAACTTTATTTACAATGTTTCAGTAAATTTACAATTCAATTTTTTAAATATTTAAATTTAAATTAAAATAATTAAAATGAAAATAAATAAGTTTTAATTTTAATGTAACTTAATTTATAATTTAATTTTAAATTTGAGTAATTTATTAAAGAAATTAGGATAACTAACCTTAAAAAAAATATAAATAATGAAATTTAAATTTTTAAAATAATTAAATTTAAACTTAAAATTAACTTTAAATTAGATTGATTGAATAAAAAAAAACTTAAACAAATAAAATAAGAAAAAAATAATTGGTAGAACAATAAACCTTAATGTCAAAATTAATTTGGCGTAACTATATATTATATTAATCAATAGAAATCTACATATTAAATCATGTTTGGAGTTGAAAAAATAATGTAAGGAACTTTGTTCCTGACGGGGTTCTCCGACTGCACAGTTTTTTCTAAATATTTGTAGCTTTCCCAGTTAAGTATTAATCTTGTAAAGGAAGTAAACCTTTTTAATAAAATAATGTAACTGTTTTCGGCATATATAACTTTTCCTTTACAATATTTCGCAAATAATCTCTGCTGTGGATATAATCGCCAAATTGATATCGAGAATTATCTACTAATGTGATTACTCGGTAGATTTGAGATTGCGTTCACTTTATTTTACGTCATTCTATTATTATAGAAACGAATAAAGAAATGGAAAAACGAATAATATTGAAAAAAAATTCTGTTTTTCTTTTATCCATATTATACATATTTAAAAAATACATAAATGCATATATCAGTTACTAGATACCTGCAAAACCTTTTAATTAATGTAAATTGTATATACATCAAATTCATTTACAGTGACCTAATTTATGTATATTATTTTGTATGCTTTTTATTGGATTAAATAATAGTTTCAAATACCATTCATTGACGTTTAGGAAATTTTTAGAATTATCTTTTTCATAAAATAAAAGAAGTAAATGCTAAGGATTTGCTTGCTATCGTGAGTGATGAATGCGACCGCGACGATTTGACATATCGCGCCAAGTAATACAAATACGAACAAACGCAGAAATCATAATACAAAAACAGTTTATTGACTTAACCGGTGTTTTGGTATGCATCTGTTCAAACAATATCGCTTATTTATTAAATTTCATTACGTTGATTTGTGTATTTTCGTTTTACCGTTTGTTCGGAGGAACGACGCGGTTAATACGAGTATTGTCTTTCATGTAACTTTGTTGCCATTACGTTATCACATATTGAACGAGCATATGAGTCGTGGCACTGACGTGGATATTTCGTTTGCGTTATGGACGCGAATTTAAAGAAAGTTTTTGATGTGAAGGATAAATCGAAGGATGGAAATGCTGTACGTATATAATATAATTTTTCTGCTCTATTTTTTCACCGGTCTCATGTTTGTTTACAGATTTCGTCACCTTATTTTAAACTGTCAATTTGGCGTCTCATTTGTCATAATAATGTAAACATGTTTACCTTTTTTTATGAATTATAGATAGTTATTTCAATATTAGATGACAAAATAATAAATAGTAATATTTATAATTTTGTCATCTAATATTATACAATGAGGTGGAAGTTGAGAAGATTCTAGAAATTTCAAGCAATTGCTCTAAATGTTTAATTAACCTGAAAATATTGTAAGGAAATTACATGGAAGATAATCCAGAGGATGAAAAGTTTTCACATGCTCATGATATGAGCTTGTATAGTATTTTAGAAATGATTAATCTGTTCTAAAAAGTGCAGTTATTGTTGTTATATAAACTTTTATTGAATATATTTGGCGTTAATTATGTAGAAATTCATTATTTACAATTAAGTTAAACTATGTGATGTAGTATTATTTCTACTTTCTTTAAGTTCTTTACCATAACCTAGGTTTCATTGTATTACAACATCTTCTTTCCTAATAGCCTACCTGAAGATGTAATACATTGAAACCTAGGTCGTGGTAAAGGATTTAAAGAAAGTAGAAATAATACTTCATCACGTATTTTCATTTAATTGTAAATAAACTTTTATGTTTTATTCTTGTTGTGAAAAATATAAATGAACTTGCCCATGTAAATTAAATTGTAAACAAGTAATAAACAAACCATAAATTGAGTGAATATTGGATTGTCGGTTTGCTCCCAGTAGTAGAAAATATTGATGTACATATTTTGAAACGTAAAGAACAAAATTCTTTAAAGTGCTCTGTACTAACCGAAGCAGTTTTATTAATAAGAAATTGATTTGATCTATTAACTATGGTGCGTGAAATATGTAATATGTTTGACGTTGTAATAAAGTTTTGTTCTGTACATGTATCTAATAACCCACAAAATATTCCATTTAATTATAATTTCAGTTCTAATTTTACCCATCGTCCTATTACATACCATATGTAATTGTTCTCTTCACCAATTGCAGGGCCCTGCGAATGGAGGTAATGGTCCACAGCAGTACTATGGGCCGCCGACTGGGTATCCTCCACCCCACTTCCATGTGCACGGAGGTCCGCCGCCCCCTCCTCCCCACCACCTGCAGCATTCCCCGCCGCCCCCTAACCCCGTTTACCACAAGGACGAGCGCACGCACAAGCAATACATTAAGCTCAAAAGAAAGCTGGAGCAGAAACAGACCACTAGGAGTAGTAATAATGGCCTTGGTGAGATTCCAGTGATTTACCAATGTAATGGAATTGAAAATGTATGCCAACAGTGGGAAGAATCGCTAATTCAATCTCTAATTTTTATGTTGTCTATTGAAAATATTGTAAGGAAAATGTAAATCTTATTTTTCATTCCATGATATTCCATTTAATTCTTAATGTTTCATTTCATATTATATATATTTTGATATTGGGCTTTTCACATAAATTTTTTAGGGAAACGTTACTTTTACTTCAGTGCAATAGTTAGTAATTCGATTTGACAATTAAAATGCTACCTCAATATACAACACTTTTGATCCCTATGTTACTGAATACTCATATAAAGGCACATTTAACAACTTTTACGTTTTAGAAATTCAACATAATGTCTTATACAAAGCCTATAATTATTTCAGCTGAACTAAACTCGGGCAGCAGCACACCATCGCTTTCACCACGGAAAGAGCTAAATGGTTGGCAGCGCACAGCCACAGCAGGTACTTCCTCAGAGGGTGAGGGTTCTTCTGCTGCCACATCGGTGCAGGGAGATGATGATGACACCCAGAACCTGCTCGATATGCTCTCGGCTGCACGCACTCCGCAGGTTGGTCATTCTCTGGCTATTAAGCTTGTTTTGAAGAGAAAATTTCATTATATAGTCATATTTTTATATATATATTTTCTATATTATCTTCGCTAATACTATAAATGCAAGTGTGTTTATTGCGTAAAATCTAATTTGTTACTTCATGATTGGAATTAACATATAGGTTACTTTTTAACCTGAAAATTAGTATGATTCCTGTAGAATGGAAATCTCGTGTTTTTTAGTTAATAATAAAAATTTATTACTATAACATTTTTGTTAAATGGTTTAACTTGATTATTAATTCTATTATTCACATGTCTCGAAAGCCTGAAACATTTTTTTGTTTTTGCTGAACATGACAAAATATTTTTAGAAATATTTGTGGAGTCAAATCCTGTCATCTTAATAGAAACTCCATACGGGCAGTAATTGAATCAGTTTAAAATAGTGCAGTACGAATATACAGGTATTGGTTAATATGTATAATACGAATTGACACATAGATTATGTCACATATGCTGTAGGGTCGCTAATGTGGTGGTATGAATGAAAATTAATGGAGACATTTGTCTGCCTTATTTTTGAGGGATTTTAATAATTCCTCTGATGCTCAGCATTGGACTTTTTAGATTCACCATAATCTTTACCCTTCTGCTTGCGTTTGCGATACTAACTATCAAAACACATTTTTAGCTCCCATATTCCGAAATTATTTATCCAAATACCCATATTCCACAGCTTTAATTATCATTATTCAACCTTTTTAATAATATTACTGTACCCTAGATAGGTAGTAGTCATTAAGAGGATTCAACAACACCCCACTTAACGTTCATGACATCTACATGGACAAATTTAGAAAATGTTATGACAAAGTTTTATGACAGTCTAAAGATATACTAATTCTTTCGCGCATTGATGGCATAAAACACTGTTATTCCTTCTACCACTTTCCCTGTGCTAGCAGGTGCAAAAAACGACTATAATGAAGCCATGTTATGCTATTTATAATCTTTGTTCCTTCATTTATCATATAGTAACCTAGTATAAGCGTGCATACTTTGTCATTTATAAAATATTGCATTTAAATGATATATGAAAATATAAAGCTTGCTCTTTTGGTCGAGAAGTGGTTGGTTTGCGAGGTAAAATGTAATCTACGTAAAAAAATTTAGTTATTTTTTGGCAGAAAGTCATAGTTCTTTCCTTGCTATATAGTAGACATGGCACGTTTAACATATTTTATGGCTAAAACGAATGACGTTGTTTAAGAGTATATCCAACATATTATACCTAATTAAAAGATAAGAAGAGATTTTAATACTAATATAAATTGCTTTTGTATTGATCATAAAACTCGTTTTAATCAGGTTTCAGAAATAACATCATCAAGTGCGCTGGTGCAATGGAATACCCCTATTCCTTCCGGCCTAACTCTTCCCTCGTACGATCTTACCTATGAATTGCTACTTGGAGACAAGGGACGATACAAGGCTATCTACAGCGGACCATCTTTATCATGCAGGTGAGGTTCAGCTCTGCACTGCAGGTTTAAAGTTCAACAGGTTAAAGGTTCTGCAGGTACCATAGGAAGCATGTTCATGTTTGGAAGAAATAAAGTTGTTGAAAGGTAATTCCAGTTCACTTGGAATTTAAGCACAGTCACATCCATTTCTTTCGCGGGTGACCTAAAATAGACCTATAAACCTGTATACATATTAATAGTCACTCAAGAATATTTATAAAGAACTTTTAAGGGGGCCAAATAAGTACTCGACAGAGGGTCTACCTGTACTTCCATGATGTAGTATTATTTCTACTTTCTTTAAGTTCTTTACCACAACCTAGGTTTCATTGTATTACAATATCTTCAGGAGGGCTATTAACAAAGATGCTAATAGCTAATAGCCCACATGAAGATGTTGTAATACAACGAAACCCAGGTACTGGTAAAGAGCTTAAAGAAAGTAGAAATAATACTACATCACATAGTTTCATTTAATTGTGAATAATGAATTTCTACAAAATTAACGCCAGATATATTCAACAGTAAACTATATTGTAATAATTACCATATTATAGAGGGGTATTTAGTACTCTCCATGGCGTATAAATATTCTTTTTTATTTGGCATAGAGATAATTGAAGAAAACCATGTGATGATAACTTTCTTTAGACCAACAGATTTACAATGCTATTTTAAAGATAAAAAATACAATTAATTTCTGGTGATACTTACTCCCCTTTAGTAGGCAGATAAAATTGACTTTTTTTTATATATGAATAAAGTATACACTTTCAAGTATATTTGTATAAAATTATACTTACTCCCCTTTAGTAGGTAGATAAAATTGACTTTTTCTTATATATGAATAAAGTATACACTTTCAAGTATATTTGTATAAAATTATACTTACTCCCCTTTAGTAGGTAGATAAAATTGAGTTTTTCTTATATATGAATAAAGTATACACTTTCAAGTATATTTGTATAAAATTATACTTACTCCCCTTTAGTAGGTAGATAAAATTGACTTTTTCTTATATATGAATAAAGTACACACTTTCAAGTATATTTGTATAAAATTATACTTACTCCCCTTTAGTAGGTAGATAAAATTGATTTTTTCTTATCTATGAATAAAGTATACACTTTCAAGTATATTTGTATAAAATTATACTTACTCCCCTTTTGTAGGTAGATAAAATTGAGCTTTTCTTATATATGAATAAAGTACACACTTTCAAGTATATTTGTATAAAATTATACTTACTCCCCTTTAGTAGGTAGATAAAATTGACTTTTTCTTATCTATGAATAAAGTATACACTTTCAAGTCTATTTGTATAAAATTATACTTACTCCCCTTTAGTAGGCAGATAAAATTGACTTTTTTTAATATATGAATAAAGTACACACTTTCAAGTATATTTGAATAAAATTATACTTACTCCCCTTTAGTAGGTAGATAAAACTGACTTTTTCTTATATATGAATAAAGTATACACTTTCAAGTATATTTGTATAAAATTATACTTACTCCCCTTTAGTAGGTAGATAAAATTGACTTTTTCTTATATATGAATAAAGTATACACTTTCAAGTATATTTGTATAAAATTATACTTACTCCCCTTTAGTAGGTAGATAAAATTGAGTTTTTCTTATATATGAATAAAGTATACATTTTCAAGTATATTTGTATAAAATTATACTTACTCCCCTTTAGTAGGTAGATAAAATTGACTTTTTCTTATATATGAATAAAGTGCACACTTTCAAGTATATTTGTATAAAATTATACTTACTCCCCTTTAGTAGGTAGATAAAATTGACTTTTTCTTATATATGAATAAAGTATACACTTTCAAGTATATTTGTATAAAATTATACTTACTCCCCTTTAGTAGGTAGATAAAATTGACTTTTTCTTATATATGAATAAAGTATACACTTTCAAGTATATTTGTATAAAATTATACTTACTCCCCTTTAGTAGGTAGATAAAATTGACTTTTTCTTATCTATGAATAAAGTATACACTTTCAAGTATATTTGTATAAAATTATACTTACTCCCCTTTAGTAGGTAGATAAAATTGAGCTTTTCTTATATATGAATAAAGTACACACTTTCAAGTATATTTGTATAAAATTATACTTACTCCCCTTTAGTAGGTAGATAAAATTGACTTTTTCTTATATATGAATAAAGTATACACTTTCAAGTATATTTGTATAAAATTATACTTACTCCCCTTTAGTAGGTAGATAAAATTGACTTTTTCTTATATATGAATAAAGTACACACTTTCAAGTATATTTGTATAAAATTATACTTACTCCCCTTTAGTAGGTAGATAAAATTGACTTTTTCTTATATATGAATAAAGTATACACTTTCAAGTATATTTGTATAAAATTATACTTACTCCCCTTTAGTAGGTAGATAAAATTGACTTTTTCTTATATATGAATAAAGTATACACTTTCAAGTATATTTGTATAAAATTATACTTACTCCCCTTTAGTAGGTAGATAAAATTGACTTTTTCTTATATATGAATAAAGTATACACTTTCAAGTATATTTGTATAAAATTATACTTACTCCCCTTTAGTAGGTAGATAAAATTGACTTTTTCTTATATATGAATAAAGTACACACTTTCAAGTATATTTGTATAAAATTATACTTACTCCCCTTTAGTAGGTAGATAAAATTGACTTTTTCTTATATATGAATAAAGTACACACTTTCAAGTATATTTGTATAAAATTATACTTACTCCCCTTTAGTAGGTAGATAAAATTGACTTTTTCTTATATATGAATAAAGTATACACTTTCAAGTATATTTGTATAAAATTATACTTACTCCCCTTTAGTAGGCAGATAAAATTGACTTTTTCTTATATATGAATAAAGTATACACTTTCAAGTATATTTGTATAAAATTATACTTACTCCCCTTTAGTAGGTAGATAAAATTGACTTTTTCTTATATATGAATAAAGTATACACTTTCAAGTATATTTGTATAAAATTATACTTACTCCCCTTTAGTAGGTAGATAAAATTGACTTTTTCTTATCTATGAATAAAGTATACACTTTCAAGTATATTTGTATAAAATTATACTTACTCCCCTTTAGTAGGTAGATAAAATTGACTTTTTCTTATATATGAATAAAGTATACACTTTCAAGTATATTTGTATAAAATTATACTTACTCCCCTTTAGTAGGTAGATAAAATTGACTTTTTCTTATATATGAATAAAGTATACACTTTCAAGTATATTTGTATAAAATTATACTTACTCCCCTTTAGTAGGTAGATAAAATTGACTTTTTCTTATATATGAATAAAGTATACACTTTCAAGTATATTTGTATAAAATTATACTTACTCCCCTTTAGTAGGTAGATAAAATTGCCTTTTCTTATATATGAATAAAGTACACACTTTCAAGTATATTTGTACAACATTATACTTTGAAATTTGTAAAAATGTAAAAGTTGCATATGTTTAGTAGAAACAGACAGAGCGACCGGAATAGACAGACTTCCTTTTCCTATCACGTTCATTGTATTTATAATTGTAAAATTTGCATTTAGCTGATAGAAGTATGCACGTTTAGTCGTAAGAAACATTCGTACAGTAAACTTGTTTCAGTGCTCTATTGTTGTTTTTAATTATTTTTCTAAAAATCCTTATAATATCAATAGCATGTACGATGCCATTTTGACGACATTGTAGCACAAACCTTCGACACTAGGAAATCCTCGACATTAATTATGCCTGGAAGGCACAGAGGCCTGATACAGATTTCAGGGTGCTGTCATCCGGAACTATTCATCAATAAACCACCAATACCTAAAGATATTGCTGAAACTATCTATATATGACGAAATATTAAAACTTAAATTGTTGGAGAGGTTTGTAGGTGGATTTATCTAAAGTTTATAATGAATGATTCAATTTTGTGGTATGGCATGCAGGTTATGTGATTTTATGTATTTGTGTGATTGTCTAAATCAAATTCTGTCGATTTTATTATGAATTTTGAAACTTTAAATATACCAATTGATGGAATATACAATTAATATTTGCAGACTGAACTCGAATAAATATAATATTTGCAGACTGATGTAGAATAGAAATACTATTGATGAAAATGAAAAAGAGATTTGTATAGAAGAAGCAAGTGAAAAAAACATAGCTAATATAAAATAGATGTATATTTAAGAAAGCATGTGAGAGATGTATATTTAAGAAAGCTCTGAAAGTAAAGATAGATTGATAATGGGCTAACATTTTGTTCAATATCACTAATGTCCAAGTATCATGTGTTGTATACGCCTTAATTGAATGAATAATATATTTTTCAGAGTCCGCGACCTTCAGCCTGGTACGGAATACTCTGTGTGTCTGCAGGTGCGAGCTGGAGAGCTGACGGGTGCGGCATCCGGTGCGGCCACGTTCCGCGCACCGGCTTGCGAGCCGGGCGCACCACCTGCACCACGTGCTTCTCAGCGTACGCGTAATTCACTTCTGTTACGCTGGGGTGCTGCACCCGATCACGGTGCGCGTCTCACCCATTACGTACTGGAGTGCGACTCAGGCGACGGACAGTACGTGGAGATTGCGCGGCCGCGCACCCGCCAGCATACCGCTCAGGGGCTCCGGTCCGCAGCACGCTACCGTTTCCGGCTCGCAGCAGTCAATGAGTGTGGCCGCGGTCCCTGGAGCGAGGAAGTGGCGCTTTGGACGTGTGGTGCACCACCACCTGTACCCGCACCGCCTGTTCTCCTTCGTGCGGCTGCACATGACTTGCTACTTTCCTGGCCCCACCGCACACCCGACGAGGAGTACACATTGCAACTAGAGGACGCACGAACCGGCCACGGTTTCTTGACTGTTTACACGGGTCGCGATGGAGAAAATCTCTGTGAGAAACTTGACCGGAGCACCGCATATCGGTTCAGGCTATGCGCTCAAAACGATGAGGGTGCCTCTGCCTGGTCGACGGATGTTACGTACCGCACACTCCCAGAGCGGCCTGGTGCACCCGGCCGGCCAGTTGTCCGTGGTAAGATTCACTCAAGGTCATTCCGTGTACGTTGGGATCCACCGACAGACGATGGCGGTGCACCAGTCACAAACTACACTCTTGAAATGGATGGCGGTGATGGCTACCGGACGGCGTATGTTGGGCCCGAGCGTGAGGCGCATTGTGACCGCTTGGAGCCAGGTACCTCATACAGGGTCCGTGTGCGTTGTGAGACGGAAGGCGGCACCGGTGATTGGTCGTTTTCAGAGACCGTCACCACAGAGGCGGTATGTCCTGGGCCATGCGCCGCTCCCACTCTAAATGTACGTGCACGCTCGCATGCTGCAAGCCTACGATGGCAGCCTCCCGACTATGATGGTGGCGCTCCTATTATATCCTACCGACTCGATGTTACCGATGCCGCTGATGGCAGACTCACTGCATATGAGGGTGCCGAGACAGAGTGCACAGTGGAAGATTTATTACCCGGCCGCGAATATCGCGCGAGCGTGTTTGCGAATAACCGGGTCGGTGCAGGCGTGTGGTCACCCGAGCTTCGCTTCCATACTGGTGCGGCACCACCGGAAACACCACTTGCACCTGTTGTGGTCGCACGTTCGCCCTTCCATGCATTCGTCGAGTGGATGGAGCCATCCTCGAATGGGGCACCGATTCTCGACTATCGGCTCGAGATGAGTACTGTCTCGACCGAGGATTCTTTCTCACCAGCTTTTAACGGTCTCCGCCTTGACTGCGATATCAAAAATCTGACTCCCTTCACAACGTACTTTTTCCGAGTGTGTGCCAGCAATGCTGCTGGACAGAGTGATTGGTCAGCTATAGCAGAAACACTAATGCCACTTGCGCCTCCGGCAGCTCCCATCGGTTTACGCGCAGTCGCGACTGCGACAGAACTTACGGTATCATGGCAGGTGCCGGCCTCACATGGAGCTGACATTGAACATTACCTAGTAGATTACGGTGAAGGCATAGTGAAAACAGAGGGGCCCGAAACAGAGTGCACACTTAGCAGTCTCACACCTGAAACAGTATACCGCGTGCGCGTGACAGCTGTGAACGAACTGGGTGCAGGGCCTCCATCAGGGGCATTGCGTACCGTTACACGTCCACCACCACCTGCACCGCCGCGTCTAGTCTGCTTGCAGAATGGTCACAACTACCTAAAGCTCAAATGGGGTGAGGGAAAAAATGCTGAGTTCACGCAATTCTGTTTGGAAATGGAAGGACCCAAGTTTCCTGAATATCAGTGTGTGTACCGTGGCACTGCGTATACGTTCAAGATCAAGAAGCTACAGGAGTTAACGACATATAAGTTCCGAATGTATGCAAGTGACGACCGTGGAGGCCGCGGGTCATACTCTGAACCGTTAGCACTGACAACATGTGCGGCGCCACCTGGCCTACCACGCACACTCTCCGCTGCTGCCGAGACGCCACGTGTGGTCATTCTCACGTGGTCACCCCCAGAACCTGTTGCAGATGAACCTTTCGCTTACGTAGTGCAATGCTGTAGTACCAAAGATCAGATTTATAAACAGGTAAATTATGAATAAATTAAGCCAATAGAAAACAATTAATTTTGAACAGTGTGTATTAAACTTTTTAATTATGAATAAATTAAGCCAACAGAAAACAATTAATTTTGAACAGTATGTATTAAACTTTGTAATTATGAATAAATTAAGCCAACAGAAAACAATTAATTTTGAACAGTGTGTATTAAACTGTTTAAAGTAATATATAATAAATGCAATGAGAATTGAGATGAGATAGAAAAAAAGCTTGGTTCTATCATATGTTTAGGATTTTATCTAAATTATGTTCACATATGTGAACACAATTAGGAATTTTTTTAAGTTTTATTGAAACGAGTGCAACAATAAAGTTTAGTTAGGAGGCTGGTGTCAGTACAGTAATATTACTAGGATGTGGATTTCTTAGCTGCTCTGTTCAGAGAGAGCGGACAGATTTTCGAGGTATTGAGAGGTTTCTATAGTGTTAGAAAAAATGGCGGTCCTAAATGTTTCATATAGTAGAAATAGTCTTATTCTTTGCAACATTCTGAGGACCTTCAATGGCCTTTAACTCCAAAACAACCCGGGTAGTGACAAGAAATATTATTCAGAGCACGCACACTTAAATTGTGGGGAAATTTGAATAAAATGTCATACAAAGCGAGGTTTAAATTCAACAAAACTAATTTGATAACTTTCTTTTACTCTGGTCTTAGGTTTACAGTGGTACGGAGACAACATGCGTAGTGGATGAGTTAGAGCCTGGTTTAGAATACAGTTGGCGAGTGTGCGCAGTGCGTGGTGGACTCCAGGGTGCGTGGTGCCCACCTGTGCGGCTGACCACACCTGCGGCGCCGCCCGCACCTGCTGCGGCACCCGCGCCTCCAGTTCCACGCGCTCGTCGTCCGCGTGCCCCTGCAGCTCTCACTGACCGGCACACTGCCCTCATCCTGCTCGCAGGTTTCATGCTCGTGGCTGTGCTCGTTGCCGCAGCCGTAGAACAGTTCATCAATTGGCGGACTTAGGACTCGTGACATCGCCGCGTTCCTTGTGTCCTTCTTTCCTCCCATGCCGTAGCCGACTAGTGCGATGAGAAACAAGCCAGCAAGAGAAACCTTTGTCGAGGATGCCATTTTGCACAATAAGTAGTATGTCGATTTTTTAATTAAATACCTGGTCCTCGTACCCAAGAAATTTCTCTCGCATCCGTGACGATATCCTCGCAACCTCAAAATCGGCTAATCGGTAATGAAGATTAAAAATAAGAGAAATTGTACTTTGTATGATAAAGGTACTAGTTGACTTTTATGAAATGTGCGGACGTGTAGACCGTTTGTAGATGATGAGGGCGGTGCTGTGAACGCCGCATCCATCAACGCGGCGATACCCTCACAAGCATATCAGAAGAATGAAAACGTAACACCCGTTAAAAATATCTTTTTCATAATTTTGTAATTACTAGCAATTAATCTGGTGAAAAATATAAATTTTTCTAGTTAAAATATACATGTAACGATGTAAACATTGTTCATAAATAAATAATAAATGTATATCTATTTTAATGTGAATTACGAAAGGTGGCAACACTAAAAAAACTGCGTCTTAAACTTGTAAATCATTTTTAATTTCTGAAAAGTTTTATTTGAGATTTAATTGATTTAATTTTATTCCCTGCATACTCTCCCCCCTTACTCTAAGCATTTTTTTTTATTTTAGTGCTCCGATATAAATTTAACATGAATTCTATATATAATATCTAAATTACTGAAATATTTATTTTGACAATGTTCTTGTCTTTGGAAAGAATTTTAATTTTTGAGTTTAAAAATTGTAACGTTTCTTAATTTATCCTATATAGGAACGTTCACTTGGTTTTGTTCTACAGAAAAGAGATTTTAATCAAGCAGTAAAATCAAAAGATGGCTTTAATAACTTTATACTGTAAGCAGTGAAGCGCTACAAATACAGAAAGGACAAATGTATTTTTCTAACGTCGAAATATTGCAATATTAATTTTATATAGGGGATTTACCTAAATCGAACGACTAAATGAACACTTTACGGACAGGTCGTTTTTTCTCTCCTTCTCAGGTTTCGAAATTAAATAAACACATATGGTTTTGAAGATATTGTTTGTTTTATTGAAATAATGTTTTATTTTTAATAAAATTTTGATGTGTTATTTCTTTACACGTCTGTCATTTCTTTAGAATATAATATTTTCAAAACATTCAGCCTTCTGAAGTGAAACTATACGGAAACTGATCCGATCACCGATCCCTGATCAAGTCACTATTTTTAAATTGACTATCTGAACACAGTAACCACGATGCAATTTTTTTTGGTTACGACAATTCATTATCAATGTCTACATCGGATAATTATCTGCAAAAAATTATTGTTCTGATTTCCTTATTTTCTGTAGACAATTTTTGGCACTCGCTGTGCTCACCTTCATGGAATTATTAAAAAATACGACCTCAGAAGCAATATGCAGTGCTATACGTGCACATATGTGCTGTATAGTACCATCTGATAGAAATTACGATTAACTGTAAAAAAGCATCGTCTCCGAAAAGTAGAATGAAAAAATGTATTTTTTTTTATCCAGTCCGTTAAGTGTTAATTTTTAATTCGAATCCTCACAGTCCGATTTTACTTGCTACTACATGCATCAGTCACAAGATTTCCTTCAATACTTTACAAGGAAGCAAATTCAAATCTGTCACAAAAACCTGACATTTAGCCACTTAAAGCTCTATTAAAGCTAAAAAAAGCTCTTGTAATGAAAATATGTCACAATTTGATGTTGCAATAGTTTGAAATTGAATGTTTAACATACTCAAGAATATTGGCATATTACCCTGTATTTCAACCCCCCACCCCCCCTGCGAGCACAACGCTGTCGGTGTGTCGTAAACGCTTTGACTTTGTGACCTTGCACGTACGTTGTTCGTGAAATATGAATTTATTTGTATCCACTCTAAAAATTTGAAAAAAATAAAAACAAACTTTAGTTTTAGCTCACTTTATTAGCGGATGTTTATGACTAATTATTACTGTATCGTTGATGTTTCAGTGTCACAATGTAAATCTGTTAAAGGTAAAAACGTATTTAAAGTAATTATCTTACTATTACGAATTGTAATCGGTATTTTATACGAAAACTATTTAATCTCTTGTATCAATTATACGACTTGCTCAATCCCGTACAGGAATTGGTTGAAAAAGATTATTGTTGTATTTAGATTTACAATGGTATTAACGTAATTCGTGTGGTGTATGTTGATATTTTACCGAGTTGGCGCATATGTATGGTCGTTTTTCTAAATCGTCTGTCGCTTATACTGCGTTAAATCTTCAAAGACTTACTTGCAAACTTTCTTTTGCAATTCCTCTGTATATAACGTTTCATTATATTATGAACGAATAAAATGGCACTACACATGTGAAAATAGAGTATTTTTAATATGATTAAATGAATTTATTTTGGTAAAAATACATATATTATTTAATTTGCATTAAAATGCTTTGTTGCTGACAATTTACGAATATTAATTTTATAAATCTTTGCTCGCTTTCTTTGCTTGATTGCTTGCTATGTCTTATTATATGCCATATGTTTTTTTATTTTTTTTATCCTTTTATATAAAAATTAATAATATAATATTTATGTCTTTCTTCCTTTTCAAATTGTGTAAATAGGTCACACAATTTAACAATATTGAATATATTTAGAGTTAATTTTGTAGAAATTCATTATTCACAACTAAATGAAACTACGTGACGTAGTATTATTTCTACTATCTTTAATTTCTTACCACGACCTAGGTTTCGTTGTATTACAACATCTCCAGGTGGTATCTTTGCTAATAGCTCGCCTGAAGATGTTGTAATACAACAAAACCTAAGTCATGGTACAGAACTTAAAGAAAGTAGAAATCACGTAGTTTAATTTAATTGTGAACAATTTAACAAATCAATTATGACAACTTGTTCACATGGAAATATTAGGGCGTATGTCGTTACAACATTCATATGAATAAAGACCCAAAATTAATTCTATGACATTGTTAATTTTTCTTGAAATGTTTTAAATAGCCCGCATCCAGCAAATAGGTGTCTAGTTAAACGACAGCCTTTATGAAGTGCCGTGGTCTCGAGCTTACTATGAATTTTTGTAAATATTTTGTTCTAAAGTTGTTAATGGTTAAATACAAATAATAAGTATAGTTTTGTGAGGTAATTAACGTAATCAATAGACATAATATCTTTTTGAATTCATAGTGGTCGACGTTCGCGGAATTTCTTCATAGTGACGGCTGCAAAGTGTAAAATCTGTGAAGATATCATTCCATAGTGTTTAATAGCATTCCCCTAATCCTAGATTCTCCTCATTTCCGATTCGGGTGTGGTGCTCCTTGTCAACTCCTTGTACCCCTTCAAATTATGTTACTTGTTATTTATTTTTTACCAACGACACGACCGCGTGTCGTCTGCATTTAATTGTATTTATGAAAAATTTAATTTCAAAAGACAGGTACACATATATTGGTGCTAAATGGATTATCATAGCTGAATTTTTGCTTTATTGTGAAAAGTGTGTATATTATGACATCTAATTATAAATAAAGATGTGTATGTGTGTTACATTTTTAATCCTAAATATGATTTAAGGCAAAAACAATTAAAAATATCTTTATAAGTTAAATACAAATAGTCAATATTCATTACTGCGTACAGTATAATGATAAAGTTTTATATTCTGGGTTTTTTACGGTATAAAGATACACTATATATTTATATGTATGATAAAAATATTAATGACTAAATAAGAAAAAAAATATATTCTATTGTGTAATTTGTAAAATTCATTATTGTTTAACAATCATTATAATTGTATTTGCATATTATTAGTGAAATAATTGTATAGAAGCATAGTTGTTGTGAATTCCTGTCGAGTCCATAGAAAGACGGGCATTTTATATTATCTTATTTGTTTGTTGAGCGTCGGTGTGATCTTCTTACCGAGTGCGATTGAGATTTTTAAATGCATGCATTCGACAGCCATTTTGTGTCTGCTTGTATTTTATGATAACCAACTGTATTATGTATGTAGAATATCATTTTTATGTATATAATACAATATATATATATATATATATGTATGTATATATATATATATATATCGTATATGCTCGTTAGGAATGTCTTAACAATGGAAGAAGGCTGAGAATTTGTAAAGTGTTGTCATCAAATATAGATATTTTTTTATGTTAATTTACATGTATAAACAGATATTTCATTTTTTTGTGTGATGAACATTTCTGACTTAACATTTTGTAAATTGCTGGAATACATTAAAAAGTGAATTGCCATCTTGCAGTATTTTATTTATTTTTAACGATTGAATATATTTGGTGTTAATTTTGTAGAAATTCATTATTTAACTAGATGAAAAATTAAATTATACATTAAAAACTCAGCGTAGTTTTTAATGGCTTTACATTGAATAAAGATTATATTAGTGATGAAGAAATGGGGAAAATGTAATGTGGATCAGATCAATAAAATTTCTGAAGGAGATGCAATATACTCAGACAAAAGTAAGGAAATAAATACAATTTAATAAGACAAAGCATATGTCTCGATAGATATATATGGCATTTTATTATCTTAATCAATCTAGCAGACAGGATCAGTCGTCAATCAGATTACTAAATTTAATTCTAATATAATTTTTTTAATTTGCGATGTTTTAATGACAGACAATTGTTTATAATTAACTTCCCCTTAACATATTAATGGTTTTGGAGCAATCAATTACACCAATTAGAAGAAACAAGTTATATCTGGTCACACTAAATATTTAATTATCTGTTTATATGTGAAAATACAAATTATTATCGTCAATAACAATTTATTTTGAGAGATTCTTATGAATATATTTTCTTTTAACTTAATATTTTGTTTTATTTTTATTAACTACAAACGAAAAATTGACTTAAATACATGACATGTTTGATTACTGTAAATACCACCGTGCAAAGTACTTTTGGTATTCCATATTTCACATTTCAAAGTATTAATTTTTTTAATTTTATTTATCTCCTATCAAAAAAAATTGTTTACATAAAATGAAAGCTTGAGGAATATTCTTCATAATCAAAAAACATGTATCATTATTTAACAATACCTGTGAGCCTCGCAAACATATAAATAATTTACAATAGTACGCTTTGAGGTTTAAAAGTGGCTTCTTTTGCAATTAACGACTATTTTATACAATAGCTTCCACCTGCAATTTCACTTAATGTAACTTGGTTCCTAAATTATGCACGCAATAATTGGCAGCTTATGGAGAGTTCAATTAACTAAAACCGTCCTTTCTCCCGCATCTCATTAATTACCTTATAAATATGTATACCTTCGTATGGTTTCATTGAGACGTGCGTACATATGGCAATGTAGCCCTTTTTACGTGCGTACCTTTTTACATTTACATATGGCAATATAGGCTAGAATGTATACGTATCATTCAGATGTTGCTTTAATTAGTAAAATGACAAAAGTATGTAGAATTCTTCCAACACAAGACCTTAATTTGCCAAAAAAGTTTAACCTTCAAGTGCCTTCATATCTCATTTACGGTTACTATAACTTACTTTGCATTTTTCCATTCAATGACTATAAAAAACATTCAAGTATTGTAAATAAGAATTAAGGATTGCAAGTCCTTGCACGCTTCTAACCTTTAGCGAATATTATTACGACTGATTTCTGGAAATTTGCAATGAAAATATTAAATTCTATATAATGTGCCAATATAACACTCGCCCACCTTCTATTGTAACAAAGAGTATATATACGTATATGTGCATCTGTGTGTGTTAGCAACTATCTGCAATTTGCTTTCTGTTGTAACAAATATAACTATATTATCTCTGTTTAAAATTATATTTTAAAAATTATGTGCATATTGGACAGTAATAGATATATACTTGATGGTGATTAGTTGGTACTATTTTGAGAAGAAGCATAAACATACGTCTGTGTTGTAAATGCTTGAATGTTATTTGTGTATGTCCATTCTATGTCAATATATAAATTGAAAATTAATAACTAACGGACCATGCGCAGTCTGCTTAATATAAGTATTTTTAAGAGAATTCAAGGAATATTTAGAAACAGAGAAGACATTTCTGGTTAACATAATTTATAACGAGGCATAAAACATAAGAAGTCTTTAAAAGTGTTTAATTAAACTAGAATATACACAACTGTATATATGCCACTTGTGATAAATATTGATTACATAAAAAAAAAATTTGGCAAAAATTATTTTACCATTATACTATTACAGATCATGAAATAAAAATTTCGAAATAATTTTAAGGGGTCCCTTTTTTTCCAATAATGTTTTCTTTGTATATCTAAACTCCTAAAAGCCGTTAATTAATGAATGTCTATAAATATAACAGATTGGAATGGGTAATATGTTGCTTTTATATACCAGAGATATTTGAACCATGAATACGCATTCATATGGCAACATTCTTCTCTTAATTAACCAAAAAAATACTTTTGACTGATAAAAACCTTAACATAAATTTAGTAAGTTTTAAGAGAGGGAGCTTTATGGTATACAATGAAATTACGCCATTTCTGGTTTATGTTTTCTAAATTTGTTCAATTGATTTTTTTTTGATGGGCGACATTCTGATTGGGTTTTTTTTAGATTTGTGTGCTTATTAAAGTTGAATTTCTATATAATCCAAAAGTGTGAGATATTTTTATATTTTTTGAATCTACAGATTGTTTCATATTTGTTTCATTGAAAAAATATAAGTTACATAGTTTTAATAAACACTTTACGATAAAGTAATGAAAATTGCACTACCCATTTGCAGATGTGAATGTAATAACAGAAGCCAGAAAAGCTGTTTTAGAATTTTTGTCTGTCTATCTATATTAGTTTGTTCGTCAATTATGTGGAATCTACTAGACAGATTTCGATGAAATTTGGTTTGGTAATAGTTTATACCCAAGAGCAAGATATGAGAGAAAATAATTGTAATATTTTTTCATATTCCAAATTTCACGTGAACTAAGTTGTAGGCACAGTTAGTAAAAAAATGAATTTATTTTGTCGTTGGCCTAAGTACACAGTAATTACGAGAGTACTATATCGAGCTATTGTTACATATTTCAAAAACCATTACAGTCTTGTTAAATCAAATTTAAAGAAAAAATAGCACATTCCACTCTATTGAAATGTTTTAGTTTCTCCATATTATTGTAGCAATTATCAAACCTCGAGATTTTAAATTAAAGCATTGAGCGTGCCTCCGCATTTGCATTAAATCTGTGTCTATATGCCATATAATAATCTATTCATATATATGTGCTTCATTTTATTTTAATTGTTTACTAACGAAACAAGGCCTAACAATATAATTTAAATAAGCCATATTTGATTGTATTCATATTTTCCTTGGTGCAGTAATAGTTTTAATCATGGACATTCCTGTAGTTAATAAAATTTATAATTCTATCTATACTAATAAATAAATTTACTTTTACATAAAATGTTAATATATTTTGTTAAATTTCTTTTAAAATGTTTATATTTTAAGTTCTCGGCATAGCGTGTAGCGACTGATTGACGTAATGCTTATAATGCAAACAGTTATAAAGAAACGTTTGTAACTCGCTGATATTTAATATTTTGCAAATAGTTTTATTCAATCACAGTTCTTTACGGTTAGTCCGTATGTACGGAGAGGTGCTGCATTTAATTCAAATTAATTAATGGCTATAATAACAAGTCCAACTTGAAATTTTCCTTCAACTTCGTTATTAGACAGAGTCAATACATTATGAACTGAAGAAAGTAACATTATATATTGCGACAGCAATATACGTTTAACCTCTACGTAAATTTCCTTGACTTCAGTGTCTGTATTATTCATGTAGCTAACTACATTTTAAACTTATTACAAGAAAGTATATTAACTATAATTGTAAGCTGTAATTGCATAACAAACATGCAGATTGGTCATTTTCCTGACACTCAAAATAATGTTGCTTTACAAGGACGAGAGCCGTGCGTTGTATATTAATATTATATTTTCCTATTCCATAGATTCTTTGAATATACGTATATTAATCTAGCTTAGTATTCATTTTTTCAGTATTACAAATAATTGTGCCAATTCCTCTTGAAGACATTTCAAGCTCGTCGGTAACATGAAATACAAGTAGCGATCCGGAAATGTTGTTTATGATAAATATATATTTTTAATATGATTAAAGGGATAGGAAACTGACAATGTGCTTAAAGTTAGTGAGGGGACGAGAGACTCTAAATATTAGTTCGTGACATTCGCCCCTCGCTGACTCGTTTATATATTATTATTATTAATTGTTACTTTTGTCAATAATAAAAATTTAGGCCACGTCTCAAGGAAAACGAAAATGTATTATCACTTATAAAGTTGGTGTTTTGCGTGTTTTTAATAATATTTTTACTAATGACTTCTGGTGAGCCTTGGCTTTGGATTCTTAGAATCTTCCGTCTATTTTATTCCGCGCGAATACTAAATTCTTATGATAGTAAATATGAATTTACATAGTTGTTTATTTTACATAGGTAAATATACTATTTGAATTATAATATTTGAAGATTTACGTTTTTATTCTATTTAAATGTTAATTGGCACACAGATTGTTCTAACTAGCTTATGAAAATGTCAATTTCCAATTGTAGATTCTGTATAAGTAATTAAAAGCTGTAAACATTCCATCTGCTTTGAGGCCTATGTAAACATTTATTGATTCATAAAAGAAAAAATTGAAAAATTATTTTTAAAATTAAAGCAGTATTGCCAGTAAACAGAAGATCAAAGCAAAACATAAATATTTCATACTCTACAATTTGACATATATTTAATATTTATGTCAAGTCGCATTGATTTTACTCTATGATTTAATTTTAACGTTTCAATTTGACCAACGAAACATATGTGTAAAGTAATTTAAACTGTGTGCCAATATTTTTTTTATATCCTTGAGTTAAATACTTTAATAAGGTTTTCACGGATGTCTTCATGTTGTCTATTGAAATGTCTCAAATATAAGCCTGAAATATGTTGAGATTAATGTTTGGGGTGAAGAGACTGTGTGTTAAATATTGTATAGTTTGTCCCATTACGAGGACGTTAAAATGTAAAAAAATTACATAATACATGCAAATTATATACATAAAATGAATAAAAAAAATTATAACAATTATCTTTAATTATTATTATGACATAATAAAATGTGACGAATTATGTAGAAAATGAAAAAAAAATGAAGGAGATGATATCTCACCTACATTATTTCTGGGAGAAGTGTAATGGGATACACATGTATGTTTATATATTAATTATAATATATATACACTTTATTATAAATATAACAATAAAACTATATTTTATGTATTGAAAATGAGTTTTATTCGTTTATTACTTATTCCAAAAAATATTGCCAAAAAATCTTACAATAATATTTGTACTTTATTTTTTTAAAAGATTGATAAAATACATTTTTTTAGATAAAGTATATTTTTTATTCTTCGTATATCAACCCGCTCTACATATACAACATTAACTTCGTATTAGTCAGTTCTGAGCTGTGTATACAAATATATTAAAATTTAAATTTAATTATTGTTTATGACTGTGTGTGGTCAAGTGTGTGTATTGTCACTAACTGATTTGTTTTATTAAATCCATGAGAAAACAATGTGGAATGGAAAATTAGCACAATCACAAAAAATAGGGTAATAAGAGTAAATAGGGCTCAAAGTTTACATGTGATTTAAATGGGGCTCATTACATGGCGCTATTGGTATAACACAGCTCAAGAAAATCTTTAGAGATTCTAATATAACATTTAACATAATGTCTTCTTCGTTGGGGTAATTTAAATCTGCACGAAATATTTGAAATTATAGGTATACAGATGGGCATGTCCTGTATAAGCCGAAACTATGGCTTCTGACCGCCTATAAAATTCTTACAAGTGAACAGTAAATAAAAAAAAAACACGGAAATGAAAGCTACTTTTAAGTCTATATATATATATACTGAAAATCAGGAAAATTCTGTTAATATCATATATGTAGGCTAGGGACAATATACTTTTTATATTTTGTTATAAATACATATGTTTTAAACGAAGCATTAACAACTACCGTACTGCTCTATTTTGACATTCCAATGTCAAATCCATATCCAACATATTTTACTTTTCCCATTTTTATCATTTTGTTACCTGCTGTGCCATTCACTTCATTATTATTCTAACCATTTTCGATTGTAAACAATGTGTTTTGTACTCCGGAAAATGAAATAAATAAATTAATCTAAAATTAATACTGATAAGTGAGACTCTAAAAACATGAAAGTCGGTTTACTATGAAATCTTTCGATGTGGTTACCTTTTAGAGTTCAGTGGATTTAACATTTTATTTTTAACAGAGTTAACAATAAAATAGTACAAGATAAATTTTCACTTGAAACAGTGTTGTGTCAATGCCTACTTTTAGAACTTACTAAGAAATTCTAAATCCTTTTAATTATTTTGTTCACATTTTCGGGAATCCTGGTAGATGGAAGCACCAGGTAGACCATGGGTAATGACTTTTTTATTTCCTGATCATTTACAAGCTGAAGGATTTCAGTACATTCTAAAAATTTATTTTATATTCATAATTCACAAATTTAATAGGCTACTTGTCAACTGACACAGTCACCATTTTCAGTAATTATTCAACGATTTACAGTTAACTGTAACAGAATTATTTGAAAAATACTAACTATGTTATTACATGCTTATGTCTATATCTGCTTATTTACGCACGCTGCTAATATATATATATATATACATATATATATATATATATATATATATATATATATATATATATATATATATATATATATATATATATAAATAGCAAATTAATCATGAACAGGCAATGTTTTTGTGTGATAAAATGTAGTATAGCCTATAGATTTTGTTTCAAGACATTTTTTGATTTATTTCATACTAAGAAAATTAAATTCTCTTAAAACTATTTTGGAATATATATTTTAAGTACTTAGAAACATAACTATGAAAACTTCAATATTTCACTTTTTGTGGGTTGACAGGGTATTGTTTATCTGCATTCAAATGAGAATGAATACATTTTATTAAGGGCAGAGATAGATCACAAAATGCAAGGCCTTAATGACAGTTATACACGAAAATAAATTACGCTGCATAACACTTTTTTATAATAAATTATAATAAACAAGGGATGACACCCAAGCGTGGATATTTCTTATCTAATATTGGTCTCAAACATATTGCATTAAGTCATAAAATTACATTTAAATTTCAATAGACTCTTCTATAAAAACCATCAATCATTGCATTCCCTACTTTTCAAAATAAGAGCTGTGAACAGTTTTCCAAAAACATTAAAGTTAAAAAATCCAAAAAAATGTATACCTACAGACAATACTCTTATGAGATAAACTACATTTATAACAATACCACAATTCTGTTCACTCAACATTACTTATGTTCTTTAATATTTTGGTCATTTTTAACATACAACTATGGTGAAATTGTGTTGTCTGTACATAGTTAGATAAGTTTGCAAGCCAAGAATTGTGTTGTTTGCAAGCATTAGAATATGTAAGTTCAAGGTGATGGTGACTTCCCACTCTTACAAACATTTTATTTCAAAACGGCAATGGTGCTCATAAATTATTAAGGTGAAGGAGACATATTGGAATCGTATTCGTTATAACGTTAAACAATTATTCCTGATCTAATATCACATCCTATGGATTTACCTGTTTATATTGGATCTGCACACCGCCAGAGTTAATCAACCCAATGTTGTACCATTTGCTTAACTTAACGTATATGTTAGCTAATGCACGATAATAACAATTGCCTTAATGTTAGCTTTAAAATAGGTATACTGTATCGCACTGGCATTACCTATGTCTTTATTTTTCATTAAAGTGCGACGACTTGACAGAAAAGAACAGCATCATTTCATTTTACAGAAGGACAAGATTGATTCTGATTTTACGAGCAGAAGAAACGTTATTGATGATGTCATGTTGACAGTTCTATACTTTATATACGGACGACAGGAGATGCATTCTTATAGGTATTTGTATTGGTTGCAAGCCTTTCAACATCAAATGCAAATTATCGATTAGAAATTTTGTTATTTCTTTAGCAAGATGAAAGTATTTACGAAATTATTGTTTGATAACATACATCCGAGACATTCCTTAATTCTCGAGTATGGATTTTACTGGCATTTCTACATTTTTATTATTAACTATATTTCTAGATACCTTTTAATTATTTAACTATGTTTCTAGATGCCTAGCTTAACATATAACATAATTTTTGGAAGATAACCTAAAAATAAATCATTTTATCTTTCTGGGTGCTTAAAATCCGTAAGTTTATATTATTCATAAAGTAACATGACACAACACAGGGCTGAATATTCTGGAAATAAAAGTCCCAAAAAAGCATAGAATGTAGCTACCTACCTACTAGAATACAGCTTGATCCCTGTGACTATGCTCTGTATATGTAGCCTTGTATAGCAATTTAAATAACAAGTGTATCTAACTGAGAACTAATATATCGGTAGAATTTCTCAGCTTCATATAATGGATTGAGATGAAATAAAGCGTGGATTATTTTTTGGAATCTCTGTATGTGCCAATATTCATCTAAAACAGACGGAGACAAGTTTAGTCCAAGGGTTGATTTGAACATTTAATGCAGTTATGAACAACAGTTGTAATGTTCTGTTACCATGTTGCATCAATGTTATGTCCTGTTTGGCAGTGTGGAAACATTGTTTGATATAAGTGAAAATATTTTACTTTATAAAAAACCATGCATTATAAAATTTATTTTTATAATGCGTAGCAAAAAAACATTCAATTAAAAATAACTATTTCCATTGTGTTTTTACAATAAAAATCCTGTAACTCAATAAATAATTTTAAAACTTAATATGAATTAAATATTTTTTCAAAGTTTTTTTTCAGGAGCTTAAACTTTGTTTTCTCAATCATTTCTAAATTACTGCTTTATTTTATTCCATTTCTCCCATCTTTATCAAATTTAATACTAAATATAATTAAATCACCCTTTTAATTTAGAAAGCAGATTAGTAAATTTAATTATCTTTAAAAGAAATCAGTATATTATTCTCAAACAACCGGTTTGCAAATATAAAGACACTGACTTCTATTAGATTAGTACGTTGGACTGACTACACCATAGAAAATGACAGCTATTTTTTGTGCCTATTTGAAGTGTTGCCACAAATATTCTGGGTAAACAATTGACAGATAGAGATGCCTAAAACTTTCCTTTGTATCGGTATATCATATTGGAATACGGTAGTTGACTCATTCTAAATTTTGATATTTTTCGTACAATATTGTGTAATATAAGTTAATTAAAAATCAGTCTTGAAAAAAATTCAAAAATTGATTGAAAAATAAGCCAGTTGTAGGCTTCTATATTTGAAGATATGGATAGAGTTGGGTATATCCCGGGTCTCTTTTTCTCTCGTGGAATAAGGTAGATCTCGTATAAGGTGCAGTATTAAAAATGACCTCACAACACCGTATTGCTGTCCTTCTTTAAAGGTTAAATTTAAACTATTATAACTCGGAGCAATTTTTAAGATTATTAAAAAAATTTTCACTCCTCATGATCACCTTGAAATTTTGATTAATAAAATAAAAAAAATTAGTCAAATACCCAATTCATTGTGTCGACACACGATAATATAACATTGTTCTCTATCAACACTTTCTATAGTTTCTACTATTTTATTAATCTTAAGGTATAAATTAAGTAAAGATAATATTTCTTGCTTATGATTTTTCTTAGAATTAAAAGAAAAGATTTACAACTGCCTCATAGTGTCGTTATTTTGAAATAAAATAAAAATATTAGAAGAAATATTATCACCATCACTGTCAGGGAATTTTTAAATTTATTCTGGGCAATACCGCACTCTAACGCAAATGAGACATCTAAATAATGTGTCAAATTTATTGCAGGATTTATCATGAGCGAATCAAAAGAATATTAGTTGTGATGATTGTTTAACTGCATGTTAATCTGTTCCACAAGATTTCGTTCAAGTACAAAACACAGGAGCTGGTTTAACTGCAAACTGGTGGTTTAACTGTACCTTCTGCAAGTTAAAACCGGTGGTTTAACTTGCAGAAGGTACAGTTAAACCACCTCTCCGTTCTTACAAAAATGGAGAGGTGGTTTAACTGTACCTTCTGCAAGAGCAGTAAATTATTGTTTATTGGTATTATTTCGCAAGGCTCGTAAAAATAATATAAGTAAACCTCCAATCGAATTAAACTGTCCCGTGGTATTGCGAAACTACTTAATGAACTTATATACAAAATTAAAACACACACACACATATATATATATATATATATATATATATATATATATATATATACATACATACATATGCTTCATCGAATCGCCCCACATGCCAAACGTATATATATATATATGTATATATGATTGCAGGTTTTGCCACTTATTTACGTTGTGTCAGCAGACAAAGCTCCTAAGAATTATAAATGAGTAAAGAAACTAACTGAGACTATTATTATGTTATTCGTAAAATCAATTATTATCAAACAACTTATAAAAACAATAAAAACGGCGATGTCTGTGAATTGGGTGTTTGACAAAATTTTTTTATTATATTAATCATAATTTCAAGGCTGATGAAGAGTAAAAAATTTTTTTAATAATCTTAAAAATTGACCGAGTTATAAAAGTTTAAATTTAACCTTTAGAGTAGGATGGCAATACTGTGTTGTGGGTCATTTTTAATATTGCACATTATTCTATGAGAGGAAAAGAGACAGGGATATACCCAACTCTATCTGTATCTTCAAATTTAGAAGCCTGGCTACTGGCTTATTTTTCAATCAATTTTTGAATTTTTTTCGAAACTGATTTTTAATTAACTTATATTTCACAATATTTTACAAAAAATATCAAAATTTAGAATGAGTCAACTACCATATTCTTCTGCCCGTGACAGATACTGACATACGCATATGCCAACAATCAGCACCTGACCACTGGCACGTAGTGTGTTGTACTGATCACAAGGTATATGGTTCTAACGGTGCGTCATACCGTGGGAACCTGAGTGCGATTACCGCCCGTTCGTTGAGAACAGCTGGATCAGTGTTCTCATTGGCTATAACAAATTGCATTTGTAGCAATAAGTTCGCCTTAAGTATCAGTTGTATAAATTAAAGTACATAAATAACTAAATTAAAATTATGGTCCAAGGTAAAGTGCACGTTTGTGATTGATCAGTTATTTGTGGTTTATTTAAATTGCAATTTTTTGATCGGTAGCATGAGGGGCTTGTCTTCGATATAATCGCTTGGTGTTGAAAAGGTTAATAGTAATCATATGTTAGCCAAATATGTTATCACAAAATATATAGATATCGATCTGAAAGTAGAAACTGAAAAATTATTCGCTATATATCATAGGTGTAAATATACGAAATTTTTTGGCACGGCAAATTATTCGGGCTCGCCAATAATTGTAATCAACTAATTGTTATTAATGTTACGTTTGTTTTTTATATATATCTTATATTTCATTCCTGCCCGATTTGCCAACCAACACTGATTATCTGCATGTTATTAGGTGATTGTGTCGCTCATATAAATAATTCGATGAAACATTGATTGGCTATACAATTTCAATATATTGATGTTTTTATCGATTTATTTTGTTACACTGTCTGATCTCTAACATTAGTTCTGTGGATGTTTATTATTGCTATCAGCGCTAAAATGGCAACAATCAAAATTGTTTCATTGCGACTTTGTGTAGTCAGTCCAGTACTAATATAATAGAAGTCACTGACCAGAGAAACTATATTTTTTTTAAAATAACTTTTTCATAATTATTGTTTCATAACAATTGTGATCGATAAAAATGTGCGTTATTAAAATGATCGACTCTCGACGCTTATGATTCGACATCTTACATGGTGTTTTCAGAAAAAAAATTCTTTGGCCTGTTGCTAACCAAATTTTAAGCACAATTAAGCATAAGAAAAATTGTTATAGACCTTTTTAAAAAAATTTTTGTTTTTAATTTTTTTCTACAATAATTTTGCTTATACTTGATACTTCAGTGGCTCATTTAAAAAATATATGCTATTAGTTTTTTACAATTATTAGCTTTTTCAAAAAATTTACATAAGGGCAGATGAGAGACGAACAATACCAATTGTCTTAAAAACAGCTTCCACAATTTTCTTAAAATTTTAAATTATAGATTGTTTATTTCTAATAAAAGATTGTTTATTCTAATAACATTATTATTAATTTTGTCAGAAATATTATTTATAAGGGAAAAGTATAATTTTTTCTGATTAAAAATGAGAAAGTAATAAGGCCTAAAGAGCGCCTTTTTTGTTTTACGTAAAATATTTTTTTGTATTACATAAACAAGCCAAATTTCTACTCAATCAGTGTTGTAGTTTTCGAGAAACCATGCAGATGGATAGATGGATATGTATGTGTATACACCGTTTTTGACATAACTCTAAAAGGCTGACTTATTTTGTGTGATAAATAATTTTGTAGATAAAACAATAATTAATGCAAACCTAGTGGTTGAAATTCAGTCCATAATTTTATAGGTATACAAATATGAATTGCAAAAGCTTACATAATCTGATACTGGTCATGGATTATAATTAGTATATTTACTGTACAAGAGAAAAGAAAATAATTTATTCATACATCATCTCAAATACTTAGCTCTTAGTAAAAAGACAGTCGATTATTGAGATATTCTATGCGAATAGACATAACATTAAAAATTGACCAACATATTTCCGACACGGTGCATAACTACATTTACATCCTCCACACTGTGCCTAATTATAATCACAACACATTGTTTAATAAATATATCGCTAAGTGTTCGACAGAAGAAAAATTAATAACTAGGCGGCTCCAAATATTTATGGGAATAGACGACATGTCAATACGTTTTCACCATAAAACTCTGTGTAGTTTCTCATCGGAAGATGCCTACTAGATGTTATTATATTATCGATGCAACCTTTGAATTTGTTTGTGAACACGTTGTATTTAGATGCTTTTGATCCGTCTGGAACTCCACCTGAAAGTCATTATTAATATTTATACTCCATTTCATCACAAAAGAGGTTTGTAAATAAACCAATTTGACACTTAATGTATTGTTGACACAACTCAATTGACAACTTTTCACAAAAATCATTGTATTTCATCCACAATTTAATTATCACTACATTAATTTAATAAATTGTCACATTAAATAAAGTATAAACATCAAATTTGGATCGTGGTTTAATTGATTTAAATTGTGAAATTTAAAAAAGAAAAAAGGGCAACCCTTACTGTCTATTACACAAAACTCAGAGGTATAAAACATTTGGAAAAAAAAGCACAACGAAGTAAAAACCAAATCGTTATATATTTATGAAAAAATCTTTGTTAAATTGAAATATATTTTATAAGTCATTGATAAAAAACAAGACATTACTACTGACTTTTCCGAAAAGTTTACATGAGGGTAGTTTTCACAATTTTCCTAAAATTTAAACTAGATTGCTTATTTCTAATCCAATACGTTGTTTTTACTTTTGCCTCAGATATTATATTTTTAAAGGAAAATACTAATTTTTTTTCTGATTAAAAATGAGAAAGCTCAAAAGGCTTAAAGCCCCGCCACATCTTTTCTATTTCAAATTGACTATTTTCTTATTGTCTTTTTGTAATTTTGGGGAAACGTGCAGATGGGTAGACATGGATACATGCATACATCATCTATGAAGTGACCCTAAAAAGCTAATTCATTTTGTTCGATAAATCATTTTGTAGATTGAACAATAGCAAACTTAAGCAAAAAAAGTTAAGCAAACAAAGTGGTTTTTAACATCCACTAAGTTTTTTTACGTAATAATTATATTTATAAATTATTTGAAAGATTTCCTCTTACTTATTTAAATTTCTTTTAACTATAATATATAAACCATAAAATTTAAATTATCTTTAGGTATAAATGAACAAACAAAATATTTTATGATTTATTTGGTTATTAATCTCTGTAGGGCCCGGGCGCTATTTAGCAAGTCTACATAAAAGGCCTAGAACAGGTAAAACTCGCAACAGGTGCACTGCCAAAATTTAATTATAATCAACTAATTGCGGAAATTACATCAATTAAAACAAACTACAATCATGCATTTTCAATGATTATGAAATTTCTTAAATGTTGAAATAATTTTTTTATTTACAAATTTAAAAAAAATTGTAACATTTTTTAAAGGCCAATATCTCGCCCTATTTTCAATTATTTCACAATGTTTTGTGCACTATGGCAGACAAAAAACTAATTTTTCTTTTAAATAAATGTCAAACAAATTTCCAAAAGAAATGTTATAAGTTATATAAATCCAAATTACATTGAGAAAAAAGTGATGTGTCGAATCGATATGTCATTAGCTGCACATGGAAAAATATCACTACAGTGAAACTAATAATCAGTTAATTTTACACTTACTTCTTCTAATTTTACAACTTACTTTAATGAATTTGATATAAAATTCCAAAAAAGTGGTGTAATTTTCGTGAGAATAAAATGATACATCACATGAGATTTTTTTTTTATAAATTACCGTAATACCCTCTAAAATTGGTTGACACAGTATTTATCACTCCATTTATATACTGGCATTTATACATGCATAATCTCCGAAACACATATAAAGATTAAAAACAAATATTACGCTCACCTGATAAGTGGAAGTATTTGCAAACTGTTGTTTGTCTATTAAGAATTTTATGCGAGTTACGTTAAAAAAAAAATTTTCTGAAGGATATCAAATCAAAGATACAAAATGATACAAAATCGTATTTTTTTATTTACGAGACTATTTTATCAGTTAATAAAAATTTATTTTTTTCCCCATAAAGAAATGCTCATATATAGTGATAATATAAAAAAAAGGACAGTAAAATTAAAATCAGAAATCAGAAATGATTCATAGTTACGAATATATAAGATAACACAATGATTCTTATGAAGAAATATTATTCAGTAAAATAGCACTTGTAAAAATAACTTCCCCCCTTTGAAAATATTAGACATGTTTGTTTATATAAGAAATCAATTGTGTGCTGTTGTTTACGGATATTCGTGCAGCTGTGTGAAACACCTGAGTGATGCACAAAATGTATACACAAAATTATTCTTACGAAAAAATATTATTCAATATGTAAAAATAACTTCTACCACCTTTATAAACACGTCTAATTGTTTATATATCTAATAAAATAGGTGCTGTTGTTAGCAAACAATCGAACAGCTGTGTGAAACGTTTGCCGACAATGATATAAGATAAACACAGCACCTGTAAACCTTCTAAGGCCTTTGTAAATGTTTGTTTATATAACAAATTAATCACACTCTGTTTGAAAAATGAAATGTAATTTATCTAACGTATAGAAAATTTAGCTAATGACATTTTTAAGATGAATACTAATAAAAATATATCTCATTTTTATCAAATTTTGTTATTTTCCAAATTATAAAATATACTCATGACTGAACTTTCTTTGCATCTACGTAGAAAACATTTTTTTATAACTTAAACATGGTTTTATGCTATAGTGAAAATATTGATAAAATATCTCAAAATATTAATACATTTAATAACATCATATTTATTGCAAAACAAGTCAAATAAATTCATAATTTCAAACATCTGCTGAAAATGCACAATTTATTGAATAGCAAAAGCCTGAAATATCTTCCAATTGTTGGTTGTAAATATAGTTTTTTTATCACATTTCTGATTCTAGAAAAAATTATTTCGCACTGAGAATATGTAATACTATAATATAATTACTTTGGAACTGAATACTACCCTTATTTCTTGTCGTACTTAATATGTATGAACTTATATATTCGAGTTTCATAACAAAATTGAAATAGACATAATCTTCGATAAATTCAGATTATTTTCGTATATAAAATATATATTACAAAAACTCAGTGCACTTATTGTTCTATTTACTGCAGACAGTTTACAGAAACAAACATGCGGTAAAAAAAACAAAGTCAATAAAAATGGCCGACAAGTGATTTCAATAATTAATTTTTACCATTTAGCCGTGGCAACAACATGATAAAACAAACTAATATGGTACTACATATATCCAACACTGCACCACAAAAAAACTTCAAGGCGTCAATCATTCATATGGTTTTTTTGGTCGAGTTTGGTGCCATCAGCAAAGATTTATGTTCGAACCCTCTACTGGTTATATTACAAACATAAATAAAGGAAAAAGGTTTACAATACCTGAACTGTAATTTTGCTATTTTTATAAATATTCCCTTTTCAAATGGAATATAGAAGCATTTAGTAATTTAAAACTAACGTGCTTATGTAATAATTTAAAACAGTTCATATATTGAATACCGAATTTGAAAATCCAGTAGCTTTATTGTAGTATGCTTCACGTTTTTATATTATCTTATTTCAGTAAACTTCATGTTTATGAAAGGATAGTAAAAAAAAATTAGGGGTAAAAATATATCACTATAATGGGACTTTTGCGAACAATAAAAACACGATGAATTTGTCAACCAGCATAAACATTTCTCACATTAATTTTTTACTACTTTTTAGTTACTGTCAATGGAGACTTTATAATTTTTTTTAGGGCCAATAGTAAAAAAGGAACCCTTAAAATTTTGTATGTCTGTCCGTCTATCCATCTGCCTGTCCGTGGCCCCAGTTTCCAGTTTTAGACTTTTCAAGTAGATGCTTCAGTTTGGAACCCCAATTAATTATTTTGTTTATTTATTTCTTGAAAACCCCATGTCCAACTTGTAAATTTAGGCAAAGCGTTAAGCATGTGGAAAAACATAAAATCGAATATGTATAAAACATACAATCAATAACAAATAAGAAAACAAACAACTGGAGCAAAAAAAAAAAATATTTAAACTGGCATCTTGTAACATTGTGTTAAACAATGCGAGTGCATGAAAGACATGTGAAAGTTGCTGGTTACTCATGCATACTCCAGGCAGGTAAACTGAAATATAACATTGAACTTTCGTGTAACAAATAGGAGCATAAAGTGCTACTAAACTCAATCAAAAGCAATTCCTGGCGGAGTTGGAGGCAATTATACCTGACCATGTCAATTATAAGACCAAGGCAATAGATAAGGATAATAACCAAATATCTTACAAATACAAGACCCTAATAAACTTTTTTAATATTTTCACCAGCATGGGGATATAAGTACCTTGATACTCAAAATACTAACTACTAGTAAAGTTTCAAAATTCAACTACTAGTAAACTAACTATGGAGATGGGTGTGTGTCCTGTAATGTGATTGACCCGTTAAGAATTCATTTGTTTTAACAGGCAACTCATGTTTTCACATATTTCTATGAATATGCCGCTTTTATCTTTTTTTTCTGTATGTAAGAAGGCGCATCCATAAATCTGGCCTCTTACGATAAACAATATCGATAAACATTCAAAACATTGATTGAAATACCATGAACGGTCATTTTATCAATGTTCAAGTCTCGAGCCAACTGTATGTAATCGTCAGAGTTAGACGTTGAAGGCCGTACAAGAAGAGGCAAATGTTCAACCACTTTACACCACTCTGAATAATTTGTATCACTCGTATGCCTGTGCTTTTGGCATAGTCAAGTTACTATAGACCATTTTTAATATTTTAACGATTTCGCTCAAGAAATTTAATTTCCAATCCATAATAAAATTTGCAGTGCAACTTTGAGGTCGACCTATTACGACAGCTGCTGTAAACACACCAGTTGACAAATCGCGCTCAAGTTTAGCTTGGTAATTAAGAAAGGTTCTATCAACTTAATAAAAAAATTTTACCGATTCCTCTTAAGCAGGTAGTTACAATACAATTCCGGGTAGTTTTTATACAGAAGGTATCGAATTTTTCAACCCTATTTATAAAATATTTAGCTTCAAAGTGGTATACCATGGCTTCCCTTCCCTAATTGTTCAACATAGATACGAATAAACTGAATAAAAACCTAGTGATAAATTTTGATTAGAACTGTGTGTTAATTTATGATTATCACGCAGGATGAAACACAATGATAACATATCCATGTTGTTTGTTATCGAAAGTACATAAACTTTCATACAACTGATAAAATGAACATAAAAGAAATTTCTTAGTCATTTTAGTTTTTTAAACACATCTTAACAAATAAAGCAAAATATTTACATGTATTTCTGCTATTTTCTGTATTTCTACCAATTCGTTATTATATGTATATGTTCGAGATTTGTAGACACCCCATTGCCCCGCAGATCATTTTTATTGACAATTAATAGAATAACCCAATACGGTTTCTTTAAAAATACTCTCCCTCCCACATTCACCACCACCGTTTCTACTGCAAGCATTCCCAAAAGTCCTCCAATATTAGGCTCTTCAGCTGCCTGGTTGTTACAGTCTGAATGGCATCACTTTCCTCCAAATGCTGTTCCCGGAACACCATTTTGCATTTCAGGAAAGAGAAGTAATCACACGTAGTCAAAATCAGGGCAGTATGGTTTGGTCATTGATGGTGTTCCAATCATATTAGTGATTATTCAACGATCTTTAAGTACACAAAACAGAACACAAATCACATTCCACGAGAAGAAGTTCCATTGCCCCGGGTGAAGGTTGTTCATTTTTTTGAAACCACTTTAACTACTCGTTGACCATTGGTACCTTCAAGGCATCTTCTCCATAAACTTTGTCAAAGACTCATAAATTTCCTCCACCATTCTTACCGAGTTTTGCAAGAAATCTAATGTTTAATAAGTGGTCCTCCTGAAGGAGTCTGATGAGGGAGTGGAGAAGAGTGTGGACAAACGCCATGTACCATTTGGTGGAGCAGTATGGCTCAAAGTGAGTCTCATTTGGATTATTAAAAATGGGAGAAGTCGGCGGTCACTCCTCCCAAACCCAAGCGATCATTGTTATGAATTTTTTATACGTATTTATGGGACAGATCTGGTATCTCCTCTTACAAATAATGAAAAAATTACAATATTTTCATTAAACAAATCAAACTTTTCGTGGAAAAATTACAAGTGTAAGAAAAAATCAACAAATTGATCATCATGTTACCACAATGATTTAATTTATTTTAAGATCAACATAAATTCAGTTAGCAATAATAAATATATTTTGTCTAAATTTTGCAAAATTGTTTAGTATTGTAAGTTATAAAAGATCGCTAAAATATATTGCAATATATTGTGTGGACAAAACTTTTTGTGCATCAAAAAATATTTAATTTTTGACCAGTTTAACAAAATATGATATCACCATTACTTTAAATTAAGATAGGTGATATTCATTGAAATATGTGAAGACACAAGGCAACAGAAAAATGCTCGAGTTTAATCTAAAAATTTCAAAATTTATTTTAACTAAGCATTTTTCTGTTGTTTTAAATTTTACTAGTTAGTTTCTTGAAAAACTTACCTATATAGAGTATTCTATTTGCTTTAATGTCAATATCATTGTGAATTCCAGGCTCCTCGTGGTATGCAACGGCATCATCAACGTAAAATGATATGTTACCAGGGTTTAGCCATAACTTGATGGTGTGCCATTCCCCATCGGCCAATACACCAGCCTGCCTTACTTTGATATTTCCGTGTTTGCCCGGCAACATATTCACTTCTAATGTTTTATTCTTAACCGTCACTATGGGGGGCCATTGTTTGATTGGAGGATGCAAAGACCAGATTACTTTTAAATAACCATCTTCGAGACCTATACCGATAAAGTCTTCTGGCTGAAACATGTAATTACCTTATTTAACCTCATATAGGTTATGGTTTTATTTGTAAACAACTGCTCCCTTGCAAGGAAAAGATTGTGCCATGTTTTTCTTTCTGAGATGCAAACAAAAGATACCCTAGGGTTATGCATAATGATTTTGCATAAATAAATATAAATATTAATAAAAACGTATTAATAGTGACTATGTGCAGTGCTGTTTGCGACTTTGGATGCCAGTGAAAATAAAAATCGGCATCCAAAGAAAATGCCAGTGTTGCACATAGTCGGAGTGTGTACTAATTCAAAACTAAATGTGTAAGGATAAAAGACTGGGTCTTCTGTTGTGAGAAAAATAGTTTTCTCTAAAACCAGCAGTTCTAAAGAAATCACCAATATTCAATCAATTGTTTATTACAATTAATTGTGCTAGAATTTTTCAACCTCGATAATTTTGTTTCGATATAAATAGGTTACAGGCTGATACGCTGTACCTACTTCTCAATGTCCATGATTCTTTTCCGGTTTTCCTGAGTGATCCCTTTCGTGATGAGGATAGGAGACAGCAGACAGTAGTTTTTAAGTGTTTTACAGCAAAAATTTTTAATCAAAATCATTTGAAAATATATGTATTGTTGAATTTATGCTTCAATAAATTTTAATTTAACACCCCTTCATAAACCGTCAAAAATTTTTTTCTTGATTGACTCATTATGATCTGAATCCACAAAAACGTGAATTTCAATATTTCATAAAATTAATATATGAAATATTGTTAAAAACAAGACCAACTCAACAAGATAAATGGAGACTTATGAACATGCAAAGAAGTTCCAGCTGAACATCAAGTGAAAAGCCACAAGTGGGATTGAATTGACTTTATGCTCCAAGGGCACATCCATGCCCTTATACAAGCTTTAGATTGAAACCATCAAAGAATGTGGAAGCATGTTCTGATGTAATTGAAGAGCATTGGGAAGAGTTAGGAGAGAGCTAGAGTTGATGGAAATGAATTTATGTTTGCACGGTCGTCTTCTACAATTGTTGAAGCCCAAGTAATGAAGTTTCTTATTACAGCATTGTTGATAAATTTATTAATGTCTTTTCAAAAATATTTGATTTATTAACATTATTATGTGACATTCAGTGCATAGATATGAGTGAAAAGATGATAATTTATCAGAAAGTTAATTCAACATTAGATCATTAGAAGAGTTACGTAGCAGATGATTTGAGTTAACTTTTTTTATACAACAGACGAAATTAAAGAATCATTAACACATTTTGAAAAATGTTGGGTCATTTTTAAATAGGTGTAACTTCGTGAAAAATGGTTCAATTACTCCTAATTCATACTCCTACTATAGTGTTACAGATTAAAAATTAAACTAAAAAATTAATTATTTTCAATTTTAACATGCTGTACGAGTTGAAATAAATTTTTCTCATAAAATCCATTTAATGCATCTTTGAGTGCAGAAGGTTCTTTTTAATGATATTTTGTGTTTTAATAATTTTACAATCATATGTAAAAGATATGTAATAAAACTTAAATAACAAATTATTGACTTTGACTGTTAATACAACAAATATGCTCGTACAACAAATATGTGGGCGGACTATTTTAAGAATGTATGATTCAATATTTTTTATTTCCTTAGCCGCAATATCCATTTTAACATTATTTGGAAATTTACATTTATTACATTTTTTGAAATTTTTTTTAGCACCAACCCCACCTCACAAAAATGAAGCATAGATCCGATGGTGCAATGTCCTCATGTTATACTAATGCTGATGACGATAAATTCATCATTTTTGTTTTAGGAAAAAAATTTTACATCATTATAATTTTGGAGCCCCACAAAAGTCCATTTAGTGTTAGGCCCAGGTATTACAAGAATAAAAATGACACTTTTATATAGAGAAAATTAAAAAGTAAACCCCGTTACCACTTTCGTCAAACAGATAAATGAGGAAGCTTGTATTTTTTATGGAAAATCAGGTTATTTTTCACAATAGTTTGTAAATGCTATTTCTACAGAACTCCTTGAACCAGCAAGAGACTCACCAAAATCAACCAACAATCAAGTAATAATAAATCGTTTTCAAAATTCAGTCACGGGGCACACAAGCACAGAGCTCTGGGATGTTCACTTCTCTCAACGATTAGTGGCGGAAAAGAATCAGTGTGTTCAGGGCAGGTATATTTATAGAAACATGAAGTAGCTGTACATGACGCACTACCGCCTACTGCTATGTTCTGTCTCGTTCAACATATGCCTATCTCTATCCATATGTTCTGTCTCCTTTTTTGTATTCTTATTTTTATTTTGCACCACATTTTTTTATGTGTTAAAGGGCATGTTGTAGCAATATAAATCATTCTGTTATTCAATATTCACGCATTAATCGTATTTTTATATTACCGAACTACATTAATAATTATATTCTATTTTTGCTGATTCCCTTCATAGTTATAAAACAGAACATAATCAATTTTGAATGAATGGAAGGCCAGATTACAAGTCTTTCAATGATTTAATAAAACTGCAATTACCCTTTAATTTCTTTTATGCATTACTGAAGGTTTAACCATGTGACACAAATAGTAAAAAATGTGACCTCTCACCAACTTTGCACGCTAATTGGGAATATATTTGATTCAAAAATACTGTAATAGTTTTATTAATTAAATAATTTTTCAAAACATGACGCCGTACACAGTGAATAACTCCATTACTAGTTATTGTAAAATGATTAAAATTAAATTAAAGTGTATCTATCGCACTTAAGCTCTAGAGCGTGTATGACACAATATTGTGACGTAAGTGCTTACATATTATGACATCCGTGCTCGAGGGGTTAAGATCGATTTTTGTGAGAAAAATTTATTTCACCCAAACAATGTTGGCAATACAAAAAAAATTAGGGATGTTTTAATTTATTTTGTAATAGATATCTCTGTAGAAGTGGTAGATGAAAATGTCTTAAATTCCGAGCAGTTTATGTTAATATTTAGGTGTAACACTAACCAGTTCAGACCAAACTAGCAACTGATCAGGTTCAGCAGTAGTAAAGTTGAAGCTGACATAATCAATCTGTCGCTTAGACCTGCCCACATGCTCGTTGTACATTTCATTTGTTTTAGATTTATCCTCGCTAATCATTAGCATGCTGTCACCATTGAATTGCGGTGTTGTAATGTTGATTTCTGAAATAAATATTTTTAACTTTAAAATATGTTTATTTTATATTTATTTTGATTAGCTATAACAAAATCAGTTTTCATTCCAAAATGAAATGCGTACTATTGGATATGAAGAAACAGGAGGTTCCTTTATACGCTATCTAGCAGACTATCATTAACTCTTCCAGTTGAAACAGTTGTAGCGGACAACTCAAGCCTAATGCGTAATTATGAATCAAGGTAGTTGATATAAACTTTATTGCACATTTGTCATAGTGCAGCATGGTGGCTTTTTTAAATTGCATTTTTAGTTTATTTTATTCAATGATATCATACACTGACACTAAACAGTAGAAATTATAGCAGTGAGAACATTTAAATTTTTTATTGTTACCATATTCATAGTTTTGTAACAAAGAAAATGTTTAATTTGGTTTTAAGTGATTTCTTTAGTTGATTCAAAGTTTTAAGGCTTCCAAAAGGGAGCAAACGAACAAATTTATGGGTTTAAATTGTGTAATAACATATTATTAAAAAAATATACATTTATAGTCTTAAAAAGCAAATCAATAAAAGTCATATTAAAATATTGAGATTGATATTTGTATTTTTATTAAATAAACAAGTACTATTTCTAAAATCAACAAGAATAAATCATAATGAAAGAAACAAATGAAATATTACAAATGATTTCTATTTTTTAGCTCCTGAAAATGTGATTACATAAATAACATGGCGTTGAATGTATTATCAGTTAAGGAGTTTCTCAATTTGTTGCAAAAAGCTCGTTCAGCTTCACCACTTGTAGGCAGTATAGACAATAAATAATTGTACGCAGCTGTCAGATAGACTTTGTATTCGTCACCAGCAGCACTATCATAAATGCACATTTCGACTCGAATAATAGATTCTAGATGTGTTTTTTACAGGAGAATCTTTCTTTCTGTTATATTTTTGTATCTGTCTCTTTTTACAACTGTTGTGCGATGGTTAACTCCTCGTCCCCACCATCACTACTTGTAGTTACATCTAGAACTTGGGGTTAGACGTCGTGTACACTCTATTGTGGTTGCTTAAATTTAATCCTTTCTAATCATTTTAAAATAAATGTTCTGATTTCATTTCATTGTGGAAAATTCTTCATTTCTATGCAAGTATTGTAAAACAGCCGATGTAATTGTTCGTGTTTCTTTTATTCCCTTTCTGAGAAATAAAGCACGTTGTTTACTGAGGTTATTTGATTGAAGGTCTAACTTATTAAACATAAACCATAATGGAGCTAAATAATCACGGCAACATAAAAATGTCACCGTTGTTTTTATTACGTCTAAACTACAATAAATATTAAATTTATGTGAAATTTACTATTTTATTAAAAATAGTAAATTTCACATTGGATTTCAAATCTTCATAATGCATGTTTTTAATTTAAGAAATCGGCCAATTATATGTAACTAGCTACTCCAACTTGTTTTACAGTCTAACAACCGATCCAGGTTTTTACCATATTCGTTTAAACTATATTGTTCTAATATGTAATTTTTCAAGAGCAATTTACAGAAAGATTTAATCACCCTCTTACTTATTTAATAATAGCCTTAAACACAATTAAATGAAACTACGTGATGTAGTATTATTTCTACTTTCTTTAATTTCTTTACCACAACCTAGGTTTCGTTGTATTACAACATCTTCAGGTGGGATATTAGCAAAGATGTTTGCTAATATCCCACCTGAAGATGTTGTAATACAACGAAACCTAAGTGGTGGTAAAGAAATTAAAGATAGTAGAAATAATACTACATCACGTAGTTTCATTTAGTTGTGAATAATGAATTTCTACAAAATTAACGCTAAATATATTCAATATCCTTAAAATAAAAAGTCTTACTACTTTGATTGCATACCTGAAATCATCTGAATTTTTAATTACCGCAAATTGTATTCCATGGGCATAACACAACTAATAGTGGCCATCAAAATTCTTACCTATTTTAACCATTACACTGGCTCCATCTATAGTAAAAGAAATTATGTTGTTGAGAGGAGCCATATGCACCTAAATGCTGATCTAACAACTGAGTAGCTACATCAGCTGTCATTGAACATTTTATCCTCAATAACTCCAAATTTTTGTACTTGCTTTCGTCTAAACATTTATTGTGAATGCTTATTATTCAAACACCTTTTTTTCTGGGTGGAGGTCCTTTCATCAAAATTATTAATTGGATTGGAATTTCAGTTCTTTAAACTGTGTAATTAATGTGTATTTTATTTGATCAATCTTTGTCTTGGTTATAGTTGTAGGAGATTTTAGTAAATCATAACCAGAATGTTTAAGCAGATATCTTATATCATCAGAAGTACAAAATTTATTAAATGGAATTATATCTAGATTACTTGAAGTAATCTGTAAGTTTAGTTTTCTTTGTTAGAGGTTTTCTCCTAGTATATCAAGTCAGAAACAGTAATTACAGTATAGTCTCTTTCGGAGCTTGATCTGGCATTTCAACAATATGCTAAGTGGGTGCGTAAAGTTCTAGTTGGCCCAGGAGTTTTCAATACTATTTTGCAATGTTTGCATTCGACACTTGTCCTTTCTCTTCTCCGAGAAAATCTTCCAAAATCGAAGATTTTAATAAAGTTTTAAAAATAAGTTCATTGAAAGTTTTAAAAATATTATATTGAAGAAACCCAGATATTAATTATGAAATTTAATTTAAATTAATAAATTATTAATAAAACAACAGTTCGTTTTATCGAAATCGACCTTATGATATTACAACATTTACAACATTATTAAAACTTATTTAACCCTTAACAGGCCGGGTGCGGTCACCATGACCCCAGTAGGTGCAACACTGTCAATTTTATACTCTTCCAATATTCGATGGTATTTGTCCCTCCTGGTACCTTCGCAACTCAGGCGATTAGTACGAGGCCCGGCTTAGTAATAGTCGCACGCGTCTTTTGTTTTGAGTTTTTATTGTTTAAAAGTTTGCAGCGGTCACAGTGACCGCACCCGGCCTATTGTGTGATTTTAGAAAGTGAATTCCTTTCTCGGTGTAGTCTTCATTTTACTAACAAAATGGAACGTTTTGACCAACAAATACAAGAGTGGCTTACACAAGAGGATAATGATGACCCTGCCTCTGATGGCGATGGTGAATGCAGTGATATTGATCAGGATATCGAACCAAATCACGTGATTTATGAGTCACACCACTCAGAATCTGAAGAAGAAGTTACCTCATCTAACGATGAAGATGATCAACCTTTGTCAAGTCTTCAACCGAGTCGTAAGCGCAAGGCAAGTAAAAGTATTTCCGATAGCGAGGAAGTTCAACTAAGGGATAAAAACTATTTCGGCAAAAATAAGTTTCGCTGGTCTTCTGTTCCAGAAGTAGAACAAGAAGTCATAACATAGTAGATGTACAACCAGGAATACGTCAAAGTCTTCGACACAGCCTTACAGCAGAATCGACAGTAGAAGAGGTATGGAATTATTTTTTTCGTGAGGGTACTCTTGAAAAAATTATAACACATACCAACAGTCACTTAGAAAAGATGCGAGACAAGTATGACGACAATAGTTACGTTTATAATTTAGATATGATTGAACTAAAAGCATTATTAGGCATATTGTATTATTCAGCAGTGTTCAAAGAAAATCACGTAGATTTTTCAAGTTGGTATAGCTCGGATGGAACTGGCCGATGTATTTATCAATGTATTATGGCGAAAAATAGACTGAAAATACTTCTACTAGCATTACGAATCTTCAACTCGGCTAGAACGACGTGAAAATGATCCTGCAGCGCCAATTTCTGAAATTTTTAATGATTTTATTGGCAATTGTCAAGACGTATGCGAAATTGGAACTGAAGCTTGTGTTGATGAGATGCTGGTTGCATTTCGCAGCAGATGCAAATTTAAAATGTATATGCCAAAAAAACCGGCAAAATATGGCTTGAAAATTCAGTGTATCACGGATGCAAAAACGGGTTATTTACACAACGCCTACATTTATGTGGGTAAAGATTCTGATGGAAAAGATTTACCAGAACAGTACAAACACTTAAAAAAACGGACCCAATCTGTTTTGAGACTTGTAGAAAAAATAGAGGGCTCAAATCGTAATATTACAGCCAATAATTGGTTTACTTCAATAAAGTTAGTACAAGAGTTGAAGAAAAAAGGTCTAACATTTGTTGGCACAATGAAGAAAAACCAAAGAGAAATATCCAAAGATTTTTTACCATCAAAAACTCGTAAAGTAGAAAGTTCCTTGTTTGGATTCACAAATGAATTTACATTAGTATCTTATGTCCCAAAAAAAAATAGGTCGGTTATACTCGTATCAAGCATGCATCACGATTTAGCAGTAGATAATGTCAAGAAAAAACCTACAGTAATAATGTATTATAATGAGACTAAATATGGGGTTGACTTATTAGTTCAAAGATGTTCAAACTATAGCACTGCCCGACGTACTCGTAGATGGCCGATGACAATTTTTTATAGTTTGCTGGATATTGCGAGCTCTAATGCATTTATAGTTTATAACTCAGTGCGAGAGGATAAGATTAAAAGGCTTCAGTTTATGAAAGATCTCGCATTATGTCTTGTCAAACCGCATTTACATAGGCGAGCAAGTAATCAACATCTGACTCGACAGCTTCGCTTAGCTATAAGAAGAGTACTAAATATAGAAGAACCTATACCCGAGGTAGAAGAAAAGCTGGAAACTAGAAAAACATGCTATACTTGTGATCCCAAAAAAAAATGAAAGACCTATCATGTATGTTTTTGTTGTAGAAAGCCGATATGTATTGAATGTAGCCAAAAGATGTGCCGCGATTGTCGCGAAACAGGACCATGATTGACGGTTGTCATTAACAACATCTTTTAAGTTAATTTTTTATTTTCTCTATATTATATGATCTCTTAAGACAACAAAACCAAATTTTTTTTCCAAAAATTAGTTAAGATTTTTTTTTAAGGAATTTATACAGAAGTTTAGATTTTGTTTCGTTTTGGCGTTTGAGTAATGTTTTTTTTTTATTTAGCATTAATAGAAGTTATATTTTGTTAATTTTTCTTTCCTAATTAAAAGTAAACACTATCAGTAACACTGAGTATTTTTATTTATTTATTATTAGGATAATATCATAAAAATATTATACTTTAAGTACATGCGGTCACGGTGACCGCGCCCGGCCCGTTATGTTACAAAAAAACCACCTGGCCAGTTGAGGGTTAATTCAAAGGTGTAAAAAAGTGTTCTCTATTTAATTGTATTTTGTCACTACACTCAAATAAATGTAACTTCTATAGGTTAAATTTAATAATTTGTTTGGTTGCTACTTATAAAATTTCTGTATAAAGTAAACAAGGTATTTAGTAAACAAACAAAAAAAATTTAAATAGTCACATAGTTGTATCATGTACGTATAATTTATGGTCCAAAGGAAGAGTCGAACATGTAGTCCATAGATTTATAATTCCACGACAATGGCCAACAACTTCACAATCACACACTATGAGAAAATCTTTAACTGGACTACAGCAGGTTGATTGAGTTAGTGAGAATTAGATGACTGACGATCAACAATGAATAAAAGTTTTATTATTATTATTATCTCTTAGTGTGGGACTTATTTGCGTTGCATTGCAATTTGCCGGGATCCCCTAAATTAGGTCATTAGACAATATTGAAGAATACTTTATTTGAAAGGACTAATTCTCGCTCAATATTCGTTGTTTTGTGTGTGAACTATCCGAGTCTAAAATAAATCAAGAGAAATTTCCGCAATGTGACTAGTTAGTACAGATAGATAGGTTTGCCCGCTATTCTCAAAGATGTTACATTACAACCTACATTTTAGCATGTAATAGAAAACAATGATGATCATTACAGTATCGTTCGGGAGGTAAAACTATTGTTTTATACGGCAATTTTGGACAAATTTTACCAAATTTTCCACATGGATCATGTGCATTGGATCATGTGAATGGAACATTACTTGAATATTGCATTACAAGATGGAATGAGTGAGTTAACTCAAAGTATAAGGATTTTAACCACATGAATTATAGTTGAATTTTTAAAATAAATTAGTAACGGCAAAACAACACAATTTCGAGTTTAGTAAAAATATTATTGAAATACCACAGCAATTAGTTGGCAATCACGATAATATAATTAGCAATATATATGGTAACATTACAGAAAACATTTTCACACAACGCATTTTAAATTCACATGTTTTAGCGCCAAAAAATGAAGATTACGCTTTAATAAATAACAATACACTCTATCGTATGGCAGGTGAGGCAAAAATGTATCGCAGTTGTGTTAAAATAATTTGTAATAATGATTATAAAATCAATACTTATCTAGTAGAGTCTGTAAAGTCTCTGTCTCTAAGTGGTTTACTATTAGGTTTCGTTGTATTACAATATTTTCAGGTGGGCTATTAGCAAAGATAGATTGTATAAATTTTACTTATTCCAGTACTATTTTATCGTTTGAATTTCAAAGAAAACAATACGGTTGATTCATTCTAAATTTTGATATTTTTCGTACAATATTGTGAAATATAAGTTAATTAAAAACCACTCGAAAAAATTCAAAAATTAAAAATAAGTTAATAAGCTTCTAAATTTGAAAATACGGGTAGAGTTGGGTATATCCCTGTCTCTTTTCCTCTCGTAGAATATAATGTGCGATATTAAAAATGACCTCACAACACAGTATTGCCGTCCTTCTCTAAAGGTTAAATTTAAACTTTCATACTCAATTTTTAAGATTATTAAAAACAATTTTCACACTTCATCAGCTTGTACCTTGAAATTATAATTAAAGAAATAAAAAAAAATTAGTCAAATACCTAATTCCCAATTATTTCTGCATTTATAATTACAATCAATAAGTCACAAGGACAGAAATTCGAAAAAGTTGGGATTTTATTAAGGCAAACAGTTACACATGTTATATGTTATATGTCGTATCAAGCGGGGTTTGATTTTTCTATGGTATGACGTTTTATATTTTTGAACCTACCGAACACGGTCATTTATGAAATGATGAAAGAGTATTTACGAAACACATATTTCATATTAAAGTTTAAATTGTTAAATCCTTTCCATAACTATTCATTTTTTTCAAATGAAATCATAATTTATCTTTATTTGTTTCTTACATTATTCTACTGTTTAATATTTGAATTATTTACTTCTAAGGAATTTTACATGTTTACTAAATGTCTGTCTTTATTTCACTCATACTTCCCCTTTGGCCTTTCCCACTCTTTTCCTCATAGCGTCAAGGTAAGTATTAATAATTTGCATATAAATAAATTCTAATTAATTATGTGAAAAACAATTTGAATTTGAATTTTAACTAGAGATGTTACTAGTATCCATATTTTTTAAACTAGAGATGTTACTAGTATCCATAATTATTTAATAAAAAAAAGGAAATTAAATTCCATAATTGCTGATTAAAGTATTTCTGTGTCACTGTAGCGGATACAGGTTATTAACTATGTGCAGTTACGGCTAATTGAGCCTCATAGATAAATAAAAATATTTTAAGAAAGATGCATTGGTGACAAAGAATATATATTGGTTTAAATATACGTTGGTAATTAATTCAATTGTTTCAAGTCTCTTTTTGGTTTTGTATAAAGAATTTAAAGTAACACCAACAATTTAAAAGTTTAGAAGGTTATTTAAAAAATTATTTATGAATTTATTGAATCAATCACAATATTATATTTACATTCATACCACCATAATTAACACTTTAAAGAACATAAATATAACTCACTAATATTGCAAGCCTGGCCCATCCATCCTGTAGCACAAACACAACGGGTGCCTACGCAGCGTCCACCGGGCGCTGGACAGAACGCTTTCCGACAAGGTGCTGGCACAGCGCAGCGTGGTCCAGCACGGTGTTGCGGGCAGCGGCACACAGCACGTCCATCCGAGCCTGCCACACACGTGCCTCCATGTAAACATACATCAGCGCCACAGACACCACCATCGCAATCAGCTATATTACGCGAAGCTGTGGAGAGTAAATGTAAGTTTCAACCAGAGGGTATGACAAGTGTACACATATACCTCGATAAACAAGTGTTGGTTAACGGGTATAGCATGAATTTAATTTGGGTCTTAATTACAGATATAGTTTATTTTTCAATACCTAATATTTTTGTTTTCAACAATTCCTGAAGAAACATGCTAAATTATCATATATGTATGAACAATTTCCTCTCTGCGATATAATACGCCTATTCTCCATGTATCCGTATATAGCAATATTTATAGCCGAATAAAGTGTTTGTCGTATTGCTTTGATATGTGCGTGTACTGCACGATGTGTAACCCTTGCATTAATGTTAAAACAGAAAACCTCAAGAATGAAAAAAAAATACGAAAAAATATTATTCTTTATTGTCATCTTATTTTGTATTCAGGAACCAAAGAAGCTGCCTATTATATATATATATCTATACCTATTTAATCACACCTTTATATATTGTAAGATTCTGTGGTTTAGCCAATGTGACAACTACTTTCATCTTTATTTATTGACTAATAAATAACGATGAAGCAGCTGTCACAGAAACACAGAAAGTAAAATCGCAGAAACACTTTGACCAGTGGCTTTAGTGTGTGCAAATGAGTAGGGGTGATGCACATTTGTTGGTTTGGATTTTCTACACAATAGATCTATCACTTAACAGATTTTATTTTGTTTATATCAAAATTTTATCTGCTCTTTACAGCAGATTAAATTTTGATATAATATAATTGGGAATAATCGTGCAAAATAACAAAAACACATTTCTGAGTTCAGATTGCGGGTCAAGTGGATGGAGATTCGTGATCAGTGCAAGTTTATAATATTTTAAAATATCCTTACAGTCCCTCTTTTCTTGCTACCAGAATTACAGCTCTTTCGGCCCATACCCTCAAACAAAGTACTTTTTGCTATGAGCATTTGTTTATTGATCATGCTGCAAAGTTATGAAATAAACTGAATTCCGATACCAGACATTCACTGTCTATTCAAGTATCCAAAAGTCTGAAAAAATCATACCTTTACTTTCAACTTTACTTTCCACATTCATATCACCCTCCCTTAATCCTTATTCTTTCTTTTCCTATCCCTCAATTCTACTCCAAAGTCCCTTCCAATGTATCCAAGTTAGATTATTATTGTCTTTTTTGATTATTCTGAAAAATTAATTTTTCATATTTTATTATCATGAGATTTTGCTATCCGTCCGTGCCTTTATAAAGGCACTGTAATTTTTCTGACTGGAAGAGATTGCTCCTGTAGCAATAAGTTCCGTTTACGAGTAGTATAACTTTAAGGGGTTACATGGGTTTCGTGGGTTCAAAAAATCGATTTCTTTTTCTGGCTTATTAATTTCTACAACATCTCAAGAATATTATCCTAAATTTTCAAGTCGATCCGAATAATAGTTTCGGAGATACAGCCTTTGGAAGGTGTGCGCTCCAAGTCAGGTATAGAAGGGTCAGCGCGCCTCAGGTATAGTGTGCAGCTGCTCGTCTATTGTTTGTCTGTCATTGTTGTATATTACTTTCACTTTCTAAGGAAAACTAGTTCGAAATATTTTATTTGGTGATTACTTCTTGAAGGATGAGGTTCATTTGAGGTTATCCCAAGTTTCTATCATATAATTTATTAAAAACGTGGTATTATTTGTGGTTATCTAGTGTCATTTGAAATATTTTATTAGGTGATTACTTCTTGAAGGACGAGGTTCATTTGAGGTTATCCCAAGTTTCTATTATATAATTTATTAAAAACGTGGTATTATTTGTGGTTATCTAGTGTCATTTGTGAAGTTAATAAACAATGCATAAAATTTCAAGAAAACAGTTAACCAATGGAGCTCGTAGAAAAGATAGACCGAGAAAAAGGAGACAGTCCTTTAATCCTAAGGATCCGGAAACTGATGATAGTTCCTTCACGAGCACCTCAGCAAAAAAATTAAAAGGTGGTGATAAAGAGCACGTTCCAGAAGAAGACTCGCTCCAATATTCAATCATAGATTTTGCCTTGGTTTTCTCAACTCTTTCATCGTTTGTGCGGTGTTCTAACATTATTGACAATGAAGATGAAAATCAATTGTGTAATGGTAAAGTACAGTTTAAGCAATGTATGAAATTTGGTCTGGGATATAAAATCGTAATAGAATGCGAACAATGTGATCCAAAATATATTTTATCTTGTCAAAAAATCGGAAAAATGTATGAACTAAATCGCCGGTTCATTTTTGTTATGAGAATATTGGGCTTAGGGCTCGCCGGATGCAAGAAATTCTGCGGTTTGATGGACATAAGCAGTTCATTTTTAAACCAATCTACATACGATTTTTATATTGATGAAATACATGAGTGTATTGAGACAGTTACTCAGGCTCTATTGTCATCTGCTGCTGAAGAAGAAAAACAATTTACAAATATTGAAAACGATTTACAAGATACAACAGATGTGAGTGTTTCCGGTGACGGTAGCTGGAAGAAACGTGGTTTCTCATCACTATATGGTGTGAGTTCACTAATCGGATTTTATTCGGGAAAAGTGTTGAATGTGTTGGTGAAATCTTCTTATTGTAAGTTATATGAGAGCTGGAAAAAAAAATTAGGTACTGCAGAATATGGAGAATGGAATGAAGAACACATTGAAACAAATCAATGCACCGCCAATCACACTGGACCATCAGGAAACATGGAAGTCTCATCGATTATTGAAATGTTTAAACGCTCGATTGTCAAATATGGACTGAGGTTCGTTAATTATATAGGAGATGGGGACTTAAAAACCTACTCTGGTCTTCTCAAAGCCCAACCTTACGGTGAAGATTTTGTTATCAATAAAAAAGAATGCGTTGGACACGTGCAAAAAAGAATGGGGACTCGTTTGCGTGAGTTAGTAAAGAAAACAACTGAGAAAAAAATAGTAAAAGGTAAAGAAACACAAAAAAAAACTCTTTCTGGCAAAGGTAAACTGACCAGTAAACTAATAGACAAATTAACTGTGTACTATGGTTTGGCGATAAGAAGAAACTGTGATTCAGTAGAAAAAATTAAAGACGCTATATGGGCTACCTATTATCACTATAGCTCTACAGATACAAAACCTCAGCACGATAACTGCCCAAAAGGTCCAGACTCTTGGTGCGCTTGGCAACGAGCATCAGCTACAAATACTCTTCCATCATTTAAACATGAGTATACTCCATTACCAGATGAAGTTTTGATTGCTATGAAACCAATATACGATGATCTCAGTAAGGATGAGCTTCTCGAACGGTGTGTTGGTGGTTTCACACAAAATAACGAGAGCTTCAACCAGTTGATCTGGAAAATTACTCCAAAAATACTTCCTGCTGGTTCAAAGATTGTTAATATTGCGGCATTGGTCGCTGCTTGTATCTTCAATGAAGGAACATCAGCTTTATTATTGATTATGCATGGTATGGATTTAAAACTAGGCCTAAACTCCCACGAATATGCCCGAATTTCGGATGAAAACTGTGTGTGCACAGCCGAAAAAATATCTGCGAGCGAGACTCGCGAAGCCAGAATCCGTCATCGACAGGAGCAAAAGGATGCCCTGGACATTGCAACTGCTGCAGGATCTTTACTTTATGGCCCAGGAATCGACGATTCACTGTAAGTTACAAAAAAAAATTTTTTTTCCACGTTTATTGTTACTCAAAACTTTAAACGCGTTTTTCTCGGAACCGTGTTTTCAAAGTCAGTTGTCAAATGTTCTCGAAAACTACTCAACCGATCTTGATGAAATTTTACACAGGTGCTCGAGATATAATTTACTCGTGCTTGAACGAAGGATTTTTTATTTTTCAATTACAACTATTTTAAAAAAAATAAAATGTCAAGCAAATTTGACCGAAATTTTCATTTTTTTGGAAAAATGTCAGCCAAAATTCCAATTTTTAATTTTTTTTTCTTTCCTTCGTTCAAGCACGAGTTTATGGTCTTAACTAAAACACTTAGAGAGAGGAGTTATGCTGACAACGCGGACGCACCTTTTTTTTAAGGGGTCACCGGAAATGACGTCACAATGGAGGAGTTTTAATTTTTTTTTTTTGAAAATTTCAGAAACTATTCTTTAAATATGTATCTATAAGACAGAAAAAAGTTTGAATGAAATAAATATTTTTTTACATAGAAAAAAATATATTGAAAATAGGCCTTTTTTTACCCAACGAAACCCATGGAAACCCTAGCTATCATTAATGAAGAATAAAAACTTTTGTCTCACTGAACATTATTTCAGATGTTATTTCCACATTAACAGTATACTTTAACCGTGTTAGTGCCATGGTTTTTTACTTATATATACTTAAAAAGCCAAAGAAATCTTTTGTTTTTGACGTCATTTTCCAAAAATTATCCAATTTTAATAATTTTTTCGGTGTTTTCTTAATAAAAACTTGTACAAGGATAATAAAATACAAAGAAAATTATGGAAATATATATTGTGAAAAAAATAACAAAAACTGAAATCAAGGTCACATCGTATTTTCGCAGTCCGGTACATCCTCCGTATCAGCAAAATAATTGTTATCGTCACTATTATCACTATCACTCAAAATTTGCATTATGCCAAATTGTGAGCGCACCACAATGTCACTTCCACTATAACTTTCTTCACAACTTGAAAAACGATCATTTTCACTTGAATTATTTTCGTATTCTGACATTATGGGTTATAAATTTTCTTTTCCTGGATCCTTTTTATATTGTAATTATTAATAATATTATAATTTGAACTTTATGTAACATGTAGAAAGATAAAAAATTAGCGATGCGTGCGAGCGACCTCCCCTACCGCGCGCTAAACTGCAACTGATTTCGCGAGCACAATCGTGGCAAATTTAGTTAGTATGCGCACGAGCGCGATGGCACTTGTCGGCACTCTAACGGTTAATATACATAAATAATAACTTTATTACTATAATTTAATACCAAATCATTATATCTGTCAAAGGTACTCTAACTTGTGATTTAGTAAAGTATCCCTTTCATCATTCAGTCTGGATCTGTATAGAAACTAATTAATAATAAAAATAAATTTAAGCAATATGGACCTATTATACTCTCCCTGTCTAAGGGAATATGTATGTTGTTGATATGAAGCCTTCGAATGCAGCCTGTGAATGGTTCTGGTGGTCCAGACATCACTTCTGTAGGCAGGTCTGATAAGTCATCCATACCACCTGCAAATATTTTACATATCACTTATTTTAAGAACACTAATACTCTTAACGTAACCATTATTAATTCATTAGCATTATTGGCTTATGAGGCCAATCTGACCTAAATAAATTTGATACACATTTGAATATTTTCAAATGATATATTTAATAAAGTTACAGCAAAATGAATTACGTACACAATTTTAGGTATTATATTCTTCAAAAACTTCCAACAAAATGTTGCAAAATACTGTGTCTAAACTCTTATATTAAAAAATTACATATTTTAATATAGTTCTACTATAATAAAATTAAAAGATACTAAAGATATGGTACCACTGATTATTGTAAGAAACTTTAAAGATTATTGAACAGTTACTGAATGTTAAACTTTAAAATTCATTCGTTCAAAGAAAAACTATTGTCATGTTTAGTATAGGGTATTTGACTATATTTTTTAATTCCTATAATAGAATAAGTAATAAGATGAAAAGCGGTTAAAATAAATATATCCTACCTAGGACTTTTCATTACAAAGTTATAACGACTTAAAAACTGACGAACTACGATTCACGCGAAAACGCCCTATACAAAACATAACTGATCTATGACATCACTGGCCAGTTATTTAGCATTCATTATAAGGGAGTTTATTAAATATTTATAGTATCTCGTTAAATATTACATGTAAGTTATATATTGCATATTATAATTTACTATAAACTACATAATTATAATTTACTATAAACCTATAATTTACATATTATAATTGACTACAATATAATTTACTAATAACTATATACATAAAATTTTTTATCACAAGGTTTTTTTAAACTTACTCTGCAGTTTTAAAACATTTTTACAAAAAGTATCGACATCAGTTAAATACCCTATTACCGTGAATTAAATAAATTCAGAACTACATAATTCTTCACCAGCTTCCCTATTCCTTTGCCCACATGGCATTTGACATAATTCGGTTCGAGCTTATGCTTGTTCGTATTACACGCACGCACACCGTACGCTTTACATGAGTGGATTAACACGATTATTAAAAATGTTGAATTTTATGTTGTTTGTTAACATTAAGTGCAATTGTATATGAGATTTCACATTTCAACAGAAAAAATTGTTGACATGCCCAACAACTCCCTTGATTTTATGAAACCTTCCACTTATATTTCTAACAAATGACTCGTATCGCATAACACTTTGTTTCCACATTATGTATTCTTTTTGTTAATTACAGTATAATACAAATGTGTTAATAATTAAATTGTATAAATAGAACTATTATATACTCCTATAGTTTTTCCTGGTAGCAAACAGTCTACATGTTTGAGTTAAAATTATGTGTGAATCTAGACTTGATATCTGACTTACATAATTTCTGACTAATATGATGGTTTTCGATCTTACCTATTATGTAACACTGGATGGTATATTACTAATATAAAGAAGTGATTTATTTTACCTTTAAAAAAGTATAATCAAAGCTTAACTAAACTTTGAAAACAACTGCCTTATTTTTGTCTAAGGATTAAAAAGTTAAAAATGTGTGCAAATTTATTTTTTCATTTTATCCATCTTATCTATAATAAAATCTGTTACAACCAAGACACTTCATTTGGAATAAAAAAAGCAACATTTAAAAAATAACTGTACAACACTATTACACAATAAACTCTTTCTTACAAAAGGGATTGAACTTTAAGGTTATTTTGTTTTGTACTGAATGGATTTATCCACTACTGAAGGAAAAATTATTTTAGGAAGCTGTGATCAAGATTTTCTACGGTAACTGACTGTCCTGATTATGGTTATTCTCATAATGTATTACATAAGTTATTGGCTAAAGCCAAGTGTGTTGTTAATAGAGAAATGTATTGTAAATGCAATGAGTTCATCGCCATAATACTAGAACAGTAGGATACATTCAGTATATATCATGTATTTCTTCCCTTAAAAGATGAAGAGGTCCTTTGAAATGACGGAAAACTGACCTTCAATTGCAATGTGACATTTAATGATGAGAATAAAGTATGAAGTGTTATTAAGTTAATTCTTTTGATACATAACTAAACTAAGATCTCTAAGCAACAAGTAAATTATACACAATGTACATTTACAAGTAATAATAAACAGTGTACAATAGTATTATTTATAACTTTACTTGCCGACATATATTGTCGCATTGTCCGTCGAATGTGGATACGTTTGGGCAACCATATTCTCAGTGTTCATTGCGCCGTTCACCCACAAGTAAAGTTTACTGCCGTACCGGCCTGCTCTTATTGAATGCCATTGCTCCATCGAGATTATCACGCTACATCGCACAACTGACACCATATTGCTGATTCGATCTGTAGAAAAATCAAAGTTGATATCATGTTGGAATAACTCACTATTAGATTGGTGGTTGATTGATAATTTGAATGATGACTGATGATTTGAACTTCTTCTTAGGTGTTACTTAGAAGAAGTTCAAATCATCGGTAAACAGAAGGCAATAAGCAGTTCCAACAATTGAGGGCAAGTCATTATCATAATGAGAAACAAAAGTGGATCTAATTACTTCATTGACATCAAATTGAATAATAATAATAAAAGCACCGTTGACAGAAACGAACGACAAAGTTATATATTTGACAAATACACCTTTCCTTAAGATAATAAAAAAAATGAACGTATAACTAGTTGACAGGTAAAATGCCAAGGTTTTTCATAATATAATAAACATTATTTTATGAAAAACCTAAAGTTTTGGTCAAAATATATGGTGGCATTTCAGCTGTTTCCAGATAAGCTATTTTAATAAAACAATTTGTTACATCTTCTCTAACAAAATCGTATCTTATATCTATATGTTTTGATCTCCTATGGAAAATAGGATTCTAAGTTAATTTTAGGATCCGATTACCCAAACATTTCAAACAGTAAATTCTTTAAATAAATTTATTTAAAGCCTCTTTACTGGCTTCAGACATAGAAACATATTTTGGCTTCTGCGCTGGATAAGGCTACATTTCTTTGCTTTCTGCATTTAAAAGAAATCACAGTATTTGACAATTTAAAACCGAAACCCGAATATAATCTCCTGTTTGTAATGTCTGGATTTGCATCTGCATCTACAAAACCTAAATAGAGGAGTCATCTTTGCAAAAAACAAGACCATAATTTTTTGTCTTTTTTAAGTATTTTAACTCTTTTTTTGCATGCTTCCAGTGAGTCTCATTGTAAGAGTTATTAAATTGACTAAAATAACTAACAATGAATGCAATATCAGGTCTAGTTAGAAGTGCCAAATACATCAACTCACCAATAAGTTGTTGATAAGGATACTTAATTTTCAAACATTCTGAGTTTTTTCTAATTTTAAATTTGCCTCCATAAGAATTCCTACAGTTTTACTATGTGTTTCGTATTAAATATTCTTATATTATCTGCGTATTGTTAAATAAGGCTCATAGTCAGATTTTTATAACCCAAATGTATTATACAATCATTGACTCTCTGATCCCAAGCCCTGGAAGATTACTTAAGACCGTATTTAACATGTTTCAATTTTAACACTTTATTAACACCATCATCTCTCAAAAATATTAGGTTTCTTCATATATACTGTTTTACATTTGAAAAACATTTAGATTTAAAAAAGATAGATCAAGATGACTTATATCCAAGTTTAACTTTGCTGCTAAAGCAAATAATAACCTTAAGATAGAATATCTAAACACAGGGGAAAACGGTTCATGAAAGTCTACACCAGCTTTCTGCGAGAAGCCTTTCACCACTAATCTTGCTCAATAACGCACATCATTACTACTGTCATATTTCTTCTTGAAAACCCACTCGATCACTTTACTGTTTTGTGGAAGATCTATGAGTTCCCAAGCATAATTTTCATTAAATTAATCCAATTCTTCCTTCATGCTTGCTCTCCAAAACATATTTTCTGGTCCATTTAAAGCTTCATAGAGCGTGATCTCATTGTCATTGTATTTTTCACACTTTCCAATACATAAGTTACTAAAGCCATACCAATTAAGTGTTCCATATGATATCGTGTTCCTTTCGAATCAGCTAGCATGATCTCCTGATCTTAAATTGTGCTGAAAAGGCTATTAGATGAGGTACTCACCGAAGAAGATTCTGAACTCGGGATATAAGTTTCATCTTTTTCATTTTCTTCTTATGAGATTGAACTTTCTTCTTCTGACATATTCCTCTGTTAAAGACATGCATTCTACAGGTACTTATATCATCTGAAGTCTCCATGATTACAATATCTCTCCTGGTTGTCATAGCATTGGTAGTAGAATCATATACCCTATATCCCTTTGTACTCTGCATAGCCGACTAACATCAACTGCTTAGCCTTTTTGTCCAATTTCAAACGTTTTTTCTTTGAAACATGCACCATAACTGTACTTCGAAATATATGCAAATGGCTTAAGTTGGGTTTTGGTCCTGTCCAGACTTTGTATGGATTAGTCCAAGAACAACAGACCTATTTCACAAGTACGCCGAAGTATTAATGGCCTCTGCCTAGAATTTCATGTCTAAACCCGCATCGAAGATCAAACATCTGGCTTTTTCGATTACAGACTTATTCATCTACTCGCATAGACTGTTCTGTTCAGACATGAAAGCATTAGTTCTCCAATGAACTATTCATTGCTTCTTCAAGTACTTCTCAAATTCTAGGCTACAGAATTCGCCAGCATTGTCTGTCCTTAGAATTTTCACTTTTTTATTTTTATATTTTTAACGATACACCGGAACTCTTGAAAATACTTAAATTATTTACTCTTAGTCTTCATAAAAAACACGAATGCCATCTTACTGTAGTCATCCACAAACAAAACATAGTACTTACATCCCAACCACCAACCAATCCAGCAAATCTAACGTCTTGGATGAACTGTGCTGAAATGGTAGCTGTTTGGTTTCACAACAAATGGTGCATGTTGAATTATCTATGTTTGCCATCTCTGTGTATGAAATTCCTTCTGCAGCTCCATTTTTCATTTTATTTAGGCTTCTACTGTTTATGTGTTCCAAGCTTCTGTGCCAAGTCTCAAACGATGTTATTGCAGTTTTTGTTAATATCTGTTCTGTTGGCAATGTATTTAACTTATACACACCGTCAACTAATTCTGTCGGACCAACAGTTCATTCTGTTGATTATAAATAAAGCAAACATTTTCTTTGAGGATCACACTGTTGCCATTCTTAATCACCTGACTTATGGAAAGCAAGTTGATGGTCAAATCTGGTATACATAATAGAGACAATGTCGTGTACCATACATTTCACAACCGTAATAATTCCAAATGGTTGACTAAAATAGCTCCTACCAGCTGATGAAAATGGCGTCTACTAGTTGCCATTTTGTTTTTCAAAACATTGTCATTCAAACTTAGATGAATAGATTACTCAAATATCTTTACCAATGTACAAAACTATAAATTAATTTTGCGCCGATACAGTCAAGCATTTAGTGCTAAAATATGTCACTACAATTTTATGTAAAACTTACGTTATATTGGTAAAATTATTTGGTGAGAATGATACTAAAGTTATTTAATAAATATAATCATCACAGAGAGACTGAAGCATAAAAATACATAAAGGTAGACAGACATTACAAATACTAAGTTGTTTCTTTTGAAATGAAATAAAAAAATAGTAAAGAAAAAGTAATTTACATCAATTTTATACTGTAAGTAATACTAAACTTATATAAGCAACATACCGTTCCATCTATACTCCAGTAGTCCACCTTGCATTGATAGCGACGTGTAGAAGTTAGGTGTACTAATAAACATGACAATACCCCTCTCTTGTAGTGGTTTCATCTCAAGTTCTAGAGCAACGCTCACACTAGATACCTGCCTAGGCCAAAGTTTGAGATAGGAGCGTGACCCAGTAAATAGGACATCAGTTGGATATAATTCTGAAATGGTATGAGGACATTTTTGAAAATATTGTCAAGTCAATTTTTTGTTTTCGTAGTACAGTGGATTTCGGTTATAACGACGATGAAGAAGCTGCCAATATTAAATCGCTATAACCAGAAGTTGTAGTATAAGCAAACAAGGAGTAATGACAAACAGTTTACATATTTACATAAATGTATTTTATTACAAGATATTTTAAAGAAAGCTTGCAAATATATTTTTACAATGATCTTTTAAAGAAATTTGTAATATTTTACTGTTTTATTATCTTTTTCTGTAATAATGTACAATGTAGGGGGTCTGTTCAAGTTTATAAGCCCTTTGATATCTATCTATATCTTTTTGTTTTCGCAAAATAAACCCATATATTTTTAGTGCTGTTAAACCACTCAAGGCATCCTAATTATAGGAAGCTTTTTTTCATCTTCTTTATCTTCGGCGGAATTATACATTAAATAATTTCACCATCATTCGGATTACTAGTAGTGACTACTTGATTGTCAATATTAACATAACTTTACCAACCTGCAATGCTTATTTTCTCTGAAGATATTGTAGCTAATAGTGCAAACCCAAAAAAAAAAATCGTAACCATTTGTCGTAGTAATAAAAGATTTACACAACCTTGCATTAGATAAACATTTTTTATTGTTTCTGGTTTAACTCTTCACCACGGTGTTCTAATTATTTCAATGGAATCCAGAAGATTAACAGAAAATGGGGTAGTATTCTTTTCACTATGGTCCATTATTTTTTGTACAAGAATATTTCTATAATGGATTTTAAGGGTTTTAATTATCCCTTGATCAATAAACTGAATCACCAACGGGGTGTTTGGTGGTAAAAATGCCAGTTTTATATTGGTCAGATTCTAAATTTCAGGATGAGCTAGACAATTGTCACTAAATAAAATGATCTTGTCACTGCTTAGCTCAGAGTCCCCCTATATCAAAAACTTCTGATGTCATCTAGGTTTTTTTGTTAGTTTTATAACCAACAGGTAAATTTTTGACAATTTTGAAATATCTAGGTTTCTTCGCCTTAACTATCACCAGTAACTTTCGTTTTTCTCCGTTCGTACTGGAGGGTACAAATATGGTGATCGTATTTTTTGATAGTTCCCTACCTATGAATATATCGCCTTTAAATTTTAATGTTCCCTCAGAGGTTAACTTAAAAAACAAACTTGTTTCTTCGATGTTTCACACTTGGCTGTCAGTGCCACTGATTGCTTTTGCACAAACTTACCAACTACAATATTAAAACCTGTGAATATCTCATGGGGTCGTATGTAGGTCAAAATTCAATTAACAACTTGTCAATTTACACATGAATGGAAAAACTATGTATAGCTAAAAATTCCTATGTTACAAATTCAAATAAATTATTATTTAAATTCTTCTATGACAAATAGATAAAATTACAAACCTTGTTCACAGAAGACACCACTCTTGCCATAAGGACAGTCACAATAGTGATCACCAGTAGCTGAGGGTACACAAAAACCTTGGCATTGTGTATGCAGTGCGTCGCATGGATTGTGGTCAACTGTACATGTTGGTCCGTACCACCCTTCATTACACATGCAGCTGCAATAAATGAGAGCTGTGGAGACTGCTACTGTGATGAGTTTAAATAAGATGTTTTAATCTTTAAATGCATTTAGTTACAGAAACACAACAAACCGTTTCATTAACCTTTAGACATTTCTGCAAGTTCTAGTATTCAAATCTCTATAAAAGTCATTTTTTAAACACTCCCGTAATTTTTTTAAACTAAAAAATTAATAACTTCACTTAACGCAAAAAGAAGTTTTCAAATTAACGCAAAAAGAAGTTTTCAAATTAACGCAAAAAGAGGTTATGCATATTTAAAATAATAACTTTTATGTCAATCACACTATTATAGTAATTAACTCTATATAGTAATATTTATATACTTCAAAAATATATAGCATGATAACACTAACATAAGGCCTGGGTACATAAACATACTGATTTGTTGAATTAACCTATATTCGCATACCCAATATCACAGAACATTGAGTAGAGTAGAAGTGTTATCCTAAAGAAGTGTTTATCCTCTAGTAAATTGTACTAGAGCCGTTTATGCCATTTTGGCACTCGCTGTTTTCTAATTGGTTTGTTTCTAGTCAAAGGTAGCATACTAAGACGTAACGAAACAGTGCAACAATAAACAATCAATAAACAACTTTAAATCTAGAAGCATAATTATATAAAAGTTAACTCATGAAACGTTTTATTTCCTGGCTTCTTTTTAGATCTAACATAGTTTTTATAGACAATGAATTTCATCATTTCATTCAAAAGAAAAGTGTGCCGAAGTAGATAAATCTTTTGAGATTCAAGCTACAATAGCTAATGAGCGAGATTAACAATTGTTTTTCATTTCCTATTCTATAAGCCGCAAGAATGTGGCAATTTGACATGTCATTCATATTATAACCTTATAAAAATGAATATAAATATGCTGGAAAATGAAAGAATATGGAAATAAAAATTATAGAATAAAAGTTGATAAGTACTTTATTATTTAAAAAAAATCACCGGTTTGATCAAAACCACTTCTTTTTATATTTTGATAATCTTCTCTTTATAAATGATGGCCGTTTGAAGTTTCTGTTTACGAAGCGTTGAACTTAGAATGGAATTATTATTCAAATTTCCAGCTTGATGTGGTTCTTAAGTTACTTAGGTTTCCTAAAATACAAGTGTATTTAAGAACAAAGGCTGTTTAATCTGAAGAGCACATATTTTCAAAGTTATTGAGGGGCTTAAAGAAACAAATAGAAACAGGTGTAAAAATAAAAAAAATTAAATGACTTATTACAACAATATCTAAAAATAAAATTTTCAGATTTCAATAAAACTACATTTATTATGTATCTTAAGCACTCGTTTTTACTAAATACTTATTATTACTAAAGCCTGTTAAAAAAATTAAAAAATATTTCGTAATATTAGACTGTCGTAATATTGGAGCATCCCGAAGACAACATTATGTCAGATTCCTGCATCACCTAGTTTTGAAGAAAAATATATGCGACAGACAAACAGATGGTCAAACGACTGATCCTATGGATTCCATTTTTCCTTTTGTGGTACGGAACCCTCAAAATCTACAAATTTAAGTCATTCAAACCTGTATTACCCAAAAACCCAGATTCGGTATAGCGCCTGGATGTAAATATCAATTTACAGACTTTTTTAGGTCAAATTCATGCTCCCTAAAGTGTAAACGAGGAGACTTTACTTAATTTAGTAGCTATAAAAAAATTTCAATTTTAAAACTCTCTATGCGAATACTATTTGCAATAAGCCTTTTTTTGTAAACAGAAAGGTTATTAAGTTTAGAATTATCACATTACAAGGGATTAATCGAACAGTACGTTGAACAAAACCGTACTTTACACGAAGGAAGAAAATGAACAAAGGAAATAAATTTTTTACAAATAAACAAAATATTGATATGGCCTATCATTTGCCGACTCTAATGAAGCCACATGTGATATGTAATGTCGCATAGCAAGCATGGTTACGCCATATTTTATGCACCAGTTTTATTGCTACAAAACAGAAATTAAACAAATGGACTGGAGTAGGTGCAAATTCTTGCAACATTAAGTTAGCTCTTCAACGCTAACTCCAGGTGCGCATTCTCTGTCTACATGGCACTTCTAGCCTATTCAATGTTCTGTGCCCAATATTTCTGATTGTCCGACCACTATGTTATGACTAAGTAACCTGTGCAGATGCAAAAGATGGATTTCCTCAATGAAAGAACACAAAATGAAATTGAGGGAAAACATAATCTTCCCAAATCCACTGGAACAATTTCAAGGAAACATGTTTTCCTTTATGCATGTAATTTTTCTTAATTGATCTGAACAATAATTTCAAAATTCTAAAAAGGTATTTCCCGTTTAGAATTTGGAAAATGTTATTATAAGATACTATGGAAAATTTGATAGTTTTTCTTCAATTCAAAACTTTTATTGTAATTTAGGTGATTAACTGAAGTAAAATAAAAATTTTTACGAGAACTTCTTTTTACACATTTTTCAGTATATAGGCCTGATTTCAGTATTTTAATTTTCTCATTGTTCATTGTAATAAAACGATATACAGTGCAATATTTTAACGATTTCAACTCACGCAAATGTTGCAGCATGATGTACACATACACCGCGACCCTCACCACAGACTCGCTGGTGACATTGTGTAACACCACACTGGCCGACTGCACGACCCGCTAGCTCACGGGGACTGCCCCCTCCCACCCAAAGCTCCCACACACAACCAGCAAATCCACTGTGCAATGGCAAGTCGTGTGGAAGTAGGTCAAAGTTCTGAGAGAAATGACCTCCTGGAGTGAAAGTAATTATTGAAATCGTAAATTTTTGCAGTATTTTTTTTATCGGGTCTATTCCTGGAATACTACTCACTTCTACTCCTGAATGCACAATCTAAAGGAGCCTTCTTCTTGTTTGTAATAAAATGGTACATACCTTTCTCCTCACCCCACCTAGCTTTTATTGAAAATTGATAGTGATACACCTAAGCTGACACAAATAAAACTAATAGATGAGTCCTATGCTTATTTAATACGTCAATTAAAAAATACTTTAAAGAAAATCATTGTGAAAATTTGTCACAAGGATTATTGTTACTTGTTGCCAATACAATTGGTTGTTGCTAAGACTATCATATGTGAATATATATAGGTTGATAGAACTCAAATATCCAATATATAGGTCTCACTTATTTCTGAGATTATTCTAAGACAGAGTAAGTATTAAAATAAACCTCGTTCTATTCTGCCTTCAGAAGTGATCATAGAAGAAACTATTCAATTTACATGATTCAAAGTAATAGGCAGTTTTGACTTATTTTGGATCAAAAGTTAAGGGTATTTTTAGGTGCATAGGAATATTAATTAATTGCAGTGAAAAATGTATCGAAATACAAAGGGACTGTATTAAAAAACAAAAATTGTTTGTATCCATTAAAACTGTATAAATTTGGAAACTTTTGGACCCAACTAAGACGACATAAAAAAATGTATGGTCCTTTTGAATTCACTTATCTCAGAAGTTTGTTTACATAGGGAAAAAGATAGATTGAGATATGCAATAACATCGAAGGATTATTCTAAGTGCAGAGAATATAATTAATGGGAGATATAAGAATAATGTATGGTCCTTTTAAATTCACTTATCTCAGAAGTTTGTTTACATAGGGAAAAAGATAGATTGAGATAGGCAATAACATCGAAGGATTATTCTAAGGGCAGAGAATATAATTAATGGGACATATAAGAATAATGTATGGTCCTTTTAAATTCACTTATCTCAGAAGTTTGTTTACATAGGGAAAAAGATAGATTGAGATATGCAATAACATCGAAGGATTATTCTAAGTGCAGAGAATATAATTAATGGGACATATAAGAATAATGTATGGTCTTTTTAAATTCACTTATCTCAGAAGTTTGTTTACATAGGGAAAAAGATAGATTGAGATATGCAATAACATCGAAGGATTATTCTAAGTGCAGAGAATATAATTAATGGGACATATAAGAATAATGTATGGTCCTTTTAAATTCACATATCTCAGAAATTTGTTTACATAGGGAAAAAGATAGATTGAGATATGCAATAACATCGAAGGATTATTCTAAGCGTAGAGAATATAATTAATGGGACATATAAGAATAATGTATGGTCTTTTTAAATTCACTTATCTCAGAAGTTTGTTTACATAGGGAAAAAGATAGATTGAGATATGCAATAACATCGAAGGATTATTCTAAGTGCAGAGAATATAATTAATGGGACATATAAGAATAATGTATGGTCCTTTTAAATTCACATATCTCAGAAATTTGTTTACATAGGGAAAAAGATAGATTGAGATATGCAATAACATCGAAGGATTATTCTAAGCGTAGAGAATGTAATTAATGGGACATATAAGAATAATGTATGGTCTTTTTAAATTCACTTATCTCAGAAGTTTGTTTACATAGGGAAAAAGATAGATTGAGATATGCAATAACATCGAAGGATTATTCTAAGTGCAGAGAATATAATTAATGGGACATATAAGAATAATGTATGGTCTTTTTAAATTCACTTATCTCAGAAGTTTGTTTACATAGGGAAAAAGATAGATTGAGATATGCAATGACATGGAAGAATTATTCTAAGCGCAGAGAATATAATTAATGAAGGACATATAAGAATATTGTGAATATTAAATAGATTTTGAAAAACATAATGATACATACAAAAATGGTAGTGCTGAGCATTATATTTGCAAACAAATCATGAATTGATATAAGAATGGCAAAACAAAGTAAAAGCAGTAAAAGTGAGGTTTTCAAGGAATACATGTGCAAAGACTCGGAGTGATAGGATAAGAAAGGAATGTATAAGAAAAAAATATTGATTGAATGAGAATATAATTTTAAAAATTGCGCAGTCTCTTTAGATGGTGTGGTCATTTAGAATGAATAGGTAGAAATCCTATATTGATTACCGAGGTAAATGTAAGGTGAAACATCCATTTTAGTAGTGCTACCAGGTGCATTGCCAGTGACATTAAATCTCGAGTCCACGCTCAACCATGCAGCTCTACCGCGCCGCCCAACTCTGACTATGTGCGGTCGACCTCCTCTGTCTGTTATCGGCCGCGGGGTAAATATTCGTCGCGGACCTGGAGTTAGTTTAAATTAATTATAAACATTATTTTCCATTAACAATATTAGAACATAATTATAAACACATGTTTTGTAATATTAGAGCAATAATTTTTCGACACAAAAAATATAATTTCACTGAAAATAAAAAGGTTGTGTTACCAATGAATATGAGATGCAAAGTACTAGTATGCAAGATCAAACATTTATTTGTATTTATTTTGAATTTGCAGAAATTATAGAAGTAAAATCACCGTGAGATATGTTTCGAGAAACTCTTTCAAAAACACTTGCCGTAACATGTAGATATGTCGCAGAAAATCTGTTTCTGTTTTATGAAACAATATTTCAAGTCTTTTCCATGGAATTTATTATATAATTGTTATTGTAGTTTATTTATATAGTTTTAGAAGTGGCAGTTTGGCAACACTGTGTTCGAGGTTTAAAACAAAAAAAAACGCAATGATAAATATGGATATTTTTGTTGAAATATGAAATAACTACTCAGATTAAAACGTAGAAAAAAAAATTATTAGGATGAATAAATAGTTTTGAGTAAATACTCATTTGTCTTCTCCAGTCATACATCTGCTAATACTTCTATACGGATGAGAGGCCTGAACTATTAAGGAAGATATCAGGAAACATATAGAAAAATACCTTCACTAGTTGGAGGGGTTTTGAGGGATTTTTAAGGGTTTACCCTTAGAAGAAGAAAAAAACAAATTTATCAAATTGTCTTTATTAATATTTTAAAAGTTTTTTTGCAATTTGTACAAGCTTATTGTAATATCTCAAGAAAAGATGCCTGCATATTTACCCTGGCCCATGTTCCATGTCAACATTAGATACCCTTTAACAAACGTCACCGCCAGATGATAACTCCTAGAATCATGTTTGCCCGTCTGACCAATGAATGCGAGCAGCGATATCTGTTCCATATTACTAGATTGAAATTTGAACCTCATCTCAAATAATTCCGATTTTGTCGGTAGCGGCATCTGATACTGAATGTAAGAAGAAAGACCTCCTATCGTGGATGAGAATGAAGGACGGGAGATTTCTAAATCTGAAATAAAAAGTAATATTTTTATTTTTGCATTGCAGTGTTTATAGTTAGATTATGTATAAATTACCTACCTAACTTAATTTCTAAGGTTCGTTTTATAAAGAGTAAAATGAATTATGAAAAAATGAAACATTTATACCATTACGAAGCTTAAAATTATTAAAATGAAATTTAATAAACATTTCATTTTTGTGGATCAGGGTGTTTCAATGTTTCCAAAAATAGATCAAGCTTATCTAAGCAGATTTATCTCCACAATTTCAATTTTTAAGTGATCTACCTTTATCATTCTTTTCTTTTTATTTCTACACTATTAGATATAACTGTATTTTCCATGATTCATTCATACACAATACATATTTATTTCATCTTTCACCTCATTTCCAGTCATTGTACCTATCAATCTCCATACAATCATCCGTCATACATTCGCACATAAAGTAGATAAGACATTTATCCAGACACATATTATTGAAACATTCAATTCTTGTAGTTAAAATAATAGTTTTAACGTTACAATACTCGTATTAAAATAATTTTTAAAGTTCTCTATTATATACTTAAAACTACGATGAAAGGGTTAAAATTTACAAATTAATGCCATGCTCAAGCCACGATCTCAAATACAATAAGTTCATTGTATAAACAGCCAATAGTCCTTTTCCACTTTGGCTGTTACAACAAAAAACAGTTCTTTCGATTACTTTGTTTTATTATAGCAACAGAAGAATCGGAATTGTATCACTGAATACAATTAAATTATTTGATTTTTTGCATATAAAGCAATTGTAATTAGAGAAAAATTATGTGAATGGAAGCAAAATGACTGCCGGTGTGGCACAGTAGCGCCAGCAACCTGTTTCCAATATTTTGTAATGCAACCTAAAACATCATTTTTGAGTTTCAGTCATACAACTTTAATTAACTGGTTTTTTTGACCCACCTCCAAATTGGATCTTCTAATGTATTTTTTTAATGCATGCAAATTATGAACATTTTTAAAATTTTTTCTGTGATAGATTTATTTTGAACATCCACTTTAAATCATTTTTTAGACATTAACACTGTACTTACTGTGTTCACAATACAAGCCGTGTTTGCCTAATGGACATAGACAAAGAAATCCACTACCCGGATACTGAGCACAGGTTCCTCCATATAAACATGGGTTTGTTTCGCAAACTGACTTTTCACATTGATTTCCTAGGAAACTGAAATGGTGACAGAAATAAGTTACAAATTTCCTTTTTCATTATAGTACATGTATACCATTTTAAAATGAATGTCATACCCGTTTAAACAAGAACACACATAATCGCTACCATGATTGACGCATTTTCCACCATTATAGCAAGGGTCAGAGAGGCATGATAGTGAGGAGCATTCTTTTATCTCAACTGCTTCAGATGCTTCATTATATATGTTACGTATCTCATTGTTGATCTATGAAAAGAAATAAAACAACACTTAAAAAATTCTGAAACAATATGATAAAACGTGTTTTTCAAAAAGTGCCATTCATCAGTGCCAATTTACGCAAAGCAAAGTAATCATACATGACCCACATACATTAAAGACAGCGATAATAAGAAAGTAATGACAGGATAAAATTAGAGTGCAAGATCTAGCAATATCCAATATACGCCATATTGGCTCTTTCCTGGAGTAAGTGTCCTATGCTTAAGGACTCTTACATCCCTTTTTAGGATTCTGTAGCCTTAGCCGGAACTCTTATAGTTTCATCATATCTGTCGGTCAGTATTTCACTGTCCGTTTACCCTTCCATTTTTCCAGCTATTGAGATAAAATTTAGTTTAAGATATAGGTGTTAATCATACAAAATTTATATAATTTCTTCTTGAAAAATTATTCTTGTTAACAATCAGCAGTGTCTGGGTACTATTTTGCAAAAAACATAGCAAAATTTTTGAATGTATATTTTAGAACTTAAGTTTTGGGGGGAGGATCACCTTAGTGATGCTTTAAAAAGAAATATCTCAAAACCAAAGCATTAAAATAAAAAGTTTGTTTTGGAGCTTTGTATCCAAAACAAACTTTCTTGTATTTTGAAAGTCCTTTGTAACACTTGGATGGGGTAGGTAAATTTTCTTTATTCTTAACCTTTTTACTTTATGGGAGTATGTAGAGTCAAAAAAGAATTTTTAAGTTTTACTCCATATTCCATTTTCAGTTATTAACTTACTTCTGTACACCAACTTTCTGGGCACAGAAATTCAGCCCTATATTGTATTATATCACTTTATGAGTGATGTAAACATTATGGAGTTATTAGCTTTTAAGCAGACGTCCGCATGTTGTGTAATCATAAAACCTTTATTTTGACAGCTATGTATGTTAAAATGGTGCCTTATTTCACTTTATGTAAAGGTAGCTAAAATAGTGGACATTACGCCTGACTTTATAGGTTATGGAAATATTTCTTTCGGTAATTTAGAAAATTTAGCTAAACTAGCAGAATAAATTGGGCTCACTGAAAAGTAAAACGACAAATTTTTATAGTTACTTTATAAAAAAATATATATATATTAAATTAGATGTCAACATTTGATCTCATAAAAATTATATGGCATTTTCAGAAACTCCAATAAAGTCCGTACGCGAGAATTGTGAAAAATCTCAGATTCATATAAGTTACCACGTAATTCTTTCGTAAAATACTTTTGATTATCTAAAGAAATAAAAAAATTTATAACTGCCAATTTGAAAGTGGCATGACGAATAAATATCACCTGACACGCAACAAAACAAACTAACCTATAAAAACATGTTTCCTGTTATCTATAAATAAGGTACAGAACACATCACAAATAGCGCCATCCTTTTCTTTCTGCTTATAAAATTATACCTTATTCTTTTCTCTCAAACTTAAACAACAGTCTCAACAATAGAGACAACAGTCTCAAACTTAATGAGAAATAGCATTAATTTAACAAACAATACAGATTAAAATCTAGCCAGTTCAATACAGCATGCCGATTTTTAAAGCGAATGTTAATATAACCATCATTGTCATGCGTTAGCGAAAGTGTATGTTAAGTAAAATGAATAATACAACAAGAGCTGAAAGACCAAACTGTAAGGGTTCCTGTTGAGGCTGCGCAATCTAAAAAAACCAATTCAAATTTTGGAACATTTTACAGGTTTTCTGTTCAAAGTTATTTATTTGCTTCCTATTGATTGCCTAAAAGCAGCAATGTACATAAGTAAATATTGTTTCAGTAGTTCAATGTTCACACATATAGACATATATGTGCATCCCCTGTGCAGAACTTTATGTGGTGGAGGACCACTCCACCAGACACATACACAAGAGTCATAAAATCATACAATACGGTGGCGCATTGATAGTTTTTAACATAAGCAGTGGATTAACATATTGGTGGACTACTCATGATGGCTTATTACTTAAATTATATTATGAATATATTAAACGTAAAAAAACAAAAAACTTACAATCAAGTTGTGCATACAACCGACAAATAGTTGCATCTTAGTTCCATACACCTTGCTCATATCTTTGGGCATATTACCAAGATAAAGCATGGAATTAGTAGGTAAACGAGATAGATTAGCAATCTGGCCTCCGCTCATCGCTGCTGTATCGTTTATGCGAAGGGTCGCATTACAGAATTGATTCTTTAAATCTAAGTCTAACCTGGAATAAAAAAGTGGTTAATAAGGTAATAAACAAAATAAACTTTACTGAAAAAAATTGTAAGCATATTTTTCTTTAACCGTTTGAGTGCCGATGAGTACCATCGTGCTCGTGCGCGTACTAACTAAATTTGCCACGAGCGCGATGGCGCTTGCGAAATCAGTTGCTGTTTAGCGCGCAGTAGGGGAGGTCGATCACACACATCGCTAATTTTTTATCTTTCTACGTGTTACATAAAGTTCAAATTATAATATTATTAGTAATTACAATATAAAAAGGATCCAGGAAAAGAAAATTTTTAACCCATAATGTCGGAATACGAAAATAATTCGAATGAAAATGATAGTTTTTCAAGTTGTGAAGAAAGTGATAGTGGAAGTGACGTTGTGGTGCGCTCACAATTTGGCGTAATGCAAATTTTGAGTGATAGTGATAATAGTGACAATAACAATTATTTTGCTGATACGGAGGATGTACCAGACTGCGAAAATACAATGTGACTTTGATTTCAGTTCTTGTTATAATTTTTGTTCACAATATATATTTCCATAATTTTCTTTGTATTTTATTATCCTTGTACAAGTTTTTATTAAGAAAACACCGAAAAAATTATTAAAATTGGATAATTTTTCGAAGAGATACAGTTTTTTTTCAAGACAAGGGTAAATGACATCAAAAACAAAAGATTTCTTTGACATTTTTAAGTATATATGAGTAAAAAACCATGGCACTAAAACGGTTAAATTATTTTCCAAAATATTTAAGCCATTGGTTTTGACAGCCAGACAAAAATTCTGTTAATCTTGTAATCCCGGAACAGTATTCACACCATTTCAGAAGGTAATAAAAAAAAATTATGTAAGATGTAAATTCGAAAAGACTAAGCCGTGGAAAGGTAATTAATTCTCTTCGATACTTGAAACAGAAAACCACTTTATGAAATTATGAAGCACAAGAAAAAAATTGTGACCATTTGAGAAATTTAAAAAAATTTGTCGTTTGCTTGTGAGTTAAGAACGTAATCGTCAGTTGATTTATGAAATGGACAAAAACATACTTCAATCTTGCTATTGAAATGTTTTTTGTTTCATGGAAAAAATTTAAATTTTTTGTTGATAATATTAGAATTATATTTCACAATTTTGGAATGAAAAATGTGGAAAATATGGAAATAATTTTTGAAATGGAAAACTTTAAACTTGAATAACGCTGGAAGCACCAGGAATTTTGAAATATTTTTCCGCTATTCTCTTCAGAAACTCTTCGCAGTCTTGTCATATTCAACTTCGCATATACATATATTTATAAATGATATAGACAAATATTACATTTTTATATTAGTATAAAAAAGATATCGTTCATGTATTAGTTGTTAGAAGTTCAGGACTTTTCCACAAAAGTTATGGCAAGTTCTAGAATATTCTGCTGTAAAGACATAAGTTCTAGAATAATTTGTTATAAAACATAGGCCAAGGTGGGCTCAATTAAAGATAGTTAGCGCTAAGCATTTAGGTGCACTACAAGAAAGAAAATTAATATCAAGTATATATAGTATGGGCTCTTTTACATAATGAGAGATTAAAATGTAACTTCAATTAGTTGAAGCAGTTAGGAACTTTTGATACAAAATGGGTTACGTATGTTAATCGCACACACAAATGCCAATACACTAAGCATTGGCAGGACAAATAGGAGTTTCAGGACATAAATCTGAGTTGAATATCAGAAAAATAATGCTGAACTGCTGGTGGAATATCAAGGACGTTATTAATTGGCAGTTGCTTCCAGAGGGATCTACGGTCAATGTAGAAATTTACTATCAGTAATTAGACTGATTAGCCAACAAATTAGGGAGTAAATGAGATCGAGTTTATTTTCTCTATGATTGTACTAGACCATACTGTAAAATATTCTCGTCAAATGTTACAGAAGTTTAGATTAATGATGCTAGCACGTCTAACTTATTCACCTGTGATTGTGCTGTCTGACTATCACTCGTTCAGGACTTTAAGTGATCATTAACATGATAAAAAATTCAACAGTAGGAAAAATCTTCAGAGACCTTGTTAAATTTCTTTAAACCTAAGTCAACAGATTTTTACACTGAAGTTAGTTCATCATTTACTACCAGATAACTGATGATGGTATACTTATAGTTTGATTTCTTTTTGATATTTCATTTCTGAAGTAAGAATAAAATATCACCGTATGATATTCAGACGAAATATTTCGAGTCTCGTAAGAATATTTTCATAAATTTTGTTGTAATTTTAATTTTTTACTAAAACTATATCAAAAAAATGTATTTCTTTTCATACAAAAGTACTTTGAAACTCGGTGATTAACATCATTACTTTGAACTTTTTAATATCTTTCTCAAAACAACTATAAAAATCTTTCACTTTTTTTTAGTGTGCTATTGTGCATCTACCACAGGTTGCATGTCGTAAGTGTCAAAAGAATATAATTAAGAATATAATTATACAAATGTATAAATTTATAAAAATACATGTTTACTCACAAAGTTTCAATTTTCATATTGAAACCGTTGTTCACAAATGTCCTCAATTCACTGAGAAGCATTGTTTGGTATCCGCATGAGAACTTAAACTTCAATAGGCCTTTGTCCATATAAAGTTGCATGTAGACATCTTGGTCTATATCCACGAACATCAGAATACCATCAGAAAGCAGGGTACGGGCGGTGAATGCCACATGTACTGAGGAACTATTGCCCAACTTGTGACTGAGATGCGAGTTTCCGTTAAATGCTGCTGTTTCCACACCTATGTGATCTTCACATAGATCGCCGCCATAGTTAAATGGACATATACACTGAAATATTTTTACAAATTGTATTGGGACAGTGCAAAAAACTATGTTTTTGCACCATAAGTGATAGAAAGAAGAAGTTTACTTATCTGTCAGTGCAATATTTTTAGTTTTAGTCATAGATAAAATACACTTTTTAATAATTTTTCAACGAAATATGGAAAAACAAGAATGAAATGAAAAACTGCTAACAGCTAGTCATATTTTAATGTGACCAAATTAATTTTCAAATAAAAATTATATTTCCTGATCAAATAGTTCCTAATGGCTATGATAAACACTTTTGTTGTGTTGAATGCCAAAACAAAGTCATTAAAAATTATGAAAATCTTAAAACAAATGAAGTTACTCAATTTTACTGTTTAAAAGATTTTCAGAATCAAGTTCTATCCCGTAAATTTCTTTTCCCGAAATACTTTCGGGTCATCAAACTCCTCACTCATCAAAAAAAAATTATGGAAAATTTCAGGTTTTTAAATCATAAGGTTCAAATTTTCGACAGTTGTGACATACATGGAGGTGACCCTTTTATACACTCATGGGCATTTTTAGAGGAATGCAAAAAAAACGTAGAATAACATACAATTTTTACTCATTTTGCAGCGACAACCTATACCAGTACACGTAATTTGAAAAAGAAGGATTTCAATTTAATTTTATTTACGACTCTCATTTGTTTTTTTTGGTTATCCATTAATTTCTTTATTGTATACAAAATTCAATATTGAGTAGTGTTAGAAATTTTGTAACTAACACTTTATTCCTGTTGTTTTTCTCACAAAAATGTTATCATTGCGTTAAGGGAAAATTATTTAATAAATTTAAGTGATGATGCCGGATCTCATTTTGAACAATACAAGCACAAAGTGTCGAAAGCGGTAACTTTGAAGCAGAATTGAAGTTTTTGGGTGGTCAGCATACTCACCAGATCTTAGTCCGATAGAACATGTTTAGGATAAGCTGGGGAAACAAATTAAGCAAAGAAATCCAGCACCAGCTAATTTAAGAGACCTCAAAGGACATTGATAGAAGAATGGAGCCTAATGCCACAAAGTTTTATTGACAATTTGATAAAAAATATGGCCAGTAGTTTTAACAATAATAGGAGGTAACACTAAATATTGACTATGCCATCCATTAAGAAAAAAATCAGTCTTTAGAACAATATTCAATTTTCATTATGATAGGTCAAAACTCCTTATAATAAAGGTACTGAAATTACTGCCTCTAATTTGTTTTTTTTTTCATTAAGTCTAAGTTTTTTATGTTTAAAAATGTTAATTTAATTAATAAATTCAATTCAATAATTATTACAAGCTCATACAAAACGAATAATATGTAAATTTGCCCTTTTTGCGTTCCTCTAAATATGTCCATGAGTATAGTAGTCCCAATGTTTCACTGTCACCTTTGTCACAGAACACTAAAAATTATATTCACAGCGAACCTTTGAGTGTTAGCAGTACTTGTATTTAAATATTATTAAATTATACTTTATCTCTGTCTATCTAATTTGGACTCTCCAATTTGTTTAGACAGGTTATTTAAAAAAAAATTAAATACAATATAAACATATCTAATTAAACAAGGTTTTGCTACTGTACAATAGATGGCGCCCTATGGAATATAATAAAAGATGTGTATATATTAGGTACTGATCACAGAGTAAATTATTATATGGTTCCATACAGAAATATTTCTAGATTCCACTGTATTTGAATATATACTTGCATTATTAGACTTTCATTAGGTATACAGCTGGGCTATGCAAAGTGTTATGTGCATGTTGCATAGGTGCCACGGCCTCAGAAAGAAAGAGTGTGTAGAGATGTTTCACAGAAACCAATACCAACATCATCATAACTTTGGAAATGTTTGAATTACCATGATGAAATAAAATCTAAGTTAGTCTTAGGGGTTCTAATCATGTCATAGATTTAGTAGTTTTACAGTTAAATTCAATAAAATAAGAAAAACTAAAAATTCTACTAAAAAGACTACAAGTTTATTTTTTATTTTTTCATTATCTTAATAAACTTGGCTATCCCATATTATATGCTATAATTAAACTATTGGATTTGACTGACTGTTATTTTATAATAGAAATGTTAATACTAAGTGTCCCAAATTATGATTCAGAAAAATAAAAAATAACCTAGTTACAAATGAATTAATTCAATTTAATTATTAATTAATGGATGATAAGATATCTATACTCCATTCCAGTCCAAAAGAGAATGTTTGTAAATAAAGCAAAATGACAGTTCAGGTATTGGTAAACCTTTTCCTTATATTTACGTTAGTAATATGAGGAAAAGGTTTACAATACCTGAATATGAATTTATTGATTATTTGCGATTGAAATATATAATTTTTTTATTAGTTTACGCTGTTTAAATATTGTTTAATTTCTTTTATTAAAAATGTTTCCTATTTTGTACAATATACTGCCAAGGTGCATATAAATAATGTTGAACATTAACATTACAGTTTTATTGAATCTTATTTTTTTGAAACAAATATATCTGATATTAAAAATAATCTTCGAAAATAACAATCAAGAGTGCAAAATATTATATAATAAATATTATACAAAAACATTGCCGTTTACTATGTACAAAACATGTTTTCTACGTTTCAAAATATTTGCATATTTGTTATATAACACCAATGTCCTGTATCGTTTACTTCTTCTGCCTCGCCTAAGCATCACGCTAGAAAGACAGTCAGATATGGTCGATATTAAAATAAAAATATTTTAAATATTATACTTCACACATTATAAAATGAATGATGTGTAATGAACAGCATATATGGATGTAGACTTCGTACGTGTCGGAATATCGGATAATTTTCCAAAATGGTTTTTATCTCTGAGTTTTAGATAACTGACGGCTAGGATTGTCTGTTTTCCTCTTTTAAATTTCACAATTCATATTAGTAAAATAATGGTGTAATATTGGCATTTGTAACATTATTTGGCATGACTGTTTATTAAGTTAATATAGTGGTTATACTATTAAGTTTAATAACATCATGGGTGAAATATAATGAGTTTTATGAGTAGTCCTCGACTGATTGAATATATATTTGTTCTAACCATATTTTAACTCAATTTGGTTCGTTTACAAATATTCTCTTTCGGAATGTAATGAAGTATAAGCATGATGAAGAAGGTACCTAGACTCATGAAACTATAATTATAAACAGGTTCTGAGAAGCCAAACATATTAGCTGAAAAATTATAATTTTAATTTGGACGTTTCTCCTCATCGTAAAGTTCTAATTAATAATTAAAAAGGATCGGGTGTAAAAATGGAAGGTATTGACAATTTTATTCTATACCTTTAAGAAATATAGAGAGGATCACAATTTTTTGGTATTTAACAAATTACATATAAATATACTATGTAATTTTAGAACTTATTGCAAAGCAAAACTTTTTAATCTAAACACTTAGAAATCAAATGATGATTAACGCTAAGCATTTTTACAATGAATAATGGTTACTATTTCATAAATAATGAGTCATTTAACAAGTTTGTTATCAAATTCACACAATAAGTGTTCCATCCAATAATTTAAAACTTTTCTACATACCTTGAAACCAACAGGTGTGTTGACACAGGTCCCGCCATTCATGCATGTACCGTCAAGGCAGTCGGGTAATATTGGGAACATTGTTATAGTAGTATTGTCAAAGAAAATATTTGTAGCAGTGGTCGTTGTTGTTTCTGTTGTAGTTAATGTGGTATCTGTTACAGTTGATTTTGTTGTATCTGTTACGAATATCTTTGTAGTATCTGTTACAGTTGACTTTGTTGTATTTGTTATTGGCGTCATTGTAGTATCAGTTGGAGATGTCTTTGCTGTAAATGTTACAGGTGCCTTTGTTGTATCTGTTACAGTTGTCTTCGCTGTATCTGTTACTGTAATCATTGTTGTATCTGTTACAGGTGTTTTTATTGTTATTGTAACAGGTTTCTTTGTGGTATCAGTTACAGGGATCTTTGTAGTATCAGTTACAGGAATCTTTGTAGTATCAGTTACAGGGATTTTTGTAGTATCTGTTAGAGTAAAAGATTTTGTTTCCGTGACAACACTCACTGTAGTCAAATTCTGGTATCCAGTCGAAGTAGATAATGTTATCGGTAATTCAGTGTAGATACTTTCATCTGTTTCAAGGGTTATTGTTGATGTTTCCGCAATTGTTTTGTTAATAGTAGTTGAAGTTTCTTGAGTAGTACCGACTATACTTGTTGCAGGAATTGAAGTGACTTCAGCCTTTGTCACTGCTGATGAAGGTTTTTCTGTTACCATTGTAATAAACGTGTAATTTTCAGTAATAAAATCTGTGGTTGCTTTGGTTATTACCTCTGTTGTTTCACCAACATAAATTTTAGTCGGTTCACCACACATTGTATCAGTACATGTTTGTTGAGAATCGATATTTATAGGTTTCGTAGATACTTCTGCTTCTGTTGTATATTCTGTAGTTGTTTCCGTTATTGGGTGCATTGTCTGTTTTGTTTCTAAGTGATTTCCCAATGTTGTTATGGTAATAAATTCTGTTGGTGGAGAAGTTTCCTCAAAGCTGGTTACAGTTACATTATTTAAAGTCGAAGTTATAGTAACGGTAGTTGCTTCACTCCATACTGGTGTCAAAAGTGTAGGTACTTTTTGGGTGGTGATATTTCGATCCTTACTTGTGGTAGGAAGAGTCGATGTGATAGAAGTATCAGTTGCATTCAAAGTAGTAAAAATGGAAGGGCGAGTTGGAGTAGTTAGGGATGTTGTAGTCAAAAGGAGAGTGGTTTCCATGGAAGTATTAAACGGTGAAAATGGAGTTGGGCTGACATAGTCACAGTCAACGCTACCGTCATCAAGTAGTAGGCATTCGCATAAAATTCCGGTTAATGCAGGTGGACATGAACATGTAAAATTATCAACACCATCAATGCAAGTTCCGCCATTCATACATCTGAAAAGTGGAGAACTCGTTAAATAGTATTGGGAATACTTCTTTTTTTTTTTAAAAAGTCATAATAAAATGTTTTATTCCAAGTTTTTAAATTAACTTTTTCACAATTAAAGATATAACTATGAAAGCATGTATCAAAAAAAATTAATAACATATAGATTTTATTGTTCGACATTAAATGAAAACCCAGTCAGTACTAATTGTCATGAATACTTTAAAATGGTGAAATAAACAATTACGCAAAGAATAAAAAAAAATTTACAAGCAAATTAAACAGCATTTTAATATAAACAAAACATAAAACCCACGTGCAATGTTTACTGACTTTTGTTCGGCGCGTGATCGAGATTGAATCGAACAAAAATAGTTAAAATTACACATCCACAATTCAATTTATGTTCCAATATATAAATCGAAACACGCTTTTCGTTTTTACAGAGGACTTGTATTGTATTATGACTCTTATGACACAGGCATAAGAATTATTATACTATTTGCCTTTAATTAAGAAATAAAATAAGTTTATGTGAAGGTGTCGATGTGGCAACGTATATTGGCCTAGCGAATTCTTGGTAATAATACATCATGTTTGAAATTACAATCCACTTAAAATTATTCCTATGGCTAACCTTCTGAATTTTATTAATTCGTTTCTGTTGTACGGTTGAAAAACACCATCTAGTATATAAGTATTCATTTAATTTTGAACAGTCAAATACGCATTGTACATATTTAGGGAAAAGCGTCAAAAATACCTTGGCCCCAACTGACATTCGTCATACTGAAACTGACATCGATCTCCATGGTAGTCGGGAACACAATAGCAGACTCGAACATTATTTTCAACAACACAGAGTGCATTGTTACTACAAGAATTTTCAGTACAAAATTCTATTTCGACTTCACAATTTTTGCCTGTGTAACCTATAAGTAATATGTATAACAATTTTTATTATGGTCTTAAAGTATATATTAACTCTATATTTTAATATCCAGCCTTAATATAAAAACTTAACATGTTATCTTCCTGAAAACAAAATATGTTATAAACTTAGTCATACTTTGAAATGTAATTCTGTATCTAACTAAAGCCCTTCTATGCAAACGTCTCTTACTTCCACTTCTCAACTATAATGATAGACAATTTTCTATAATCTGAACGAAGCTCTTTTTACAAAATTAGAATGCTTGTAAAATTTATGGTTAATAAACGCCGTATTTAAAATCAATATTGATTCTTCATCATCATCTATACATATAATAAAATTGTAACAGTGTCAATTCTATACATGGAAAATATTTTAAAAAGAGTGATTGATTTAGAGTATAGAATGATAAATAGAAGCCAAAAACCTGTTTTTAGAATTTTTCTCTACCTATCTGTCCGTATGTTAATTAGTTCATCAATCACGCAAAATCTAGAGAATGGATTTTTATGAAATTTGGTACAGTAATAGTTCATATCCTCAGGCAACATATAGGATACTTTTTATCTGGTTATTACAGATGAAAAAACCCTTGACTTGGTGAATATTACAATATTAGTACTGCCAACAACTTCTATTAGCGTTTTTAGTAATATTAATGATAATAATATAGTAATAATAATTTCGATAGTGAGCCTGTAATTTTACGCGAGTAAAACAATGTTTTACTATTATAATAGAATTGTAATTTTGTATGCATATTTTGTTTTCGGTTGTATATGTTATTATATATATCATTATTTCGAATAGCATTTATTAATTAATTTGAAATGTATTTCTATAACTTAATTTAACATAATTAAATGTATGTTTGATATATTTTTCATTTTATGCATACAAAATGGAATATTTATGTGCGTAGTAAACTAGAATATTCGGACATCCGTCTAAAATAATTAAGATAGTCGTCACTGTGTTTCATCACGATTTGCATCTGTTTTTTTCTGACTTTAAAAAATTCAATCATGTTATTAATTTTTGCTCATAGATGAAGGCACTAACATGTAATGGAGACGCGCTGGCTCAGACGCTAATATGTAAAATATCTGTGTGAGTCTACTGACAAGGCCTATATCACACAGACAGGATATTTTCAAAAACCTATTTTAACTGCAATAATCAACCAATTTATAAAAAAATTAAGTACTGTCAAAATCGGCGGCTCAATAAGCAATAAAAGCCATATAGACTTTTAAAATGATAAATAATTTCAATCATAATTGCATGCACATGCATAGCAATATATTTCTGATTTCATTGATGGTTTTTATGTCATCGACAATGTTTTCTTATCTAATTAATCTACAACGAGCACATTCCAGTAGGTGATCGTAACGCTCAAAATGCTCACTTGGTGACCGCAGACGTTGTGGCTGTGATGAAAATGGCGTCATGCCGTAAATGACGTGTAGCTCTAAGAGGTTTCATTAGCCCATGTCGACCCATGTATCGACATGGGTCGTTGCGGTTATTTATCTATCAACACATTGATATATGAATATGTTGACAGATATAAGACCGCACATTGATTTATGAAGTTTCCATAAGTTAATCTATGTCATCTTTAAAGATTAAATATGGGGATGGAGAGGATCACTTTACGCAGCTCTAAGACCTAATAGGAGTAAAGATTACACCAAAAGGTGCAAAACGTGCAAACAATCTTCAAATTTTTTAGAACACTTACAATTACTGTAAGTATAAATAATTATCTAACTATTAACACTTAATAAAAAAATACAATGCTATAATCTCTTTATTTTTGTCTAACACTTGCCATTATCCAGGAATCTAACTTCCTAACTTTCCTAATCTTAAAAAATCTAATTACAAATGCGAAAATGAGTTTTTTATTTGTCTTGCTTTCATGTCGAAACTACACAACTGATCTACTGTGAAATTTTGCATATGTCATCTAAATCAAGATGAAAAAAATAGGATACTTTTATCACAGAATTTTTTTATACTAGTTTTGAAACAACAAGGATTAGTATAGGTTTTCCTTAAATTAAGTAAAGAAAAACTATCAACGACCGCTATCATTAAAGTGCACTTGTTCCAATAATTAGTCAATCATGAATAAGTTAATATATGTGTTATATTGATAAAATTATTGTATAAAGTACGGGACAATAATCACATTGTTTTAAGAGTAATGATAGTTTATAAGTGCTTACCAAACACACATGCGCACATGTAATCAGCATGAGCATCAATGCAAATACCTCCATTTTGACAAGGTGATGATTGGCATTCATCAATTGGGTCTTCACATCTGAAGCCAGTCCAACCTGAGTATTAATAAATGTGTAATTAAAAAAAATAAGTTATGAAACAAACGTTATAAAATCAAGAATGTGACACTACTATATTTATATTTTAATATGCCATGTTCCACAGCACGACAAATACTTGAATAAAAAGTCATGATATGTTTATTGTTACTTGAACTAACTACTACTAACTAACAACTAAGGTACTTCAATATACCGAAGCAGATTTAATTTAATAATGACTTAAGGACAATTAAATGAAACTACGTGATGTAGTATTATTTCTACTTTCTTTAATTTCTTTATCAATCTTTGCTAATATCCCACCTGAAGATGTTGTAAGACAACGAAACCTAGGTCGTGATAAAGAAATTAAAGAAAGTAGAAATAATACTACATCACGTAGTTTCATTTAATTGTGAATAATGAATTTCTACAAAATTAACGCCAAATATATTCAATCAACCAATGACTTAAGGGTTGAATAAAAAGAAAATGTAGAAATCGTTTATCTTGAAGGCAAAGTGCAAGGTACTGCGAATGTTAGCAAAAAGAATTTTGGTGGCTATTTTTTAATTTTATCTATCGGTTCCAGGTTACTTTTGTTGAAACACGTATAAATTGCAGGTATCCTATTTTCGGATAACAAAATGTCTGGATCCTCACTGGTTTGTAGACCGTTTCTGGATCGGGATCATATCTTTATAATTCCAAAACTGGCACCAGGTCCATGATAAATAAATACAAACAATAATGGAATCTATTTTAATGGAAATTGGCACTCCATTTTGAAACTTTATTGGTTATATAGGGTGTTGCTCCACCCAATTTGAAAGCAACCTTTTGTTAGTAGCCTAGTAATTAGTGCTGTGTATATGATTAATGTTTGTTTTAGTTTTGTATTGTTTCAAAGTTTGTTTTAGTTTTATATTGTTTTAAAGTTTGTTTTAGTTTTGTGTTGTTGTTTGTTTTAGTTTTGTATTGTTTTTACAAGCTAAGTGTGATTTTCTGTATTTTATTATTTCTTCATTATTTTATTTCTGCTGCTTATCAAAAGCGCGAAGACCTATTTGTGACTTTGTTTATTTTTTTGTTTGTCTATTATTTTATTTGAACTGCTTGCCAAATAACAAGTTGTTTAATAAGCGTGACTTTATTTAATTCAGTAAATAATAACGTGTGCTTAAAAATTCTTCATAACAATACACCCTTCTATATGACAATCCTGTTCCTACTAAAATTCTAAACCCAAGATCTTGATCAGCACTTTCATTTTCTGAAATACTAATTTTTGAGTTGTGCATGTGTAAATGTGTTTTTCTGGTCTTCTTTTTCTGCCAAAGCTTCTCAGCTTGTTATAAATCAAGTTCGTATACAGTAGACTTCTACCATTTAATCCTGTAGCTAGCGAAGAACCTCTAAATGACCCGACGCTTAGAACTTTCAGATCTTTATCAACAGAATTTAACCTTCTGGGGTGAGGCATTCCCCATTTTTGAGTTTCTCATAGTTTAGAGGAAGTTTTTTTGTTGGAACCTGTTCATCTTTCCTAGGCATATTTCAAAGCTACCTAACATGATATGACTTAATCACTGAAACAACATTAGGCGGCTTGAATAACTTTCACCACAATAGAGAATTATAGATCTAACTAGGGCTTTATTTGCTTATTTAGGCTGATTAACCTAGATCTGAAATAGTTTTTTAAACTATAAAAGCTCCTATTAATCATATGAAAGCAGATCCTAAAGAGAATATCATTGGCATTAGAGATAATTGTAGTGGACATTTTCAAAGGTTTAACGGTTTGTCTTTTATGGTATTAAAACAGTACTACTATTAGAAAGTCTAGTATTTTTTTTCATTAACTGTACAACCTACCTTACTAGCAGTACCCTCGAAAGAAATTAACGCCTCTACAATTGTTTGCTTAGTTTTCCCAATGATAACAATGTCAATGGCGATGCCACAATTTGCACCAATCTCTGGAAAATAGTACCTCTTATTGTTAACCCTGATTTCCTACAATGCCTTCAAGTCCAGATTAAAAGCATAGAAGCAAAAGCTTTTTTCTCGATCATGTAAAACATAAAGTGTGTTATAAGCATACCTGACACTAATATTAAAAGCGTTCAACTGTTAAGATATTACAATTTGCAAATATAATTCTAATATAATTTTTATTTATTCCAGCCTAACTTTTCCTTAAACCTAACTCTCATTTTACTTCTCTTCACACTATTTTGATATATTCTAAGCATAGCTACTTTAAGAGCCGGTCTGTTATCTGTAAATTAAACGGGATAATAAGTATAGGATAAAAATTTGTCGCCATCATTTAAAATTTTTTATATACATGCATACAAAATAGCATATGCCAATTATTACGGAAAGAAAGAAAACCACACTTACACCCGTACAGCATATGTGAACATCTGATGATCGTCTTCGTGGGATAAAAGATTTATAAGATATATTCGGCCAGAATGTGTGAATGATAAAGCTTTCAGAGTAAATAAATTATATTGTTTTTGGTCGAACCGTGAGATGTGATCATTATTCATTGTGGCTTTTATTTATAGGTGTTGTTACTTCCACAATAAATTTAAAAGAATTAATGATAATCAAGGAAATCTTGTTAAATTATAATTCATAGTTACCTGGAAGGCATTTGCAAGAGAATTTATACCCAGGGCCTTCTATGCAATGACCGCCGTTTGCACATCTAGTTTCTTCAGAATTATTGCAAACCGCCACGTCGATTTCACAATAATCGCCGTTATAACCAGGTAAACACGAACACAAATAACCGTTAGTAAGATCAATACAGGTTCCATTATTTTGACATGGATTCGAGTCACATTCGTCATAATTTATTTCGCAATTGTCACCTGAAAATTTGTTGACATAAACATATTTTAAACTCCCGCCAAAAGGTAAACTACGTTCGCTACTGTGATACAGTTGATACTTATTTTCACTTCAATTTTATAATGCCAACCTGCATGCATTATTATTACAGAAAAACAAATGATGAAAAACGAATAAACATAACGTTACCTACGAAACCGTCTGCACAAGTACAATTATAATCCGCTATACCATCCACGCAGGAACCACCATTTTGGCACGGGAAAGACCAACATTCATCCCAATTTGTTTGGCATTGTATCCCCGTAAAACCATCAATACAATAACAAGAATATGTACTGCAAATATGACAAGAAAAATATAAGTATAAGAACGATCGATAATATTTATTAATATTTTTTATATAGAAATATTACCTGTTAAGATCATCGATACAAATTCCATTGGAGCATGGATTACTGAGACAAGATAATCCTGCCAGAGCTACGCCGAAAATTAAGGGTATAAAATATAAGCGTCTTATAAAATATATTAAAAGTTGTATAGACATTGCCAAATACTATTATTTCCGTATAAAATTTATTTTTGCGCTATTCTTCTCCATGTTTATCATGGAAACTTTCTCATGATTCCATAAAATATATCTGTTGGTACAAAAGTAATTTATTAAAAGTTATAATTTTCTCTTTCACAAAAATGTTTCAGTGATTTCAAAACAAATAATAATTACAAAAATAAATTTTGTTAATTAACAGCAATCAATAAATTAAAAATATAAATTTGAAAATTGATTATTAAATTATTTAAGTAGTTAATATTTTTCCTTCATGCACTGTATTAATTTTGAAATGAAAGTTGTTCTGAATAAAATTGAATTAATTGTGATAAATTCTGTATTAAATACTTGATTTTCATTTTAATATAAAATTATTGCCCAATATTTTAATCTTATCGGTCAAATATAATTTTGTATTTCGTATAAGACCAAATGTACATTAAAAATAAATAAAGCAGTTATTCATATCAACAAGTAATAAATATTTAAAAGCTTTACCTTTTATGTAGGGTTCTTTCAATATTATTTTTCAATAAAAATACTAATGATTAACAGAACCACTTTATCGAATGTCCTTAAAGTAGTGTCTTTATCCGTAGAAAATACTTCCGCGGTACTAGGGGTTAAAAATCGTTGCCCAGGTAACGCGACAACATAACACAGTAAACTGTTATAGGTACTTTCCAATAATCTGTTAGATACTTAGGATTCAAAGTTGTCTTTTAGCTATTAAATTATCACTTAAATTTCCCGGAAATTAATTTATGATTGATTATCTTTATGTAATCGAAAAAGAAATTATCTATTTGTATCATATCGTATTTGTCTCTTAACTTTTCATTGGTTGAAGTAAATTGATTTAAACTTGTTTATACTTAATATAGCTTACGAAAAAATGTACTAATTATTTTTGTTTTTAAATTTTGATTTTTTAGATCAATATTACTGGTAGTAAATAAGTGAATAATGATTATTTCATGTTTTTATTTTTATACTGGACACGTAAGAAAAAACAAATGGGAAATAAATAATATAAATTTTAATATTGTTATTATTTTAAAATAAATCATTCATGAAACTGAATCGATCGATATAACACGAAATCATTTGATTAGGTAAACTTGCTTCTGAATTAGTTTTTGTAACGCGATATCTGGCTGCTTGTACGGTTGATGCTGAAGGCTAATTCAGCTGTCTGTCAAGAAGTGTCAAATGTCAAATATCTATATCGGAATGTTTATATCGCGCACAGTTTTTATTGCTTGTAGTTCGTAAAGCGACAATATGATATTGTGCTACTAATCTACTTTCTATACAGACAAATGGGCTCCTCTTTGAAGATTGGTTCATTCTATTTTTAAAATTCTTATTCACAATCGTACAAGATTTTAAAATTTTATTCAGTATGCATTTGTAAGGCGATTTAAATATTTTTTTATGTGACAATGGATCCGGGTATTCTTTGTTTCCATCACTGCCAGAATAAAATATTTTGCACAATAATACCAGAACGTTGTCCGTCTTGTAGTGTGCCTCTCAACAGAAATGATTTCAACTTATTACCATTTAGGTACGGTTGCTTTTTTTTTCTATGGGATACTAGTATGTTAGTTACAGTTAACGGTAACTTATGACTCGGCTCTAATTATTTTCAGGGTTCCGTATCCTTTCATAAAGGCGTCTCAGCATCCTCGTGCAGTCCTTATGAAGCCAACTAATGGTGATTTTTTAAAGTAAGTTTCAATTAAAATTTTATAAGAACATAGCATACATGTAAAATTTTTTTGCCGTATGAAGTTTCCGCCAAATAATAGCCGGCACAAAAAGGAGCATTTATATGAAAATTCACTGTGTAATAATATTAATATCAAATTTGAAGCTATCATCACTTTTCCAAAATTGCATATAAAATTGAATTTGTTTATTTTTACACTTCTAATTAATTTTTAATGTTCTACATCAAAACAGAAATAACCTTTATAGAAAATTCACAGTCTGTCGCAACTGTTTAATGTTAGATCTGTTTGACCTAGAAAGCTGAAATTAGTCAAAAGAATAGAAAGTTTATGTTCAAATAAATTGTGCACTTTTATTTGTGGATGATGGAGTAATACTTTTATCATTGTCATTGCAAATGCATGGCGAAGCCATTTAGTTTGTTATACTTGACACAGATAATCATTGTACCAAAAATTGTACAAATAACACATAGATCCATGGTCCAGTGGGAATAAAGAAGTTATTATTTTGTTTTTGCCCTGCTGTTTAATCGATGGTGGAACTGAATCATATTAATGTTTGTTTAGTTTAGTTGGTAATTAAATTCAGTAATGTAGAGCATTGTAACATTTTTGTAACTTGTTTAAATATTTTCACTTTTAAATAAAAAAAGATTAAATGCCTTTGCTTACACTGCGAAAGTTAGGACAGGACAGTGGTTTATAGTGCTTATGTGAAAATTATCATAATAACTATTAACAAATAAAATTAAACGGGTATGTAAATACGAGCTGAGATCAAAAAGTTCATGCAATGGGGTGGAAGGAAGGTAAAAAAATAGGAGTTATTTTTCCTTTCCAGATATTCTCTCTTAACCCTAATACATTTCTCAGATCAGTCAATTTATTTATACCCTCAAAAAATTTTTTTTCTCTTTTATCTTGGAAATAAGCTGAAATTGCAGACTTTTCAGTTCTGGGAACAAATAATAGTCGCATGGGGCTAAGTCTGGGCTGTAAGGTGGGTGTTATGATATTTGAACACCGCGACGGGCAGCCATCGCAAGTCGGCTCTTGTGTACAGTTGCATTGTTGCACAAAAACAGCACACATTTCGCTTTAATGCTTCTTTAAGCTGCTCTAGTAGACAAGTGTAGTATTTCCCATTATAGAAACACCCTTATCTTTGAAGTCCATGAGCAGGATACGCACTGTGTCCCAGGAAATCATTGTAGTGACTTTTAAGTCTCATTGTAACATCTTGAACTTTTTGGGGGATGTTGTACCACTCTACGGACTCCTGCTTGGATTCAGGCATGTAATTATTAACCCAAGTTTTGTCACCCATAACAATTCAACTTAAAATTTTATTCTTATCCTCTCTACAGAGATCCAACAAGTCGAATGAACACTTGACACATTGTTGCTTTTGTGGCAGCGTGAACATTCTTGGCATGTCAGTACAAGATGGGTATCTTGTACTGACATGCCAAGATGGTCATGAAGAATATTCAAAATGATTGCAGAAGATACTCCAACCATTTCTCCCGACTGCTTCTTTTTTCAACTTTTTTAACCAATGCCTGAGGAGATTGTCTCGGTTGACCGTGCTGAGTGCGAGTCGTCTTTTTTAGAGATCTTTGCGTCCTTTGAAGAGATTATGCCACTTGTAAATCTTAAAGATGAATATTTAAGCTGTAAGCTTAATGATGAATATTTCGTATTATGCAGCAATTATGAAGTATTAAATTTTTGGCTGCACATTTTTTCCACAAATCTAAAGAAAATAAATATTTTAATTTGTGTACAAGCTGGTTCATAAATAACTTCAATTTTTAAATATACTGCTTTGCAAAAAAAGAGGCAATTATAATTTTTTCGATAAGTTCAAGTAAAAGTGTAAGGAAATCAGATTTTATACAGCAAAATGAAATAAATATTTACTAAAATTGACAAAACTATTCGTTTGTAAATTAGATTTGTTTTTTTGTATACTGTTTTCAAATTACTTGTTTCAACAAAACAAAAGGGGGGCTTTCAATTGACAATGTCCTTAATTTAACAAAAGTTAAAAAAGAAGAAAAAAAAATTAGTATCTAGTGTGGCCTCCTTTTGTCGAAATGATCACTGAAATTCTTCATGACATGCCTTGGATGAGTTATTTAATGATTTTTTGGGGAATACACCCTGATTCGGATGTAATAATTGTTTCTAGCTTCGAATGTTCCGTAGGGCTGTATGTACAGCTCTAATACTCCGTTTTGGGGTGTCCTACAGATTCTCAATAGGGTTGAGGTCAGACTTTGTGCTGACCAATCTAAAAGGCAAATCCCGACCTCAATCAGGTAAGTGTCTACTTTGTCCGATCGATGTGCTCAAGCGTTATCGTCCATGAAGACAGCAGCAGCTCCTTTAACAGCTAGTGCTGGTTATACATGAGGAATTAGGATTCCCCTGATGTACTGTTGTGCATTCAAAGAGCCATTTTCAACAAAAACTAACTCTGTACAATCTCCAGAAGATATGCCCCCCAAAACATAAAAAAACCTCCACCGTAAGACATAATATCTTCGAAACAAATGTTTGCTTAACATGTTCCAAGTCTTCTGAGCAATTTGCGATTTCGTTCCTTACCAAATAAAGAGATTCTAGCTTCATCAGAAAGTAAAACCCTACTCTACTCAACATCAGACCATGTCGGACAAACCATGGCTTTGCAATACAGTGCCCACAGAGTAATTTAGGAATTTAGACTTCTTGAAGTCTCCTCCTGACAGGTCATAAGCTAATACATATATCTCTTACTTTTTCGAGATTGTTTTTGATATTTGTATATCCGGTTTTGTAAAGCTTGGCTTACAATATATCGAATATCCCTAGGCTCAGTGCACTGTTTCCTTCTCGGTCTTGGTCTTTCTTTGAATAAATAGCCCTCTTGAAATTTTTTCCAGTTCCTCTGAACAATAGAATGGCTTAAACCAAACCGTTGTAAAACATAAAATTGGGTACAGCTTTCTTCAAGAAGAGTCACTATATTAACAGCGGTTACTGTTTTGTCAACGATAGTACAACGATAGTACGTTATAAAATTTGTCATAAAAAACAAACGTAAACAATTTAACAGCAATATCAATAAATAAAATGTAATAAAGTAGTTGTGTAAGAGAGTGTGGCATTTGTCTATATGTGTTACGAAAATGAATTTTTTACAGAATTATATACTTTTTTGAATCATTATTGCAAATAACATTATATATGTTTTTGTAATTGTTTGCATTTCAGTGATTACTATAATTCTAAAGATCTGCACATCGGAGTAACAACATCAAAAGGCAATGTGATAGAGTTCGGCCCAGATGGACTGCAAGGTTTACAGTTCCTAGACAAAACGCTGCCAAAGTCTTCATATAATAGTAACTGGGATCAATGTCTATTGGTGGAGCAACTCCAGGAACACTGGTCTATATATTGGGATGATGTACTTCTCAAGGTCAGTTTTTCTATTTCCTTTATTTATATTTAATAGAAAGGAAAATTGAAATGCTAATACAAATTGTTTTTTTCTTCAAAGTTATTTCTAATTTCAAAATAATTTTCTGTATTCAGATTAACAGCCAGAGTTCAATTTTCAATTGGGAAAAGTATTGGAAAATTGTGCTAATATTTTTTATGTTATTCACATTTTCTTAATTACAAAGCAACTAAAGCAAAATTTATTGAATGGTAATGACAAACCAAAATATAATCTTCAAAGACGATTTGTTATGAACATTTAGAAAAATAGAGTATATTTCCCTACTTCTTAATTTCAGGTCGGTCAACAATCAAAATGGGTGGCAGCAAACTATGACGAGGTTAAAAATAATTGTTTAACTTTTGTACTAGCTTTTCTGCGATCCCTCCACTATGGGACACTGTCAAAAACGGCTCAAGATCCAAAATTATTCTGCGAACAGTATATAGTACAACGTACTGCTTCTGCCGGTAAATACATATCTCTATATCGTCAATTGAAAAGGAATGATCATTTAGTTCAGAAAAGGAGTGTTAATTTTATAATGACTGGCAAAAATTTTATAAAACCTAATGATATGCCATCATCGTTTGATATGAAATAATAATATTGATAGTATAAATGTGAGGATAAATTTGACATACATTCTTGGTATGCTAACATTTTTGAATCTGTATTTTTGTCACTTAATGTGTTGTTGGCTTGGATTTGTTCTGGCAATGAATAACAAAGACTGGAATAATGGATGATACTGATATTTAAGTGTCCAACATTATATTCACTTAGGAATTCCAGAAGATGCTTTTTGTTCTGGGACCAAAAAGAGTAAGAGTAAAGTGTCTAGAGCTAGGGTTGTGCTGTTGGATGTCAATCTTGTATTTCATGAAAACAAATTAAGGTTTCCCTCAAATTTTCTTACTTAATAATTGAGAAAATTACATTTAAGGGACTCATGTTTTAATTGAATTTTTTGTACATGTAAGGTCTGTTCATATACATGTGTTATTGAGAATAAATAACGTTTTGTAAAATTTTGGGTAAAAATGTTAAATTTTCATTAAATTTGCTATACTCTTGAGGTGTCATGTTACATATTTGATGTGGGTATTGTTAATCAATTAATTTAGTTTCGCTAGGTCTAAACCTTTACATGGTTAGGACCATAATGATGTTGGATACTTTATATGTGTGACAGAAAGACCTTTGCGGGACCTATTTCGAAAGAGTGTTTTATTAACCTTTAATAATACAACGATATTTACAAGAGTCTGATCACTGCTAAAGTATTGTAGAATATTTTATGCAGATTATTTTTTAAAAATAATTTTTTTGTTTTTGCAAAAAATGCAATTGTATTCTGTTAAAATATTCTTGGAAATATTCAAATTAGAAAACAATTCATGTGCTTTTTCCCAGAATGATGTAAAGTTAAATGGCGATGTTTGAAAAACTTGTCCAAAAGTATGAATGTTGGAGAATTTCTGTAAAATAACTGTTTCTTGCCAAAGGTACTTTGACCTCGGTAATTTTTTTGTGATGAAAATATAACTAACACAATATTTATTTTAGCTGTAGTTTTTACTAAGTAACTGATACAGGAATTTGTAATCATTAATTAAATTTATTTTAATTACTTTTGTGTTACAAAAATAAAGGTGAACCCACTTTGTTATTTTTCTTGTTTTTGATAGTCAAAGTAATTTTTTTTTACTATGTTAAAATATAATTTGGATATGGTTACATTGCTTCTTCATGTGTTTTTTAATGTGATTAAAATATTGATGTATTTATTTGTTTTCAAATATATTTTTTTTCTAAATCATGAGTGCAAAATGTTATAATAAAAAAGAAATTTCACTTTCTTATGCCAGGCATATTTGTTGATAGTAAAATTATTGCATAATTGAGACGAAACTCAAATATACACAGAGATAAAAAAATATTTAATTTTGAACAAATTAATTATGATCTAATGAATTTGCATTCGATAATTTAACGTAATCTATATATTTAAGAGAATTAGAATAAAAATAAATTATCTTCTAGCAATTCCATTACTTTCTTTCACAATCCATTATAAAAATTTCCTTGAACATTCATTTTATGATGTTGTCAACATAATATCGCTTTTTTCAAGCATAATAGAGGATATATTATATTGGATATATATATTATATTGGCACAATAGAAGATTATTTTAAATATATATTGGCTGAAATAGTTCTGAATATAAATTTGCTACGTGAATAGCGAAGGTTAAAAAGCTATTCATATAAGTCACTTCCATTTGTTATGGCAAATTAATATACAATGGCATATATTCTTCTCATTAATTTTTCGTATAAAATTAAAATACAAGTCTAAAGTTTTAAAGAAACTTATATTTCAACGTGTGTTGAATAATAAAAAATAGAAAAACATGATTGGAAATCTGTAAAAATAAGATGGAAATTTTTCGGCTTGCATGGCATTATGGATAGAAATCCATCCATGGCAAAGAGATTTACACCTATATAACGATAAGTCAATATTTATATTTGTTAAGTGTTATTTGGTATGTAATACAAAATTATTATCGAGCTTATTTTGAAAATTACAATTTGTGAAATTTTTTGCAAATGTTCTGATATATAATATCATTTAATCTCCCCCTAGAAAACTTCAATATTTACCATATTAATAATATATTATTTTGTATTTATAAATTCAAATTTATTTATTTATATTATGGTTTTAAATCTACCAAATCCAATCATTATTTTATGGGCTTTATGATGCAAACGTAATTTAAGAATTGTTTCCCTTTTACGAAATCATCATGTAATGTTATCTGCAGCAGTAATATTAGTAATATTTGAAAGTAAAACATCTTTTATATAAGTAGTAAATAGTTTTTGTAACAATGTTTTAATTAATTCACATATCCCCATTATATACTGTGGTAGTATTTGTATTATGTATGTTATCATGTTATTTATATTTAGAATTATAGGACATATTTATTGAATTACTTTAAGATAAATAACTAATCTTTTTACATTTAATATATTTAACAATTTATAATTTAGTCAGGATGTTTGCAATATGAGCAATTAATTTTGTCTAACTCATCTTGTTTAATTTTTTATCTATTCTATTATATAAAATCGTTTGAAAGGATGATTCGTCTGTTTGTTATCACAGCACGCAAATACTTTTGAACCGATTTGAATAGAACTTCCGTGGGGATAATCCTTGGGGTTTGGATTAAAATATAGGTTATCTTTTCTCTATATTGAATGATTATCGAACTTTTTGTCTGTTTTTCTGTTTATCTCCTTGTCTGTATGTTAAAACATCATCTAAACTTCTAAAACTACTGGATTGATTCCAATGGGATTTTGACTGAAATTATACAAATTTTGAACCTGCTGACGTGATTGTGTATCCAGCAAGGATTTTGAAATTCAATTACTAGCATCTATGCAGTAAGAACTACATGGGTTTTCGTTCCAGCGATATATGTGTACCTCAACATATATGTGTATCTCAACATACTTTGTATGTTTAGATACAGATATTATTATTGGGAAAAACCCCAACATACTTACCAACTATGCGAGGGAAGTTGCGAGCAAATGCCAGTTTGTGTATCAAAAATTATGTTTCATAAATTTGTTATAGAAAATGTATACTTTTATGCAATTCTATTCCTAATTTCTGGAGGAATTCATAATGCAGAAATAATATTTTTGTTTACAAAGTTACAAAATCACGAATAGGGTCTTCTCATCAGGAACCATGCAGGAAACATGGGGGTTCCTTGGAAATGACAGAAATAAGTATTTTTTTACATATTTTGTCAATATCAGTGCAGTATTTTATCAACTAAAAATAGTAAACATCATTGAATGGAAGGAGGTTTTGTTATGAGATTTAATTTTTGAAAAATTAGACATGGTATTATTTTTATTAATTACAAGCTGTGCCTACGACTTCGTTCACGTGTAATTAGGAAAAAACCATTTTTTTTTCTTTTATTTGTTGCTCCTGAGTATATACTATTTATTAGCATACCAAATTTCATCAAAATCCATCCAGTAGATTTTGTGTGATTCCCGCTCAAATTAACATACGACAGACAAAAATACTAAAAAAGTTTTTCTGGCTCCTATTATCATTCTATATGCTAAATCAATCACTTTTTTAAAAATATTTTCAATGTACAGAATTCAATCTGTTACAATTTTATTATATGTATAAATTAAAATGTTTTTATACAATGCAATGCCCTTAGATATTATAATTTTGATTGATTTATAATATGTATGCTATGGGGACTTCATAAAAAATTTTGTTATCACCTGATTGTATTGGAAAAAATTTCGTTAATTGGATGTAAGTACAATCGTTAATCAAACTTGATACATTTCCAATCTAATACGAAATGTTTCATTAAGAAACCTAACTAACTATATTTTGTTTTAGTACGCTATGTTATTGCCTTACTAAACATATTACTCGTTAATAAAGTTCCTTCCGAACCAAATTCATTGATTCTTGGCTGATACTGTGAATATTTGTTGATTTGTTTGCATACTTTTCAATATATAGCATACTAAGTTATTACTATAACATTGACATACTGTTGGCCTAACTACTAAACTATAGTTTCAGATTAATATTGATAACTATAAATTTGATTTTAAGAAATAGCTCCAATATTAAAAAGTATATGTTGTGAGTTTACTAGTAAAGGATTAATAGAGTTTTAGGTTTGAATATACTATGATGATTAAAACTAAAGCATAACAATATGAGATAATGTATTTGTTGATTAGAAAAGACATTAGAAAAATAGAAATGAACAATAATATCAAGAGCAACATTGCATAATTATTTGTCTAAATAATCATTGTTTAAATTGTCTAAATGTTTATCTTTAGAATCTGCCCAATATCGATGATATATATATATATGTATATATATATATGTGTATATATGTGTGTATATATATATGTGTATATATATATGTAAATATATATATGTATATATGTATATATATATATATATATATATATATATATATATATATATATATATATATATATATATATATATATATATATATATCTATTATCTGCAGCGTATACTCCTAAGAAATAACAAGCATAAAAAATACAAAAAGTTTAAACTTACTTTATAAGTATATATGTAAAATATGAGTTGACATTTCTTTTGGAGTTCAATTAACAGTATTTTAAGTTACGACGCAAGATATTAATATTCCATTATTTATTGCAAACTAAGGAATTAAGTATTAATAAAGTGCTCAAGCATAATACATCATATATAAATAACATACCATAATAACTTGATAAGTGCACATTATAAATATTTATATAATTTAACAATTCAATATTGTTTGTTGATGAACAATTATAAAAAGGTTCACACCGTTAGTGATAATTAAATGTAGTATTGTGATAACTGTCAATAATTAACATATTTAATTATAGTAAATGGCCTAAGAACAGGATTTACAAGTGAATTGCAGTGATTCTGCATAATTGGTTTTCGCTAACCAAGCTTATTTTTATTTAATGAATGAATTCTTATTTCGTCTAATAAATACCTTTGCTAGCAGAAGATGAATTATGGTTAATTTAATATAAAACTATACGCTTTTTGTAACATTATGTCTTGCCAAGGAATTGAGTAATGGCATCTGTGAATATAATTTTTATGACGGGATTGAAAATGACAAGAATATGAACTTAATCTTCCACTATTATTATTGTACTTATAATAAATTCCTGTGATCGAGGACCCTTTTGCTTCATATTTGAAATGCTATAAAATTTGTATTGTAATGTTTATTATTCTTTCATTACTTAAATATGATTATATCATAGGTTATATCTGTACCTACATCACAGTCACAATACTAGTATTCAATTTATCTTTTAAAATTATTTTATTCACACCTGAGATCAGGTTCTTGAATTCAATGAATTGAAAATGCATTTGTTTATTTATTGATTAATGATAGTTTTTTTTAATTAATGACTTGATAGATATAAACAATTTATTATCCAAATATTTTGTTTTATTTTTAATATGTCATTTACATTAATATATTAAATGTTTTGATGTCTGTCCGTGCTTTTATTTTTTGTCTCTCTTTGTCTAAATTTGGAAGGGTATATGGAATAATTAATTTCAAGCTAACATTCATAATTTTTGCATATTTTGTCTATTTTTGTGTATGGAATGATATTGTATAAAAATTGCTTACCTAGTTTAGATGGTTATAAGCTCAACTTATTAGCTGTTCGAGTTGCCACAAAAAGTTAGGTATTCAGCGACAGATACAAAATTGTCTAGAATTAATATATTCAGTAATAGCGTAGTAGTTTCCATAATACGAAAGGTACTCATATGGGAAGAACAGTATTCTCAAAATTAGGGAAAAACTAATCAGTCCGTCTTGTATTCATGATATCCATATTTAGTATTCCATATTAAAATTGGCAAAATGGAATGCCTATGGAATCACTTCAGAGTTCATCCGTCTATCATGAGAATTTTTTTAGACTATTTAAAATAGAGAGTTGAAGTTTGGCCTTTGAATATGAATTGAAAACATTTGAAAGTTGTATTTCTCAGGTTAATTAAGGGTTGTAAAATTATAGAAATTCTATATTTTTTATTTATTCTTTTATAATACACTCCATTAAACAATGAAAGTTCTGTTGTGTAGTAAATTATTAAAGCACAAATTCGTGAATATAAAATTTGTGTTTTCTTGTAAATTTTTATTAACACACCCAAAAAAATACTCAAAAACAACTGTGCTCTATATCTGAAATTAATTTGAAAAAATTAAAGATAGATCGAAGAAAAATTGTAAGGTTTACATTATGTCCGACATTATTTTAAAAACCACTGATCCTAAAGAACATTAATTGTGCAAGCATGACTCACTTAATTATTTTTTTTATTTAATTTGAGGGCTTCTTATTAAATCTTTCATGAATATTTTCCTGATTCTTTCTAAATTTTTATTTTTTAGGCTGACAAAATTTTACTCTTTTGAGATTTTTGAGGTAAAATTACATATTTGTTTATTATCTCTAATTAGTTTGCAATTTTGAAACAGTTTCTTTGAATTATTTACTAGGCATATTATAATAAAACATACGTCAAAGAAAAGTGTTCCTAATAATAAAAACAAAACATTAATGAATTGGTATTTTGGTATTTTTAATTATCCTAATATTTACTTTGCAGTATCCAGAAGTGTGGGCATAAATTGAAAAATACTGTGTTTAATCCTTGTATTAGTGATAAAAACCCTTAAGTGAAATAAGGTACTCAGGACCCATTTGACATTTTGTATATAAACAATAAATTAATGAGGGTAAATGATCATAAAGGATCTATAAAGGAGCTATATTCCATGATGTTTATATTAAATTTTTAAGATAATTCATTAATTTTTTTATCTCGGTGGCTTTAAAAAAACACTAAAAACAGCAAACTTCCTAAAATAAAATACCACCTTATGGGCTCCCATCATTTCAGATATATGAGAGTAAAATCACAAATCATTGAATACAAAGTTATCATATGAGAGTAATACAAAATTACAATAACGTTTTCATATATGCTTTCTAACAGATTCTTTCGTTATTTTATGAAGGCTATTTACATTACCATGTCTTAAAAATTGTTTAGTTTGAGTTGCATGTTTTCTTTTCCAATTTACTTTTTGCATATTGTCTGTTTTTTTTTCAAACATATCACCACATTAATGATAAAAAAAACACTTTCTTAAGTGTAATAAGGTACTCAGGTACCCACTTAATGCTTTGTACATAAACAAGAAATGAATGTGGGCAAATGGTCATAAAGAATCTGATTGCACATATTCTTGATATTCTTTGCTTTGCTATATTGCATGATGTTTATATTAAATTACTTAAGATAATTCATTTCTTTTTTATTATGGTCGCTTTTAAAAAAACACAAAAAAACAGCAGACTTCTTAAAATAAAACCCCGCCTCATACGCTCCCATCATTTCATATACATGAGAGTAAAATCACAGAAATAAAATGCAGAAATCATTGAATACAAAGTTATCATATGAGAGTAATACAAAATTACAGTAACGTTTTCATATATGCTTTCAAACACATTCTTTCGTTATTTTATGAAGGCTCTTTACATTACCATGTCTTAAAATTTTTTTAGTTTGAATTGCATGTTTTCTTTTCCAATTTACTTTTTGCATATTGTCTGTTTGATAAAAGCATGTATGACTAATAATTTTTCTGAAAACCTGTAGAAGGTCAAACACCAACAGCTAGAGGAACCTTTCCTCAAGGATGCTTTGTATTAAAAACTCTAGTTCTCATTTAGGCTTGCTCACAGGAGGATATGTTTACCTATGAGTAACATTTTGAAGTAATGGCTGTTTGCATCTGAAAGGATCAGAAATGTCGCTTTAGAGATGTTGATAAATATTGATAGTATTAGAAAAGAATCTCGTTAAAGAATTGTCTACCTTGACATGACAAGCAGTTTTGCGTAAAAAGCATCTACATGTTATAATGTGAATCTAGAAGAAAACTTTATTGACTCGTGAAATATTGAAGCATGAGATGATAAGTTAGAAGTATTATTGTGGAATAAATTTCTAACGATTATTTATTTTTGTTTAACAAACCTTTTTTTATTTATCAATTTCATTACATTTTGTTTCACTATTAAGATGTAGTAAGTAGTAAGACCAACATCTCACTTTCTCAAGTAAATGATGTTAGTCATAAGATTTTCTTCAAAATACACTGTTTCAAATAGCTTCAAAATTTTCTTCCACTACGAACTAAAATACAAATTTATCAAACTTTACTTCCGTCTTTTCTTGAGTATGGGGATGTGTGTTATCCTAATTTAAATGAATATTTACTCAATAAATTAGAACGACTTCAAATCCTGTGTATTCGATACATTTTCGGTCTTAAAGAATTTGACCATGTATCCGAGTATCGTTCACGTCTTAAATGGTTAAAGGTTCGTGATTGACGCAACTTTTATATTCTATATTTTGTATATAATATCCTCAATAATCCTATTACACTTTCATACTTTAAACCTAGATTCCAATACCTGTCAGCCCACAACCTCGAACCATAATTGAAAAATAAGTATATCCTCCTAATCCCTCAACATAGAGTGGAATTTTATGAAGAATCCTTCACCGCATATTCTACTCGATTGTGGAATGAACTGACTACAAATATACAAAGTGCGCCCTCGTTGTCTGCCTTCAAAAGTCGTCTGAAAATACATTATCATAATTTGGCAGATTCTACTCCTTTCCATTATAACACATCCTTGAATATGGAGTAGGGAGGAATCCCTACTCCTAATTAATCATCCACTAATCATTTTGCTTTGGTTTTTAATTAATATTATTTTATTACCACATAATATTATATATTTTGAGTAGAATTATGTTTAAAAATCATTTACAGTCTGCCACAGCTCTTAATGTTCTTATTTAATTCATTGTGGTTGGCTGTAAGAGATTGCTCTTGTAGCAATAAGTCTGCCACTGTATACTTATATTTGTAAGCCTGCAGAAATAATAAATAAATAAATAACTAGGAATATTGTATCGCTATTTGCTTGTTGTACGGACCATAATCTACTTTTTAGTCCTTTACGGTTACAACATTTCTTAAACAAATCCCAAGTTTTGCTATACCAGTAACTACAGTTCGTCGGGTAATAAAATTGTAACTTTGTGTCACATTCAATATGAATTTTTTTGCTCAGATTCATTCGAACTTGTTTCTTCGTGATTATTACTTATCAAAACTTAGTTTTAAAAAAAATTTTTAAAAATATATTTCAAATGAATGTTTCTTTTCAATACTTCGCACAAAAAATATTTGTATTAGTGATGCAGAAATTCAGTGGCACGTTGCATTGAATTTAAAAGTTGATGTTATTTCTCTGTTTAACAATTTAGTGTAATTTTGTTTTTAATTATAATGTGTGTTAATTTATTCAAAGAGTTGAAAGAGATAATTTATTCAAAGAGTTCAGAGAATGAAATACGAAAATTAATTAGGTTAAATATGCAACGAGCATCTTGCTGCATTTAAATAGTCTGTTAATGAAGCTGAATTAGTGTAATAGATAATGAGATTTAACTAGGACTGTTTTACAAAATACGTAAACTATGTCATTCAACATTACAAAGTTAAAATGGTCTTTGACTTATTGGCTTTTTGGTTGCCATAAATTTCACTTTTGGTTCGCATATTGTCTTCGAAAAGAGATAAATTCCCCTTGTTATGGTATACCCAAATGATTGTATCTTAAAATTTTACATTTATTGTTGTCTTTTATTACTATATACCATATTATTAGTTGTAAGTGGTGTTTGCAATTTGCAAGAGTTTAAAAAAAAACATATTTTACTCGATTTTCCATTGCAAAATTCGCCTATGCATGTGTTTTCAGCAAGAGTGTAATTGAAACTCTCTCACTGTTCAATAAAGTTTATTATAACTATGGTGCTGTTGCCAAAAAAAAAAGCATATCATGTTTTGAAGAAATAAATTTATCTTCTAATAATAACTACCTAGGAAGCTGGAGAAAAACAAAATTTTTGTCCCCTAAATTTTAACATTATTTCAAAAATTCTCCGGATTTTATACTTTTACTTGATTTTCTTCTTTCTGGGCATAGTTTTCTGTGAATTTTAAAAATACCCTAAAAATACGAGTCGTATTTTGGATTTGGCATTTCGTATATTTTCATAGCTAATCTGAACACTATTAAAATTTCCAAAACATATCAGAGGGTGCTATTATTACTATATTATTACTATATTTACCCAAAGGTAGATCAAAATTAGTTCAACAGATTTAGCTTAAATCAGGGTTTCCCAACCTTTTTTTTGTTGAGGCTCCCCGGACTATAAATTATATTTTCATGCCCCTTTGATTTAGTAAATTAATTAAAAATGGTAACTGAAGTTTGTAAATACACAAACTTACCTTTTAACAGTGAGACACAATAATTTTAAACACTCAAACTGATTTCTCAACAAAAAATGTACACCAAAACGTCAAATTTTTTCGCAAGTTTGTGGTACTGCATAATAGTGAATATGATATTTAATTTCATTCATTTTATGCATGTAAATTAAACATTACGTTGTAATGTTATTTGTTAATGTAGTTTGTATATTTTTTTGTTTTTTTTTCTAAAATGCAAACGCTTTTCGCACCCCTTGACATCTCTCTATGCCCCCCTTAGGAGGCGCGCCCCCCTGGTTGGGAACTCCTGGCTTAAATGGAAGTTTTCGTCTCCAGATCACACTGTAAAATTAGTATAAAATATACTACAGAAGTGGCATATAGTTATTAATACTGGAATTGACTGAAAAATGTATAATGAACTATCACAGTTTATATCATATAGCGTAAGCTCAAATCGTAGTTCTCAAACACTTTTCCCAAATAGTTTTCGAGTTTTGCTGTACATTCTCTTCTTAAACAGATAATATATTTTACCACTTTGTCTATCTTTTCATGTGCTTGTTTCCAAATCACTCTTTTATTCGACATCCTATTCTCATCAAAAAATTGTTTCATGTTAGTCTGCTTCGTTTTATTTTGTAAATATGAACTATAAACTATTTTATATAATACCAACTGTGTAACTTGCCTTTGCCCGATTTAAAACCATAATAGCTAAAATTGTTAAGAAAGATAATAAAAAAATTAAAATTGTATCTACAACATTGTAAGTCTAAAAATTTTGTTGCAGCTTCATATTTTATAAAAAGAAATCAATGGCAACACTGCTTTTCGGAAATGATCGGCATGTACCATGTATTTATGGTGATTTTGTCATTCTGTCCAATGTCAGTGTCTTAATGCAGGAGAAATTAGTGTAGGTGTCGTTTTTGTGGCCACTACATTATAAAAAATATAGGAGCAATACCTTATTATTAGCTTTTCCGTGCTTTGTACGCTTACATGGGTCGGAATTGTGGAGTAATGTTTCATTCTTCAGCAGCTTGTTAGTTACTAATTGTGTTTTAAATTTGATTGCAGTAGTTCGATGCACAAATTAATTTGTGAAACCAACATTATTACTGTGTTGAAACTTTCTGATATGATCTATCATATTGGTCTTGTGCAGGTATAAAGTAGGACCAACTTCGAGAGTAGTATTAAATCTTATTGAATATGCGTTTTTGTTTACTTAGGACTGAATTACATCAATGAAGACTTCTGTCTGGCACTGGCAATGTAAAAACTTGATTATCTAAATATATAATTTGGCTGTTAGTAGGTACTGCTGCACCAGATAATAGAATCATCTTGGATGGGTCAAGAAATATAAATTTGGAATAAAAATTGCAGTATTAAAATTAATATTAGAATGGATTTGGCTTATGTAAAATTTTCTTATAGCTGCTGCTCGTTTATGTGTGACGTGTGATTAAAAGGCAACCGTTCAAAAGCCAAACTACTGGTAGTAAATAAGGCTATTTTACTTTAATTATTCCAGAGTTTAGAGGTTTTTAATTCATTCACTTTATAAAATACAAAAGTCCTCAAAATGAGTGTATAACTCATCGTTTTTATTTGAAGATATCATTGATCGGTTTATTTTATTGGAACCCATTTGGTACAGCTGCATACAGGTGTGTTTTTAGATGGTTTACCGTTGTATGATATTCAAAAGAGATATATAACGACTTGCATTAGCATAATGCAAATATTATCATTTGTATGTAACATCTGGCATTGTGACTATGGATAATATTAAGACTGGATTATTTCATTTATCTAAAGAATTGAAACACAAAAATCATTAATGCTTAAATTATTGAAGTAAAGTAAATAAAGTGATTAATCTTTTTCTCTTTGCTACGTATATCACACTTCGTTTATTCACAGATCAAAATGAATTAATGCTATCAATATATCTATATTAATCCTATTCGACAATTATATGATAGTAAAATATATTATATGAACTGTAATTTTATGACTTTGTACCTCATATTGGATGGTATAGTTCTACTTTGAGCTAAAGTTTTACATGTCTTGTTAATATGTCTAGGCTTTTTGTGAGTTGAATAAAGTAAAGGCTTTGCAATTCTCAATACTTATATCAAATATTTGTTAAGCATACGCCTGTAAAAAAACCTAAAAAATGCCATCCTGGGAAAGAACTAAAAAAATCCGCAACATTTTCAACCAGCATAATTACAGTAACAGATGGCATATGTTTTTTTTATTGCACATTAAAATATAAATTTACTTCTGGAATGGTATTTAAAAAGGAAAACAACCTATAGCCCATGTATTCAGCATAAGTGAAAGATGCACCATATCCAGTAGTTTAATTTATTTGAATAAATGTTTTTTTGGTTAGTTTTATTGGAGGATTTATATGAAAAAAAAAAACAAAAAAATTTATATGAAAAAGCAAAAAAATTACGATTCGGGAAACTTTATGTTGAAGCTTAGAATATAAAGTAATCCAGAAGGTGCACAGATCACTTTGCGTGGTCGCGGTGAAGCAAAAAACCGGTGGAGGGGGCACCGCGTTCCGCCTAGTAGCGCCCTCCTCCGACGGACACGGTGTTATCAGCAGAATAAATTTACCCACGAACTTCAGGAAAACGACACATATAAATATATTTGCTTGCAGCAGTAGGATTCACATTTGCATCAATTTATATGGTTATGGCTTGGCTTATATGAAGTATAATTAAGGCCGCCATGTTAAATTTCTGAAATGTTTATTCTGACCACAACCTATGGCCAAAGTATTTAGATTAGAATTATTTGAAAACTTTGTCACATTTTACCATTTTCATCACTTAACACTTTTAATGCAAAAAGGAAACAATTAGCTTAGTGTCTTAAAGTAAAAAGAGATGTGAAAAAGCCCATAATAAAAATTTGAAAATATTCGATCTCAGACTAAAGAAATTAAAAATAGAACGAAACAATTATTTATATTAATTAGCATTCAATGTCGTGATAAAATTTCTTCATATTTTAAACAATATCGGTTTGTATTTTTCAAGAAATTAAAGAAGACCGCGGAAATGAATGAATGTAACATGTGTTTCTTGCCGTAATCCTACATATACTGATTAAATACGCAATAGGTAAAATATTCTAAAATTGAATATGATAACGGAAATTCAAACGTTACACCAAATTCTCCAACAACATTATCCAAATTCCGATTTTTTAACAAATAAAATTTTACATTTTTCAGTATCGAGTAATTAAGATGTTTTAATTTGGGTAAACAATGTTTTAAGAGGTGACAACACCAATAAAAATGGCGCGCTTCTGTTAAATAATAATCAAATGTTGTTTAATAATAATCTACTTCGATATTTTAAAATTGTATAGTTAATTGAAAATGAAATTAAGTAATAGTATTTACGTATGAAAAGTAATCCCCATTTGTTTCTTTTTCAGTCCAGTGATATTTTTGCAGGTGGGAACAGCACAAGCCGGCATTTTAAGCTATATTGTCACGTAGAAAGCATATAACCTTTCAGACATTTCAGAGCTGTGTCTTAAATTGCACTGACAGCCGTGTTTTAAAACTACGCATTATATTTTGGACACACCTTTGCGCTTGTTCTCGCCTTCTGGAGTACTCTTTATTCTAAGTGTTGAAGATACTCATTCTTGAAATGTTTGTTTTTAGTTTCATTTCAAAGAAATAATTTCGTATTTAATTTTGATAGAATTAGACTCGTTTCATTGAACTACTATCGTTATCTTTTCAAATTTTTTGATAAGAATTTTAACGAAATTTCAATTTGGCAACAAGAATATAATGTTTCATTGAAAATAAGGAAGAAAGTATTTTAATTCCGATTTTTTCGTTCTCTTTAAGTATATTGTCTAACAAAGCACAATGTTTAAAAAAAACACAAATATCGTCATAAAAATCACCAATAGTTATTATGAGAAAATTAGCTATCATATTTATATGATGTGTACGATAAAAATTTATTGTCGCGTGTTCCGGAATATCTAACAGACATCACAGCAATTGACTACCATAATGACATTAAAATCCATATAGACTACCAGAGGTGAGGCATATTTATTGTCACCGGTAAAAATACTCGATATGTCAGATCAAAATACGTGCTTGGTATACGAAATATAAAATACTTGGTATCATACATACTTTATGATCCGCCGGATCTTCTGACCAGATGTCTTCGTACATGGTTACTTTATAGTCGGGCTGTGGCATAAGCCTATCCCTCTTTGTCTAGCTAGCTATAGCTATTTCACTCACGCATATCGTATTCAGGTTTTCTCGCTCATTCATATTTAAAACGTAAATGAAATAAGGGACAAATTGAATATTTAAATACTGGTAAGTCGTAATACTTTTAAAGTAAAAGTAAGTTAGTATGTAATATGAGTAAGTCAAACATACTCGTATACTCGTTTTACTCATTACGTTAAGTATTGCTTAACAGTTCACGTACAAATATTTACTCAATACTACAAGTACGAGTATTTTAAAATAAAGATTTTAAGTGCGATTTCGTCTAACGATTCTCCGTTTTTCTATTGGCACAGTTGGGCGTTATTACTTTGTAGTGTAAATAAATAGCGTATATAAAAACTAACTTTTAATTAGATTAAATTTTACTTTCATCATTATATTCACAAGAAATATAATGATGAAAGTAGAAAAAATGCCCTACGAGAGTATTTTACACACCCGGGTGATTATTTTGCTTCTTGTAATATTTACAAACCTAATGTCATTCATAACACCTACATATAATTTAAATGAAACATTTGAATAGAAAACATCCAATACAATAATAATCAATATGGAACAATTTGTTTGTTCCGAACATCTTTATAATACAATTATGTTAAAAAAAAACTTGGCCAAAATAAACCTAGCAAAAATTTAAAAAATATTTTTTTTTTAATAACACGGTCCATTTTTTAAATTAATCGCAATTATTGTGAATAATGTGATTAATTTTTAAAATATGCTATCTAAATGACGATGCCAAATGGTTCATTTAGTCACTAGTCCTAAGTTTGGAGCTATAAATATTTATATTACTATGAAAGAAAAATTAAACACTGTATTTTATCAAAAATGTCTCATTTAGAAATTATAGGAATTCTCGCCAATTTCAGCTGTAAGAAATAAAAGGTATGAGCATTGAACACTTCATAATAGGTGACAATTATGATTTATTGTACGTCTCCAGCGACCTTAAGTTTATAGGCATTTGTAATATGGTTCTCTCACAATAAAATGACGCTGCCCATACTCATCTAGTATTTTGTCACTGATATTTGTCAACTATATTTTATAATACTCGTACTCGCACTCAATATCTCTAAATACTCGTATCTCTCAAGTCTATAGACTACGACACTAATTGCGACACAAATGCCTGATACACAGAGTAACAATCTGTGGTCTGATATTAATATCTGGCCGTTCACACATAAGGCGGTTGCCGTGTCGCGACACTAAACCAAGTCTCGCAATAAATGTCGCAAGCGCAGACAGTGGTGTTCACGCACAGACGCTCGATGTATACACTGAGTGTATACAACAAAGTGTCATAGTCTAAACATAGCTTTACACTGAATAGCACATATACTGGTTAAAATCCATGGGGTAAAACGAATAAAAAATGTATCTTCAAGTAGAGCTACGCGACCTATGATGTAGGAGACATTCAAATTATGGAATCAAAGAAAGCAAGTATATAAAAGGTAAATATAATCCGTTCAAAATAGACATTTCAATTCACATAGAGCTAAATATTGGTGGAAGATCTCCACCAATATTATAGGTAATGAAATGTCAAAAGTTCCCATCGATCCTACGTCTGCTCAAAAAATTATTCACTGTCAGAGGTTAAAAATATCAGTTTTTGGCATTTTTCATATAAAAAGACCAGATCAAAATTGTAGATTATGAAATTATCTACAAAAAGTGTTCGTACACTTTTTTTTGGAAATCACCATTCCTGAGATATCGCAATTCTAAAAGTGGAAGAAGTCGTATTCTACAAAATATACAAAATAAGTGTAGTCCGCACCTACATTGTATTTGACGCATTTACTAATGTGGTTTCCCCAGTAGACCTACTGGGGAAATCACATTACAAAATGCGATCTATTATGATTGAGTTTTCTCAAATATTAATCTATTAACTAAAAAATGGTACTATTGAAAATAATTAAAGTGGCACAAATTATTGTTAATTTAGGAAAAATGTCTTCTTCTCTTCAATTGCCAAATTTCAATCTTCAAATTCAATTGCCACAGTTATGTCTTCTTCGCTTTCTTCACCTTCGTCTTACTGGATATCTGTGAATGGTTCTAAGAAAGATATATCAGTTGAATCCTCATCAACATCATGAAAATCCTCATCTGTCTCAGTCAATTCAACATTGGAATAAGACTGGCCTTGACAATTAATACATACTGGCGAACAAAATAATCTAACTTTTTACAGCCATACTTTGCGTTACAACCTTTTTTTGAACTTGCAAAAATGGTGTTAAGAAGTTCTTCCGAAGCAGGTGGGAGTATAGTTTGAATTGGCTGCAAAGTAGTATCAACTAATTTCCAACCCCAATCTTTTTTGGTCCAGTTGATTGCCTAGCCACACTTGAACTTGATAATATGCTCGATATAAGTGTTGACGAGCAGAATCAGGTGTTGAAGGAAGAAGCTGTTCATTCAAGTATTCAAAAAATCCATCATTTCTTTATTTCTTTCAACATTTCATTTATCGAAGTACACGGTCAACAATAACAATTTCGTATATTGAATATATTTGGCGTTAATTTTGTAGAAATTCATTATTCACAATTAAATGAAACTACGTGATGTAGTATTATTTCTACTTTCTTTAATTTCTTAACTACGACCTAGGTTTCGTTGTTGTTGTAATACAAGAAACCTAGGTCGTGGTTAAGAAATTAAAGAAAGTAGAAATAATACTACATCACGTAGTTTCATTTAATTGTGAATAACTATTTCATCATCAGTCAAAAGTTTATTAGAAATAAAGCAAAATTGCGACATTTTGTAAAATCTATTCAACGGTACAAATTGTAATAAGACATATTAGTAACCACGTGTATTCACTGCAAAGGAACGTACAACACTAAAATCTCGTATCTATTCTGTGCCTAAAAGCTGTTCTGTGACTAAAAAAATTTTGTTTATGTCCGTCAATAAAAAGAGCATGTATGTACACAACCGTCGCCACTCGAATAAATAGGATGACGGACAGATGTTGCTTAAGGTTATATGAACAAATGAAATCAGGGACTAAGTTTCTTTTAAATGTATATTCTCCAAATCGTATAATTTCTATGTATAAGTTACACAAATTTATATTTTTACTTATATTAAACGACTGACGATGTACGTAGGCGGCGTAAGTGTGCATATTATTATTTTATATGTTTCAAATGGTGATATCTTAGGAATGGTGATACGTAGGAAACAATCTAAAAACAATTTTTGTAGATAATTAAATAGTCTACAATTTTGATCTGATCTATTTTTACGATAACACTTACCGTTTACGAGAAAAATTAAAAAAAGTGATAAATTTGACCTTTGACCTTGTCAACTCTATGCGAATTAGTGCAAACCTACCACTATTTTTTGTTTATTTTGACCGCATTATTGTATTGAAAACAAAACAATTACATCGCTTTTGCGCCCCATCCTTAGATTTGTAGTAACATTCCTAATTATTCAATACAACGTTATTGAGTATACGAATATATTCATCCGAATGGTAAGGAAATAAAAAAAAGTATTGAAAAAAAACTAAATTTATTTCTTAAAAACTCATCAATATATTATTATTCAATTATATCAATTAAAACATTTCTCTCTGTATATTTGTCATGAAGATATAATTCTATTTCCGGTCAACAATTAGTATGAGTACAATCTAAATACTATCACTATGTTTTTTTTTATATAAATTCTGTGTACAGTAAATTATTGAACAAGGACTGGGTTCGATTGGATTCCGACCCAGAAGACACCACCATTAAGAGCCACCGTTGCCCTGAAAATAAAAATAAAATGTTTCATTACGTTTCCACAGGCTCGCGTAAACAATAAACAAGGCAAACAATAGACAAAACCGGAAATATCATACCATTCGTTGTTTTCGAGCAAGTAATACATAACCAGTAAGGCGTGTGTTATGCAAACAGTCGTAAAAGGCTTAAATTATTACGAAATGAAAGACGTGAGAAATAATTTCGTCATATTAATATTGATTTGGTAAATATTTACTTTTAAACATCAACAATCGATAAGTGCTTTCTTATTCAAGAGGACGTATTGCAAAAATTTAATATTGGAATCTTCTTGACACATATTTGTCTATGTTTAGTCTTAAAACTAGGTACAGAATTAGGTACTTGTTAAAAAATAGTATATATCGTAAATTGATTTGATATTTAAGACAAAAACAATAAAGAGAATAATTTATTTTAGGACATAATTTGGATAATGTTATTATCAATTACATATTTACTGTTATGGCTCGAATATTTATTTGTTATAGACATCGACGCATAAATACATACGTTAGATTTTTTGTGAACTAAAACACAACACGTCAAGAATTTATATTGTCAGTGAAAACTGTAAGTCACCAACTCTTACATACTAAGAAAAGACTTAAATTTTAACATGGTCAGGGGGAAAAGAATAGGAAAAATAAAAAAGGAGGGAAAGAGATAAAGAAAGACGTGAATCAACGATCCGTTTTTAATGTCAGAATGTATTTTGTTTCAGAGTATAGCAGTTTATCCTGCGAAGAAGTAATCGTAGAAAATAATATTATATTTGAGAACTAGGCGAATAAGGAGAAATTCAACGTAATAAATAATCAAAATCTTTGGTTTTGAATATAAAATAAATATCAAACGGATTGTAGGGATTCGTTCAAATATTGAAAAAAATATATAATATGTAAGTAAATGGCATTAGTAGCGGTGCCATCTAGTTGAGAGGTGGCCAAACACAGAAATATGGTTATATGTTCTGAGGCCCATTACGTATATGGGAATATGTAAAGTTTGAAATACTTTAAATTTTTTGTAATTAATCTCCAGCGAGATCAAATAGAATATTCATAATAAATGAGAAAATTTTGTTTTTATTCGTTGATTGAAATAAATTGTCAAAATACGGCGAATATCATTATTAATTTGTATTGTTTACTAATATTTTAATCGGTCATAGACAAAACTCATGTTGTGACCATTATGCAATAGACTAAGTTGATAACTATTTGTCAAAATAATAAATAAGGAATATTTATACTAAAGTTGATCATTTGTATAGCAGTTATATTCTGAACCATACCTGAATTTGATTTCACCCTTCAAGTGTTTCGGTGCAACCCATGTGAATGTGATGCTCCTCTTGTCGTCTTTGGCATCGTGTTTGCGATGTGTAACCGAGTCCTAAGAAAAAATACATTTTCTTAATTAAAACCATAATATACGGTTTAATAATTTAATTTATGGGTCAAAGCCTCCGTTGTTTTAGGACAACGGAGACTTTTCGCGGCATATATACACGGCAGACTGATATATTACAGTAGAAATTCATGGTATGCTAGTGAATATTAAAGGCAAAAGCCTTCATTGTTTTAAGCACATAACGGAGGCTTTTCACGACGTTTGTTCATTGCAGATTAGTATATTACAGTAGAAATTCACGGTACACTAGTGAACATTAAAGTCTCAGTTGTTTTAGGTACAAACGGAGGCTTTTCACGGCATATATTCACTGCGAATTTCTACTGTAATATACTTGATATTACAGTAGAAATTCATGGCATACTAGTGAACGTTAAATATGAAAGCCTTCGTTGTACCTTTTGCTAATTTTTGAACTTATCTTTAAAAAAGTAATATAATCCCGGTAACCTTGTAAGACCACTTAGGGGTCCGTCCGGCCGTACGTCTATAACAGCTGTTTTCATGAGAGACGTTGACTTACTGATATAGCATACTATCCTGTATATAGTTATAGTTAATAAACTCGATTTTTTAAAAATTGTTGGTATTGTGTGCGATATCAACTTAAGTAAAACTTATAACGATTTTAAAACAATGTTTTTTAGAATTTTATGTACGACTTTTTTCGAGATACCTATTGTTGTTAATTTCCACAAAACGTTTGATTCTCCCCTCTGACTCTTAAACTGTTAGTCGAAATTATGAAAAACAGCTCTGTTAGAAGTACACAGGAAAACTATAGCGTGATTCTGAACTTCATAACTTTGAGACATTCGCGAAATTTTTATGCTATACTAGGTCACATATCTGTCAAAGACATACTAAGCCTAAGTCTGTATACCCAAGTATGTACCGACCTCTCGTAGTGCGAGTTCTACTCGTATTTAGTTTATTTTTAGACTTTAATAAATACAAAGGCGAAAACTGAATCCAAAGCTTAGTAGTGTGAGTGATGTGAGCAGAAATAAATATACAAACTCACTAGCTGACAAACATTTCAATTGTCCTATAACTCCTTTTTTCTCAGACTCAACGATGAAACACTTAAATAAAACCGTTGTATAAACCTATTTAGTTGTTTTCTTGCAATGCGGGAACAAATATACATCAGAGAGGCAACAGAACATTTCAAAATGAATTGAGCAAGATCCCACATGTGTTGCTAAGTTGGCTATGCCCTGCCGAATCAATGATTAAGTTGGTATAGCGTTGAGAGTTTGTATATGATCGAATCGATACGAGTTCCGAACCTATACATCCTTATAATAAAATTGTAAAAAAAACTGAGTGAATGTTTTTAAGTAAAACTAAGTGCTACCTACTAAAAACACGCTACTAAGTCCAAAACAACAATTTTGGTCTGATTGTCGGTTTGTCTGTGCGCACCTTCGTTGCTAATCTCAGCAACACAATTTGATTTTTAGTGTTTTTAGCAAACTTTATGTTTATAAAGTTCAGAGAGAAAAAAGAAGAAAACACGAAAACATTCCAAATAACTTTTCTTACTCCGAATTCTACGCAAACGAGTCACGAGTATAAAAAGTGCAAAATAAGACAATTATATTTAATAGAATTTTGTCGAGATACACTACTTCAACGTTATCGCAAGGGTTAAATATCCTGCAGTATACGCACACCGGGAGCCGCAGCATTATCAAAGATATATATGACGCGACGCACCTAACACCTTATTCGACTTGGAACAGTGAGTGTTAGGAGTAAAAAAGAAAAATCGATTATGTGGTTAATTTGGTACGTTTCTTAATTTTTTTACACGGAAATTTCTTAATTTTTTTCTGTACATGATAATAAACTTTTTAATGTATTTAATATACAAATGCATTTACCTACACCGTATATAATATCTTTACATACCTTGTTATATCTGGCGACAAAACTAAAATCTTAGCGCATTGCGCAAATTATAAAACACAAGAACAATGCATAGAAGTAACCATACTCAAATAACTTTACTAATCCTAGACTGTATGTACCTAACTACTTACTACAAATAAATACATTTATATATTTACCAAAATAGCGGCTATACAACGTTGTTTATGAAAATTATTTTAAATTATTACAATTTTTAAGTTCTTTAAACAAGCCTGTAATATAGATTTATCACACGCTTAAACATTTCTTTATTGCGGAGTATTGTTCAAGCATCACGGGTGATATTTTATATAACTGCAAATAGTTAATACATGACGCTCATTATGACTAATGGTGTTAATATTATTAGCCTAATAATGATACAATTATTGGAAAGTCCCTCTGTATTATGGTTGCATTCTCGGGAAGCATCAAGATACGCGTGTGATACTTCCGTAGTAAAAGGATTAAAATAACATGATCATACTAACTCAAATTATGATTATGAGTTGAGCTGAATTATCGTAAATTACGATAAATAATTTATACAATCGCGAACGTTTTAAAGTCAAATATAATGCCAGATAATCAAAGTATTAATTAATTTTACGGTAAAAAATGGTTAATCGTCATGGAAGGTTTGGCAGATGTGAAACATTTAATTATGTTTAACACTCTTATATAGAAATATGTTTATGTCAACGAATTGAAAACGAAAAAACAAATATTTAGATAGTTGTTAATAATAAAATATTAATTTAATTTGATTATTTTATTTTTATGAAATAATTTATAATAGAAATATTTCTTAACAATCTATTGGAAAAATATTTTTAATTTAATAATACTGTTAGCCGATAAGACGCGAAGATGGCCGAATTAAGTCGAAAAGAGCCGACAAGACGCGAAGATGGCCGAATTAAATCGAAAATAGCCGACAAGACGCGAAGCTGGCCGAATTAAGTCGAAAAGAGCCGACAAGACGCGAAGATGGCCGAATTAAATCGAAAATAGCCGACAAGACGCGAAGCTGGCCGAATTAAGTCGAAAAGAGCCGACAAGACGCGAAGATGGCTGAATAGCATGCCGCGGCGTGCCATCAAAACGTTTTAACTCCCATCCAAATGCGCCACTAGATGTTTCACATCAATAAAGTAACTTTTTCACGATTTTACATATTAGTTACTGACGATTTTTTAATTTATAATGGTACACATTGTTGTGGTTTTTATGAAAAAAAAAACGACCAGGAGACAGTGGAATTTTCATGGTTACTGTTTCTTACCATTGAATAGACATACACGCATCGGAGTCAAAGTAAGTCCATACTATACGGGTGTGAGATGGTGCACAACTTTTGGATTTACGACCGTCATATAAATCGTATTATCGTAACGTTGCAATAACTTAAAGAACTATGACGAAAATATGAAAAATGGCGAAATTTTTTTTATATATTTCAATATGACGAATTTATAGGAGTTATTATTTTTCTTCTCAGTAATATTTTTGTGATTACATAATTAGATTTAAATAATTAAGTGTTTATAGAAAAAAATATTATCTCAGTTGTTGATAATTTTTGTCCAAAACAGACTTGACACCAATATTCCAGTGTTTTTTTCAGTTTCTACTGGCGGACAGTTTTCTAGATTGCTGCGGGTGTCCACCAATTTTTCAGTGAATTTCGTTAGGAAAAATTACTTTAAAAAATAAATTATAAATTACTGAACTCGCCTTTTGATAAATTCTCATTTTACCCTTAATTCGTCGATCTTGAAAAAAAATTTCGCTTCCTCTCTCAACCCTAACAAAATGAAAAATTGTCTAACAAAATGAAAAGTCTACTTTTCAACGTAACTACGCCAAATTTAAATTTTCTACGTCAAAGAATTTTCAATTTTCTACGTCAACACTTCTAGTATAAAGAAAACTTCACAGAATATTCCTGTGACGGATAGAAAAACAGATATAGAGGCGACAAATTTTTCTAACTTCAGTATTTAACGCTAAAAACATGTTAGCTACGATTAATACTCGCACTGAGAGGGTGTGTATGGAACCCTCTCAGTGCGAATAAAAAGCTTGTACAGTTTCTCTGAATTACTTACAATAGTTTAATAGAAAATATTACATACGCTTAAAACTTTATATGTAGTTACAGTTAGTTTAATAGAAAATATTACATACGCTTAAAACTTTATATGTACTTACAGTTAGTTTAATAGAAAATATTACATATGCTTAAAACTTTACATGTACTTATAGTTAGTTTAATAGAAAATATAACATACGTTTAAAACTTTATATGGACTTACAAATAAACTTTTAAACGTAAATAGTATTTTCTATTAAACTATTGAAAGTAATTCCGAGAAACTGTACAAGCTTTTTATTCAAGAGATCATGACATAAAATGTCATAAGTCAATAACTAATTTTCAGATTAGTTATTGACTTATGACATTTTATAATAATGTCAATAACTAATATCAATAACTAATTTTCAGAATCTAAAGAAAATATGACGATATTAAGCTCCATTTTATCATCAAAATCGTTAGCATAATTTTAACAGTTACGGCGTACCGATTAAAAAAAAAGACATTTGTCTAAGTTCCCCCACCTGCATTGAAGACTGCTCTTCCACCAGGGCTTCTAAAGTTAACGAATTAATAAATAAATATACATTTCAAAATAAAAATTTATTTTTGGTTTTGATTAACGCCCATATGCACCACACACGGTCAAGACTGTCAGTCGAACTTACTGACAGTTAAAAAAGTATATCTGTTTCTCATTAGCTGTCAGTCGAGTCGGAACAAGAGTCTACTTTACCGACCGTGCCAATTTAAATCCAATTGTAAGTACCTATTTAAAATACTTTTTTATCTGTCAGTAAATCCGACTGAGAGTCCTGACAATGTGTGGTGCATACGGGCGTAAGTCATTTCTGTACAGTTTCTACGAACTGTTCACAGACCTAACTATTACACGTAAACAGGGCTAATAGACTAAATAGTCTAGTACTAGCCTATTAGCTGTGATACTTTTGCTTTTAATTTCACTGTATATGCTACTACTCTGAATACTTTTTAGATATTCAAAAATAGCTGTTGCACTTGTAGAGGGTGGGCACATCTGGCTCTAACAAAAATTACCATTTTAAATGCTTAATATTTCGTAAACGGATCCCTGTACCGAAAAAGCTTTTATGACATATCTCCAATATTTTTGAAACGATAGTCAGTGATACCTATGCAATGAAGTAGGCAATTGAAAAAAAACACCCCATTTTACATGAAGCGAGATATCCTAAAAATTGTCTTGTTTTTTTATAAGATTAGATCAGATATTTCATAAAGATAAGATTTAGGTAGATTAGAAATTGTATATCTTTTTAGGTTTATAAATGTGTATAACTGCCATATTTTTATATCACTAATAATGTGCGAGGAAAACGGCTGTGACATTGTAACACGCAGGCGGATATGTCGAAACTATTTAGATTTTTAGTTTGTCTATGGAACCTTAAAAATAAACAATGTTACACCGGTCCGAGTAAATAAAACAATAAAACTATCATTACATTCTCAATTAACAAATTCAATGCCGTTTAATTTTAACAAATGGGTTAATAAACCAATAAAATAACAAAAAAAAACGAATGAGAAAGGAAATTTTACAATAATGACTGCGTTGTAATTTCGCAGTCAATGAAGTGGTCAACTCATGAATTATTAAAATTACAGTGTTACCAACATCAATTGTACAGTCAGTGATGTGATTTATGACTGAATAGAAACCTTTCAAAACAGAGAACCTTCTACACAACAACCGCAACTAGCATGCGAGAAGTGAAGGGAAATGGGCAATCAGACGGTTGAACATAGTGTTTAACCTTTCGCCTTGACTCGAATTTATTGATCGCAACCAAACTTGAAGCTATGAATAATAGTATTGCTTAGGCTTAATTACGTTACTTAAGTATATTTTAATTAGCTGCTTATGTTTTAGCCTCGCTTATCATGGTCGTATTTAAGGATTACATTGTAAATTAAGTAGACGTTTCGGTTCCTATTTATTTTTATATATATCAAAATATTGCAACAAAAAATCGATTTTTGTATATCAAAAAAATTAAAAAATATGAAGCATTTTTTAATACATTTGAATCATTTAAAAAAAATGTTTTCAGTATTGTTATTTAATTGCATAAGGAAATCTATAAGACATATTTTATTAGAATACAGCATTCTTATATACATATTATGCTGTGATTTAGTATTCCTTTAATATTAAGATTTGACTCTTATTAACAACACTATCGATTAGTGCAAAATGCTCTAGAAATGTTTTGTCTGTTTGTATGTTTGTTACAGCTTCACGCAAAAACTGTTCAATAAATTTGAATGAGATAATACTTAGGGTTTAATTTAATATTTAGGCTACTTTTTGTCCTTATTGAGTAAACCATATCAAATTTTAAGAAAACTGAATGTTAATGATTAGTGCGCTCCAGGCAAAATACAAGTGGTAAATTTAAGAAGTGATCGATAGGAATGTTGAGACTATCAGCGATTTAGCAAGGAAAGCTTAAGGTAGAAAATGATACTTTTATTTAGTATTGCCAGATCTAACTTGCAAAAAATCTGGATTAGTATCTAAAAATAGGCACAAATGACTAAAAATAAGCAAATGAAAATACATGATTAAATACTAATCATTAAATGGAAATATTCATTCATATTTTACAATAAAATTTGATATTACTTAAATACTAATCAATCAGATAAATACTGAAAACAATCCAAAATGCTCAAACGTTAGTAAACAAAATTTTTAAGCGCATAATTTTAATATCCAAATAAACTGAGAAAACGTTAACAAATTTTTGGTTTGTTTTGATTTTATTCTCATTATTAAGGAAATTTTATAAAGTTTCTCTAGTAATTTTTAGGTTCAATGTCCGCCGCTTGTTGGGCTAAAATTGTGTTTTGTGGTCTTTGGGAAAAAATAATTGTAAAATGTACCCCAATGCTTTCTCTAAACATTTTATGTCATATTAATTTCTTTCGAAAAATTAATATACTTACCGAATTTTTTGATCTATCGAATATTTTGAACTATTGATTAACACGATTCGACACGAAGTTACATCATCGATTAGGATGCGTGTACGAAACAAGTGATATTAATCATTAACCCATTATATTATATATATATATATATATATATATATATATATATATATATATATATATATATATATATATATATATATATATATCCCTCTTGGTTTGAATACAGATTTTTTAAAATAAAAAGTCTCTCTTCCGAAAAAAATCTATTCCGAGAGTTTCTGAGAAACTAGATTTGATTATAAATAAAAAAATAATAAATATTACCTATTTATTGAAACCATAAACCGTGTTTTGAGGGAATTTAATAATTTATATTTAATTTAAATTATTTCGGTTTTTTTTGGATGTTTCCACATTAAAAAATAAATAAATTCCCATAACTTTTTAAATAATGGATTGACAGAAAAGTCTATTATATATAAAGGTATAAAACGTTTATACTGACTAGTAGAACACATCTACAGTAATAGTTTTGAATAAAATAAAATAGTCGTATTTTAGTAATTTATCATAAAGTCCACGAGCGTTCGCCGCCCATTGCGCTCAGGAACACGTTTTGCGAACATAATTATCGAATAAAAATATCATCGTAAGAAATAAAAACTAGTTGAACACGAATAAATATAATTATTAAATAAAAACGTCATTGTATGAAATAAAAACTAGTTGAACACGAATAAATATAATTATTGAATAAAAACGTCATTGCATGAAATAAAACGCTAGTTGAACGCGTAATAACGGTCTTCGTGTACCTTTGTATCTAGGTATTTGCACAATCACGCTATTTCCCACCGTAGTAGAACAAACAAATAATGATGGCGTGCTAAATGGAACGATTTTGACGAAGTTCTCATACTCATGGAATTTTTTAAATTGAGACTATAAAGTTACTAGTGAAAAAGTTACGAAAAAAATTACTAAGTTTTTTAATGAAATAATTTTATTGCATTCGAAAGTCTAAAGTTTCTCCTTTAAATTTTTGCTATGTAATTTTTTCGCTGAGTTATTACGGTTTAAAATTATTTCGGTGATCTCATATCAACAATTTTAAGAGACATAGATAACTGCGTAAACTACTTTATGACTATCCCGACACGCAATTGGCCGGTTCATTTTATTAAGATTAATATTGAAAAAATGTTTCTAGCAAGTTGCCTGTAATAAATGGATGTACGAATTACCATTAAGGTTAACATTACGTATAATATTATATACCTTTCGCTATTTTGGTAAGGAGTTCCCTTACCAAAAGAGCGAACGGTATATAACTTTTGGTAATAAAAATTAAAAATTAAGAAAATGATTTTGTTAAAATTCCGTCCTTTAACTAAAATTAACATAGACAAATCAATAACGTTAGATAATAATTTGCTAATAATTTGCTGAATGTAAAAAAAATCTATGTATATATTACACCATTGAAGACGATAAATTAGTTGCAAATGTAACATTCTAAACTATTAAGTTGGCGTAACAAGTCCTTCTGCTGGTTGACCCTCAAAAATATTGATGTAAGTGGCCCAACGTATGACATAAAAAATGCTATAAATTTTGCAAATTTTGTTATCATAACCATGTCGTAACAATATTTTACCACAGACGGACCACTATCATTTCGCAAGTTGTGTCGTTTACCTCCGAGCTTGACACGGGTGTCTAGTTTTAATTAGTCAAGAGGTTTTGAAACTATTGGTCAATAAACATGAGCAAACTTAGGTCAATGGCAAACGTTAAATATGCATTATGATTAGGGTTGCCATCAATCTTCTTTTCCCCGGACACATCTTCTTTTTCTTTTGGGAGATTTTGGGAGATTTTTAAAATGTGTTCGGGGTTTTAAAGATAGCAGTTTTCTATTAATTTATGGAAGTAATAAATGGTAATCAGAAAATGTATTTTAAATTAAATTTAAAAAAAAATAATTTTACCGTTGATTTTTTAATTTTACTATTATACAGATGAAATATCTGTATAATTATTATTAACTATTTGTCTGACATGTTTATTTAAGTTTAGTTTAAATTAAGAGTGTAGATTGAAATTGATTTTTTCATTGTTTAGGTAACAGATGAAAGGTTATGATTGTTTTATGTGTAATCATAAGTACAATTTTTTGGTTGCGGTCAGTAAGATAAATAATGTATAATTAAGATAAAATAATTTTGATTATTATTATATGATTAGTACAGCTTCATTTTAATCAAATATTAGCTTATTAAATATAGTCACGAACAAAATGTTCGAGGTTTTTAATCCACAACTTCTAGTTTTCTAAAAGTTATTATGGTAACCCTAATTATAACCTCTCTGGTTTGAATGTTTCACAAGTTTGCCATCTCAAACCATCAAGCCTTTGAGCTTTTTAATTGGAAATGTTTTATTACATTTGGCGTATTGTTCAAATGAATATTTTTCTTCAATTAAAAGTAACTCAAAAAATAACTCAATAATAAAAAAATATGTTGTCAAGTACGAGTAGAGCTGATGCTAAGAGAATTCGGTACGTGCTTTAATACAAGTTTAAATATATTTGAGTGTATATTGTATTTCCCTTAAATTATTTACAAAAATTAATTATTGTTTATCGATATAAATATTTATTGTTTATCATTTCAAGTTCATCGATAAAATATCGTGAATTCCTAAAACTATGAGATCTGGAATAATTGCTACAATTTTCTACTAAACTTTAGATAAACTCCCCATTTTCTGCATAATTTTAATTTTAGAGGTTTCCAAGATGGGGTGATGAATGATTTTTGCTGATATTTTCAGCAATATCTGGAGAACTATATTACATAACTTTAGAGTCTTAACAACTTTCCCTTTCAAATGATATCCCGCACAAACAGACGAAAGTGAAAAGTTTTTTTGTACCATGCTGGTTCCCTCCAAAGTGCAGACAAATATTTTTCAGATTCTTACTGTTGCAAACTATGCTGAATCTAAATCAGTTCTCCTACTGCGTCAATTTTTTTGTAGAACGGTTTATACAAAAAAACCCTGGAACACACGTATATACGACCGCATGGAGTGCTTTTAGATACGAAACTCTATAAAGAATACGAAAATATTCAGCTAAGAGTGTTGGGGGTCGATTGCATTCGTAATTTGAAAGATGATATCCTTGAGCATTTGTAGACAAACATACTGATGTTTAATTTTTTTTTAATATTTAAAGTATATGGTTTAAAAAAGTTTGAGAGCAATAAGCTTTACTTCCAAGCAACATGAAAAATTACTTAGATAAATGATATTTAAAAAAAATGTTTTCGTTAAAAATAATAGCGGCATATCGTCCATATCTAAATAATAAATTGATCATTAAGATTAACATAAGTGGCACTCGAACAGCAATCCGGCTAAATTTTTGGCATGATTTCACCATCAAACATTACCCCAAAGTAACCGAATAAACCACGTAGCAGAGTACAATATTTTTAATATTTAACCGACAAATCAACAGTTAAAAATTTACGCATTCCCATGACAAATTAGATACAATTCATGATTGTCCAAATCTCTAGGTCAAACGTCATTGTACCAAAACGCTAAGTTCCGCGTCTTTGTATTCGAATAATTTTCAAGTACTCATAAATAATTGACTTAAAATGACAATGCATAATTCAATCTAAACTTAGCAGCTTTGTCTGCTCGTTCAATTTACCCAAATGAAGGGCAAAGAGGTATTTAAACTAAATTAGCTTCTGCCTGCGGTTTCGTTTGTGTTGATTTCAGGATACGACGAAATTATTATTTTAAATAACTTTTTTTTAAATAGCCTTGACGGCTATGTACGAGTTGTAGAAAATTAGCCAAACGATTTTGTATATTGCGAGCGCATCATTGTTCTATTAATACAACTTCTTGACGCTGCGTCCTGGTGGTTTATAAGGCCTATTCTACCTCAAATAATCTATTCAATCGTTCCTACGTGATGCGAATATCAACATATAGATAAACACGATTCTAAAAATTGTTGCTTGGATAGCATACAGCGATTAGTTTGTAAAAAACATTTTCAGTGTTTGGAAGGGCGCAATCCATTCAGTCGTTTCTCCGTGATGCAAATATCAACATATAGATAAACACGATTCTAAAAACTGTTGGTTGGATAGCATACAGCGATTAGTTTGAAAAAAACATTTTCAGTGTTTGGAAGGGCGCAATCCATTTAGTCGTTCCTACGTGATGCGAATATCAACATATAGATAAACACGATTCTAAAAACTGTTGCTTGGATAGCCTATAGCGGTTCGTTTGTGAAAAACATTTTTAGTGTTTGGAAGGGCGCGATCCATTCAGTCGTTCCTACGTGATGCGAATATCAACATATAGATAAACACGATTCTAAAAACTGTTGGTTGGATAGCATACAGCGATTTGTTTATGAAAAACATTTTCAGTGTTTGGAAGGGCGCAATCCATTTAGTCGTTCCTACGTGATGCGAATATCAACATATAGATAAACACGATTCTATAAACTGTCGCTTGGATAGCATACAGCGATTAGTTTGTGAAAAACATTTTCAGTGTTTGGAAGGGCGCAATCCATTCAGTTGTTTCTCCGTGATGCGAGTATCAACATATAGATAAACACGATTCTATAAACTGTCGCTTGGATAGCATACAGAGGTTAGTTTTGAAAAACATTTCCAGTCTTAGGAAGGGCTCCCTTAGATTTTATTAGATGTAGGTGTAATAACTGCTCCCGCTCCCTGGTTCGCGAGAACCATTACAAAATATTATTAAGTTAGCTATAAGTTTAGTTCATGTAACCCTATCTATATAATTTATAAAAGTAAATATTTTAGGGTTCCATAATTCAACGGAAAAACAGATAACTTACAAAACTACTCTGTGCGAGTGTTTCTCAGTAACCGCTCGAAGTAGAAACTTGAGGCATAGTATTAAAACATATTAATATACCCCCATATATCTCAATAAGTACACGAATTATTGAGATATATTATGTAATAGATATAGCGTGGGGTATAATTTGAAAATACTAATTATACATTAAAAAATATGAACAAAAGATGTTCCTTCCTACTGTTCAATATAAAACTATAAAAAAAATAGCGTTTTAAAATAGTACGCAAAAATTGTAGGAAAACTACAGAGATGATAATCGATGTCATAACTTATTAAATATGCGTCAGATTTTTACGCTTGTGAAAGATATAGTAGGCAATATATACTGAAAAATATATTCCCCCCCTACTGCTCAATCTAAAACCATGAAAAATAGCGTTTTAAAAGCCTACGCAAAGGTAGTAGGAAAACTACAGAGTGATTTATTGACATAGACTTATTTTAGGAAGTATAATCCATTTAACGTCATTGACAACGTCCAAATCAATTTCTTAAATTTGATTTAATATCTTGAGCGACAGCACAATACTTACAATTAAGGGATTTCTAGTTCTATACTGTTAAGATAAAGATCAACAAGCAATGATTGGAGTTTCTCAAATTAAAAAAAAACTTTACTAGATACAAGAAAATCTCACCGCTTCGTTGTCGCACTTCAAAGTCTGAGCGAATTTGTCTCCCGGAGCCACCTTGAAGCTTCCCACAGGTGTGTCACCATGGCGAGCTTGGAGCAAAAATCCCTTGATTGTGTCTTTAGCTTCATTTCCACTGATGACCACTTCGACAGTTTCGCCGCCGTGCACTTCGGATGGGGTGGCCTTTATAGTGTAAGGGGCATCGTCTGTTTGTGGTGGCGTATGATGCTGGGGAATCATGTCCTTGCAGGCGTCTACAGGAGCGCCGGTTTCGTAGCCCATCAAAGGACTCGCCAAGAGGATGGCTCCCATGAAGGCGATGAGGATTGTATTCATTTTTCCTGTGCCCAATCAAAACATATTTCGTGAATACGTTGAAAAATTAGCAGTTTAGATGAATATAGCAGTTTGATTTCTAGAATTAGATGGAAAAAGAAAGTACAATGGCAGTCCTTGTGTATGATTATTTTTTCCGCTTTTTATGTTTTTATCTAAAAAGACCTATAAAGAGATATTATTTTTTTTTTTTGTTTTCTGTACAAAACTTTGGGGAATCACTCCGAAATAAGACCCAAGTGAACGAAGTCGCGATCGACAGTAACAATATTCTTCCCCTTAATCTTCTCCCCAAACTTATAATTTAGAATTAAGTTTCTTCACGATTGTGTTTGGGTTGTTATTAATTTTAATAACATATATAAGGCGAGTCACAAAAACGAGACAAGTGGTTTGTACCATAATTGTAATTACTTGATAATACAAAATAAATTTTGGTAAACATATACCGTATATTGTAGATTTTTCCTGTGGTTGCTTTAAGAGACAGATGTGAGAACCCTCCCCGTAATCTTTTCTCCAAACTTATAATTGGTTATTAAGGTTCTTATACTTTACGGTTGTGTTTCAGTCATTACTAATTTTAACTATGCGATTACCAATTTTAATTATGTCATTAATTTCAACTATATCATTACTATTTTAACTATGGCGTTACTAATTTTAACTATTCGATTACCAACTTTAATTATGTCATTAATTTCAACTATATCATTACTATTTTAACTATGGCGTTACTAATTATAACTATCGTTACTAATTTTGTTTATTTTTCACATAAAGTTAACTCATCACAAAAGTAATTTCATTAGTGTCTCGTTGTTTTGTTCAGTTTCGCCACGAAATACTATTATTGAAAAAAAAAATCTCGTTTCGTAAGGAACTTTGATTAATTCGAACATATTTACTCGTGTCAAAAACCAAATAATGTTTGAGCAATATAATGATTATTGCTGCAGTATACCTAATTGGCCAATTGTATTGTACACGATGGCTCTTGCAGAAACATGTTAATGCATTCACGTCAAAATATCTGCGGTCATTTATTGAATTATGAAATAAAAAATTGTCTTTGGTTTAATTGCAATCCATTGTGAATACCAAACATTTTAATTAATCATAGCTATGTCATTATAACGTATGCCCCTCTCAACTTCATTACTGTATAATGTAACTTATAGCGTACAGTTATTCCGCTGTTGTTAATAGCAATATAGCAATTTTTACTACTCCAACGTAAATATTATAAAGCTTATTAAAATTGAGTTCCGTAACGATTTGTTACAAAATTCATAACTGAAAATAGGTTAATTGTAAAGTCGTATTGAAGAGGAAACTTTTAAGTTGTGTCTTGAAAAAATACTATATAAATTGAGTTTCAATTTATGTAATGAAAATGGTCCATGATCTTAGAGGAAAGATGTAAATTTTTACATTTCTTGCATCGTGATCAGGTTTATAAGATTGATTTCATAGATGTAAGTCTGACATACTAGTAGGTTAGTGTATGTAATTTCACAAGTTCAGTATTATTAAGAAAACAAATAAAATATTTATGACAGTGAATATTTGTTTTATACATATCATGATTAATAAAAACTACTACTGTAAAAATATAATAAAAACCGAGTTAACTTCAATTTAAAAAAAATTACGAGTTGGGCTTACGTTACATGAATACTGCAATATTTAAAATTAAAAATATAATTTGATAGAGAATTTGATTAAAGATCATAATTTGGATACAAGATTTATTTGCACTATGTTTAAACGTTATACCATAGAAGATAGTGATTATTAAAAAAAAGTTATATTTCATTATTCATAACTTACAAACATAATCGAACTTAATCTGAATATCTAGAAAATAGGGATTAAATTGCCACTTTAGCCGTCTCCCAGGTCGATTTTCCATATTTTCCAGTGAACAAATTTTATTCTATTTAATGAACACTTTCGATACGTCTATGCAGAAAATAATCCAGCCTCTTTTTGCATTTTCATAATTTTAAATGCGATTTTCGGTTGTGGGTCAAATAATTACATACCATGTATCAAAATTAAATCTATAGATCGTTTCATTTAGGAGATCGAAGCCTTTGATATATAAGATGGACAAAAAGTTTCGTAACAATAGAATTTAAACCTTTGGGGAAAAAAATCTTAAAGTTAACACTACAAATCTTGATTATTATTGGAGGAAAAACATTGACATAAATAAAGTCTATACACAATAACAGACCAAGTTGTCTAAAGAAAAATAATTTAATTTTTTCATAATAGCTTTCATAACTTTGGAGAAACATGGGATTGTACTTAATCTTTTCGTCTAATTCTGTTCTTTATCTATGTTTGCAAGGTTTACAAACTGTATGTGATACATACAGTTTTATGATTTTATTTTTATAATGATGATTTTATTATTAATGATGATTTTATTATAATGATGATTTTATTATAATGATTTTATTTTTAAATCATTTGGTCTACTTAATCTTGACCTAACATCAATACGATTCATGATAATATGACGTTCCTAACCAAAAAAAGGATAGGGCCCCTTCAAACAGGCGATGATGAATTTAATTATAAAGCTGAGGCCAAAATGTAAAGTTTCGAAAACGTCTTAACATTTACCAGTGTACAACGAAGGCCGTTGTTAAACGTCGTTCGTCGCGTCTTCAATGCAAACTTCGTGTCTGCTATTTGTGACATTTAACGATGCTACACTACGGTGGTTCCAAGAACGCTTATTGTTAATGTTATTTGAAGTTGTGGGTACTTATGTTTGGTTGATGTCTTGATACTCACATCAGATATATTGCAGTCAGAATGAATTTTTTTCTTTTTATCGAGTAGTCAATGGTTTAATATGAGTAACATTAAACGATTTTATTTTGATGTAGCAACACTTTTTATTATATTTTATAGTTACTTAAAAAAATTATAGATATAAATATGTTGGGTTTTATAACATTTATGATTTATTAGTACATTCGTCAAAGTATTGGCTACTTAATTAAAAGAGTATTTATATTTAATTATTATTTATTCGATTTTTGCTCACATGTATTATATGGTTTACACCACAGACCAAAGAGTAAATAGAAATGGCACGTGGGCGTGACGAGCGCGCCACACATAAGCAGCGCTCTGCTTATTTTGAAGTAAATGCATATCGCCATACATTAGTCTGTTTGCCGAAACGTCAGAAAGTGCTCCGTTATTTTTACGCAAAGAAATAAACATATGCTTTACTGTCCAATTGCATTGTGTAAAAATAAAAGCAGTACACAAAACTTTAATAAACGTTACTAAAGAGATATTTCTTACCATGGATATCATGATTTATAAAATTTATTTCGATGCATAAAAATTAAACTGACATTTATTTTTATACCTTCCATGTTCAACGACGATGCAGCGTAGGGCTAAACCACGTCATCTTAAATACGACCATCGATATTTTTGTAACTAGATTAATGTATACAAACGCAATAATTTTGTATCTTTCTTAGAGATTATCACTATATAATATTAAAATGTAAGAAACGTTTACCAATTTCTAAATGTATGCGCTGTGTTATAATTTCTTTAGATAAGATCTAGTCACTTTTCTCATTTTATATTAGTAATGATTTAATTATATTTATACGAATTAATGACCATTTTAATTTTTATTCCACAAAATATTTCTTTTTAGATTTCTCAAAGAAGGCGCTGTTAAGAAAAATGGATTGAAGCTACGGGTCGCAAAAATTGGTTTCCTACAATGTTAATCATAATTTGTTCGAAACATTTTAAAGAAGATGAAATAGCTTTAAAAAAATTGCATAAGAGGTTTTTATATCCTGAAGCAATACCGAAAATAAATATTTGGACATGTATTAAGGTGAGTGAGTTCGGAAAGTGGATGCTAAGCCAAAAAGGAGTGAGCATATTTTTGAAATGAAACACATTTTGTTTGAGGATATTTTTAGGAATTCGTGTAAAAACTATTTATCCCTCACACAAATTTCGACGATTAGGTGAGCATTTATGTGAGGTGTCACATTCTTTGCCAACTCGAGAATACTACCTCTTTTAGACGTAATATTTAAAGATATTACTTTACATTAGTACAATCGCTGTTTTGTTTTAAAGTACGTATTTTTCAAATTACTTGTAACAAATATCAATAGTAATAAACATATTTATGTAACAAATATTTTTTTTATTTTCAGCCTGAAGTGATTTTAGGTCACTCGTCACCTTAGAGAAGTATGACACTAAAAGTCGCACAAGATTCGTTATCACCACGTAAGCGAAAATTATATGCGATGATAAATTATAAGGAGAAATTAATTAAAAGCCAGACGCTTCAAATAAAAAAAACTTAAGGCACAAAATAGGCGATTCAAAAGACAAATTGAAAGAGTCGAAGATATTCTTAAAGCATTTCAAACCAAAGCTTCAGTACGAGAAGAAGATATAATTTTTTTGAAAAATTAAAATATAGAAGTTAAACTTAAGAGTCGACAAATAACTTAAATTGAATCAGGGCACATAATCAAATCCAAATATTTGCCATTTTAAGAACTTTAGCATTATCAGTGCACTTTTCTTTACCAAAAGCTTACGATTATATTAGAGAAACATATGATTCCTGTCTTCTTCATCCTCCCGAAAAAAAAATAGTACGAATCTATTTACGGTAATGTAGGTCTCACTACAGAATCTTTAAAAGGTTTCAAATGGAAAGTGGACAATTCAGCACATATAATTTTCGGTAATCTTGTAGTCGATGAAATGGTGATACGTCAACGAGTTGAGTGGGATGGAAAAGAATTTTACGGATATGTAAATGTAGGGAAAAAAGGAAAAGAAAATTATTTTTAGCTGAAGCCAAAGAAGCTTTAGTTTTTATGGTAACAGCTATTAACAGTAATTGGAAAATTCCTGTAGGATATTTTCTTATATATGGCATAACAGGATTGAAAAGAGTAAGTCTAGTTAAACAATGTTTGGAGCTCCTGCATAAAACAAAAATAAAAATAATTTCTTTGACTTTTGATGGTTGCGCAGCAAATGTAACCATGTTGAAAGAACTTGGAGTATCTATGGAAAAATCAAAAATGGTTTGTTCCCATACATTCACTAAAGAGATGCCGTCACAGTAATATTGGTTGCTGCACATGTGCTCAAACTTATAATAAATGCATTTCTGATGTATTAAAATTTTGTAGGTAATTATGAAAATCAGGTTAGCTGGAAATATTTAGAGAAATTGAATAGTATTCAAGAAACAGAAAAGTTTCACTTAGCCAATAACCTTCATCGAATACACATTGGCTTTCAAAATCAAAAAATTAAAGTTAAGCTGGCAAGTCAATTATTCAGTAGTAGTGTAGCTGACGCATCTTTATTTTGCGAAAATGAATTAAAACTCTCTCAATTTCAGGGTAGTCAAGCCACTGCCAATTTTTTGCCTATAATCAACAAACTTTTTGACAAATTTAAAAAAAATTACGAAACTCTAAAACCAACGAAACCCTATTAGCTAATTCTCGTGTTTCCATTAGTCAGTTGGGTGTATCGCATGTAGATAATAATTAAATAATTTGTACTGTTGCTTTATGTCGATATCGTGGTGAGCAGTCGTTGAATGTGTGAACAACACTAACATTTTAGATTTTTTGGAAGCAGCAAAAATATGATGAGCATGCGGAAACGAAATAGGTAATTCATAGAATTTAATATATCCATGATGTTTATGAACAGGGGTGGGGGTGTGCGTGCATATTGCAATATGCCACTTCTAATCGTTTTATGTTCTGTGGTTTACAGACTTGGTAGACACAGGTGCATATTTAATCAATGGTTAACGTGCAACCGACAATATCGATCCGACAATAATCATAGAAAAAATAACAAAATATGTATAATACTCTCTCTCTCTCTCTCGCCGATCTGAACGTTATGAGTTAAAACGCACGAACATAAAAAACCGGCTAAGTGCGAATCGGACTCGCTCACAAAGGGTTCTGTAGCACTACATAATATTAAACCGATAAGTTTGTATTTCGCAAAGCACTATAAAATATGAAGTTATTAGTCGGTACCGAAAATAAAATAATTACCAAAAATATCTCCAAACAATACATAATATATCTTATTCAAACCAATTTTCGTTGAAAATTAATTTTAAATTTTACTATTTTAATTTTTTCCGAATTTTACATACTTTAGTGGAAAAGTTAGAGGGGGGAGAGACATATTTTTTAAGATTTTAAAAGTGCATATCTCAGCAACTATTGACTTAAATAAAAAAGTTATTTTGGAACCCCTACATCATTTTTAAGAACTGTCTAGCGATGCCCCACACCCCTATGTACACTCGTTTTTTTTCATCCCTCAGTAAGTAATGTATGAAGTGTCACCTCTATATTATTTTTTCCATAATTCAACTATGTCGCTGCATAGCGGTTCACAGAAGAAACCTATCATCCAAATTTTATCTACATAGGACCAGTAATCTCCGAGTAAAATGGCTGTGACATAAGGACAGACAGCCGGACAGGACGAAATTATAAGGGTTCCAATTTTGCCATTTGGCTACGGAACCCTAAAAAGGATGGAACATAAGACTCGTGTTCGCTAACGGAGATGGTAGACATTTCGTATTGCACGCCTCTTCACTTGTGTAGTTAACTTGGTGGAAATCTTATCGCCACAAAATTCCGCTGTTGTTGGTCACCTACAAAAGTCGTCCGTCTTTTGTAGGTGTTGCTTATAATAATAAGGCTGAATGATAATGAATAGATCGTAAGACTGATAGCTCTTATACATTTATTTGTAGTTCCAGTGGTTCGTATAACGTTCAACCCGATCTATTGTTCACGAGAAAGAAAAAGACTATATATTAAGTTGGTCAATTTCATTGTGGTATTTTTTTGATCAATTTTTTTTTATTCATATGACCATAAACAGGGTCTTTATTAATTGGTAAAGCACAAGTTTTTTTTGAATTCCACTCGAAAATTAAAAATCTTAAAACTTAAAAAAAATACTGAATTACCATCAATCGTTCAATATACTTTAGTAATAGCGGAAAAATACATAATTTTGTTTCCGTTTTTCTCCATGCAACCAAACTGGTTGCGTCTAAAAAATAAGTGTCAAATGGAAAATCTGACTTTTATTTGTCGTCGGCTGAAACGAGTTAAGGAAATATCAGTGTGAGGTCAAAGCGATAAAAAAAATGTAATTTGATGACATTTACGAAATGTTGTAATTCAAAGTATCATTGAACCCGTTATAATGAGGTTTTGACCTCGATAACACGCCGCTATATGGTCAGCTTAGACATGCACAGAGGTCACCATCTGGCTACGCACCTGTTCACGAGAGCGCGCTCTTGTTTTTTTTTTATATTTGCTTTTTTGTGTACTTCTGCACTGGCAAAGCTTTCATTGAAAAAAAATTGTAATTAGACAAATTAATTATCATGAAATTAAGTTAAGAAATTACCGTTAATTTCGTATATTAAAAAAAGTTTTATGTGTTTGTATTTTACATTCTTACGCAAATACGGCTTATCCAATTAACACGAAACTTCATTTATACATAGGACTAGCGTGACCCGTGCGAAGTCTTCGCATTATTTATTCCATTATGAAGCTCAGATGACAGATCAAACAAATATTTTACTAAAATTGACATATAGAGGCGCAAGTATCAAAAGCATTGAGCTAAAGCGCCACTTTATTTATACGTGAGTGGATTTGAAATTAAACAAAAATTTTATCGACCGTCAATCGTATTGACGTTGAGCCGTTAGATGGCAGCATTGCTGTTTTGTGTATATAATTTTAATAATTAATTAATTTGCAAAAACAATAGCAATAATAAATTTTTTAGTTGTGGATGCCGGTAGAGCAAGCAATTATCTATAAAATGATATATAATTTATGTGGATTAGTTGTGAGGTTTTTTCTAAAAAGGGAGAGTAACATCTTAACCTTAGCGTATTAATATATATGATGATGATGATGATATTAATAGTGTTTTAATATACATATATTTTTAGAACAAGTTGGTAATGTGCAATGACGATTAAATTGAAGGAAGTTGATGAGTGCGCCTCATCCATTTAAAGTTAAAACTTTAAAACATTAAATGATGTATTTATAAGATATTACAAAAAACAGACTTCACACAGTCAAGTTTCTACCTTTAATAGTCTGCAGATTAAATATGTCTAGATTAGGTTGCGTTCAGAAAATTTAGTTCATTCATTGTTAATGAAATCAGCTTCAATAAAAATCGAGACCAATTTTGGACAATAGTTGAGAATGAGGTAAATTAGGAATGTATATAACGTAGATAAAGTATTTTGGCGTTCTTTATTGCGCTTATAAATTATAAACTACGTTATAAAGTTACGTAAAACAGTTTATTCTGAAATACGGGCGTCAACTGTAATAATGGTATAATCCACTTGTGGGTTTATTTAAATGTCGAAAATGCAAAAAAAATTAAGATCAAAATTGTTGTTTCATATCCAAGTTAGGATGTTTATAGTACTGCTCTACAACAAACTTGAATAAATATATTCAAATTTCCATTCCAACGATTGTTCACACGCGTGAATATTTTTTATTTCTTATCCAATAGCATAATTCTTATATTCTGTGAAGAAAATTAGACATAGCTGAAATCTTCACTGAAATAGATATGCTAGTTTTATAGTTGTAAACAAGCGTGCATATATTCATGAATGAATTCGTCTCATCCTTATTAAGATAATATTTTAAATACGAAAGTTTGTAATCTAAAAACTCAACAACAACTTAACCAATCGTTACCAAACTTAAGCGATTATTAACAAACTTAACCGATTATAATCAAACTTAGCCGATTAGTACCAAACTTAACCGTTCGTTACCTAATTATTACCAAATGTAACTAATCGTTTTGCACGCGTGTATAAATTGTTTTACAAACCAATACATAGTGTAGAATTATTGCGCAAAATGATATGTTCCTTCGGAAATGACCAAAATTATTTTTTTCCCGATAGATGACGTTACTTTGTATTGAAATATTTATTTGTTTTATTATCCATTTGATTGTATCCTATAGTTACAAAAGCTTTCTTACAGTCAAGCTTCTCTAAAATATAAATTTAAATTAAGTATACGATATATTAGGTGACAAAAATTTGTAAGTTACAGAACAATTGTTATATCACTCCAAATTGAATAAAATTAAAAGAAAAAATTGAATAAAGTTAAAGAAAAGAATCAAATTTAATAAAATTAATAATTCAAATTAGGTAACACGGTATCTCATTTTGAAAGTCATATTATATATTGGAATAAATAATGAGGCAGTTAGAAACTAGTCTAAATATTAGTCCACGAGTTAAAAGTTTTTTCTTCTCCAAACAAAGTTCAGTAAGAACTAAAATGAAGCAATTGTTTTGTCCATAAATACGTATATCGCGACAAAAATTTGTAAGTTACAGAACAATTGTCATATCACTTCATAAGAATCAAATTGAATAAAATGAATAATTCAAATTAGGTAACACGGTATCTTATTTTGAAACTCATATTATATATTGGGATAAATAATGAGGCAGTTAGAAACTAGCCTAAATATTAGTCCACGAGTTAAAAGTTTTTTCTTCTCCAAACCAAATTCAGTATAAACTAAAGTGAAGTAATTGTTTTGTTCAGAAATAGGTATATCGCGACAAAAATTTATAGGTTACAGATTGGTTTCTATATTACTTAATGAGAGTAAAATTTAATAAAACAGTTAATTTAAAATGAATTTTACAATACCTCGTTTTGAACGTCATAATTATATATTTGGATAAATAACTAGGCAGTTAAAGCCACGAGTTCTGAATTTTTTATTCTTTAAATAAAATAAAATATGAGCTAAAGTGAAGTAAAAGTTTTGTCTCCAGATATACAGTTGACGAAAAAAAATTATAACTTTCCGAGCAGTTTTTCTATCCTTCGATAAGAGTAAAATCTAAAATAGTTTATATAATACCTTATTTTGATAGTCGTCATTATATATTGGGATAAATAATAAGGCAGTCAAAGGCTAGCCTATTATTTTAGTCCACGAATAAAGTTTTTTTTTCTTTAAATAAAATAAAATGTGAACCAAATTGAAGTAAATATTTTGTCTCGAGATACACACTTCACGACAAAAATTTATATGTTTCTCAACAGTTTTTACATCTCTTGATAGGACTCAAATCTAAAAAATAAGTTAAAATAATACTTCATTTTGATAGTCATAATTATATATTGACATAAATAACGAGAAAGTGAAAAGTCAGTCTACGAGTTATAAGTTTTTTCTTCTTCAAAGTATGAACCAAAACGAAGTACGTATTTTATATTGATTAGCAGGCAACGGCTAGATATACAAAAAAAGTTAACGGAAAGTTTGATATAATATTAAATGCACAGTTTGATAGATATTATCAAATTCGCTTGTTGTCTGTACCTCATAGTATAAACGGCAAAAAAAAATCTACTACCTACTCAGCGACAATAAAAATGGTGACAGGATTATTAACTAGTACTAGAATGTGTTTTTTTCTTCTCTACATGTCGAGCGAAATCACTAAAGAGTTCCGTAACATTATCTTTCTGATACCTTGAACCGACCGAGATAGATTAAAATGGTTCTTTTTTACTTTGGCCCGTGTTCAAAATGAAGGTCGACCAGAGATTTTGTTACTTACAAGTAGGATTGCCAGATTGGTTTCTCCTCTCACCATATGCCCCAAGGGGCATAAGGTGGAAAAGCAAAATAAATACAGGATTTTGTAATTTAATATAAGATAAAAAGAAAACATAATTATTAATATTTTTAATTCAAATGGTAATTTATGTGTTTAACACACACATAACATATATTAAAATTAATGTAACTATTTTTAATTAAATTGTATTTATCTGGTGGAACGTCAGGCCGGTGACTAGAATAATGCTAGTCACGACGCTCACTTATCGTCTTCGTTCACTCATCAATAATAAACGAACGCTACCTGTTCTCTCTAAATACCAAACAGTTGTTGTCCCGGCCAGAAATTTAAAATATGGCTACAAATACGGGGAGTCCTGTGAAATACGGAACGTCTGGTAACACTACTTACACGTGTAACTACGTTGTACGAATGCACATTCATTAAATTGTAATAAAAAACCGATCACCTATCAGTAGATAGTCTGTCACTAATAGCAAAAATTGTGACAGGATTCTTAACTAGTATCAGAATTACCTTTTTTTTCTTGACATATCAAGTGAAGTATCTAATGAGTTCCTTAATATTAACCTTTTGATAAATTGAGCCGAACGAGGTAGTTTAAAATGGTATTTTGTACTTCAGTTCCTGTTTGAAATGAAGGTCGACTGAAGATTTGGTTGCTTACGTATATTTATAAGAAGACAAGTGTAATCGCTTTACGAAAGGGTTATTAATTGTACTAAAAAATTCAATAACCTGCTTTGTAATAGTCAAACCTATGATAGGAGTATTAACTAGTATCAGAATTGCGTTTTTTGCTTAACGTGTCAAGTAAAGTGTCTAATGAGTGTTCAACAAATGTGGGTAGTTTAAAATGGTCTTTTGTACTTTAGTTCCTGTCTAAAATGAAGGTCGTCTCGAGATTTGGTTACATAAGTTACTTACGTAAATGTATAAATACGAACGTGTAATCATGTTACGAAGGGACTATGTGCGTTCATTAAATTGTAATAAAAAACTGATCACTTATCTGTAGATAATCTAGCAGTAATAGCAAAACTTGTGACAGGATTATTAACTAGTATCAGAATTGCGTTTTTTTCGTTTGGAAATAGCATTGCCAGATCTAATCTCCCATTAGGCCAACTTTCAGGATTTTAGATCGACTGGTCGTATCCTATAGGTTTCCATAATCAGTAAGACTAAATTTATTATATGAATAAAAAAATTACAAAGAGCTATAACCGTTTATTTCGTGAACCAAAAACTTTAAATTTACACCAATATAAGGCTGTATGCATCAGTATACGACAATAATCATTAATCCATTTTGATGAAGGGAACCCTAAAAACATTAACAAGTTTTCAATTTCTTTCGATCTATTTCGAATGAGCGAGCAGGCGGGTAGGCGGGCGGGCGTGGGGCAGGATAAAATATCGGGTTGCGTTCAGAAAATCGCTTCGAAAGCTTTTTCAAACACTAAGCTTAATACTGAGTTCGATAAGCGCTAAATTTTTCAATCGTTAATAGTGTCAAAAAAGCGGAACATCTGGCAGCACTATGCGGAAGTCAAATAAATATCAATAATTGTAGTAATAGTTTAGACATATAACATTATCACGTATATATGTGTGTTTATCACGTATGTATTTATCATATTTTATTAGTATCGAATTAAACAAATCTTTTTTAAAACTGCCAAGTTAGTAGAAAACTCTATGTTTAAAGGTAATATAGTGTATTATGTTACTTATCACACAGGAATTTCTCTGGTCAATCCAGTTTGAATTACTAACACAAGTATAATATACTTATCAGTCTAGTAAATACAGCCTTCAAGTTATAACAGAGTCATAATTTATGACTCATAACCACTTAATTCCGGAAGTGGTCATCTAACCATCGTCAAATTATGACTCTGTTATAACTTGAAGACTACAATTATTTATTAGACTGATAAGTATATTATATTTCTGTTAGTAATCCAAAGTAGGCAGTAGATAATAAACAAATTAGCCGATGTAAGATTGGTGTTTCTACAACAACAACGACAAGACAAGACGCGAAGCTGGCCGAATGGCACGTCGCGACGTGTCACCGGAACATTTTAAATCCCATCCAAACACGCCCTTAGAATTGAAAACTATAACATTTTTTTTATGTGAAACAAGCGTCAAAAAATTTGATTTAATATAAAATTTAAATTTATCAACTTTCATTTAATGGGGGTATTAAAGGACAATTAGTTTGTGAACAAAATATAATACAATTAGTCAATAAGTCATTTGGCACGCCAAATACTATACGTCTATGTTTTCATCATAATTAATGATAACTATATAGTTATCTATGTGAAAATGCAGCTCCCTAATCTCTTAGAAAATTAGTTGCGACGTACGGACAAATATATAAACAAACACTGAATCCATTTAACAAATGATTCCGTTTTTCTCACATTTTTGTAAAAACACTAATAGCTTTGTCTATGTTAATTTAGATGTCCTTTTTTTGCAACCCTTCATTACATTTAATTGGTTACAAAAACAGTTTAAAAAGCACTGTAAATTAACGAACAAGCTTATTCGTGCAAAATCTTATAGCCAAAATCTTTGTACTTTCGTAAACTTAATTTCTAACTGTTTCTAACTTCAACGTATTCAAGTTTGCATGGCTAATTTTGAATACAACCAATGTAATTACCCTGATAGCGCAGTGATCATTAATTTTATATGTTTCATGATAAAGGTTATCTGCGACTGTGTACAAACGCGTACTTAAAACATATTTATGTTACATATAAATCCGACGATATATATATATATATATATATATATATATATATATATATATATATATATATATATATATATATAATAAAACTATAAAATTTGTGTGTTAAAATATTTGCATAAAAAATAATTAGGTTCACAAAGAATAAGTCGTAGAAAGCATTAAGATCATTTTTGAAATATTTGTCTGTTCACGTATCACATAAAAACTGTTAGTTCATTTCGGGTGGAGTTTTGGAAAGGAGAAAAAAAAACAACTTGAAATAACATTTGCTATTTCATCGTAATTGGCTCAATCGGAAGATATGCGAATTTAATATTTTCTAAAATTCATTTTCGTTGCATTAGTATAAAAACAACAGAAAAATACCCAACTAATTAAAATTTAGTAATTACACAAATTATAGTGTATCAATGTACATCAATAGATGGCGCTACGCGTATTTTAAAACGCGCAATGAACTTTTCAACCCGGCCGTACGCTAACAAAGTAGATCTAAGCAGATGTGAAATGTTGAAGCTTGTTTACAAAAATAACGGAATTGGTTTTTCAGTGATTTGCGCGGAGAAATACATTTCGAGCTCGTCCTCTAAAATATTTAAAATGAAAATTAAACTTTTTCTTATTTTTAAATGTAAATACTAATTCATTTAAATGAAATCTACTCAATCACCGTCTGGTGTCTTATAACAAACAATGAAAAATGGCCGCGTTATTTTAATACCTACAGAAATACTGAATACGACATGATCTATTTTTAACCTGTCTCTCACCATAGATAATCTACTAGCTTGTCTATTACTAATAAGATCTATTTATTTTAATGAATTAGTAAAGGGTACACCCTTTGATAGTAAAGCCCAGTGAACTGGCAAATGACAGTAAACTAGTAGACCGCAGTGAATGGTAATGTACCCTTCACTAGTAAACCGCAGTGAACTGGGAAATAGCAATAAACTAGTGAACTATATACATATGTACTACGATGAACTATATACATATGAACTAGTAAAGTAACTAATAAAAGGGTAGTACTAGAAAATAAAAATAAACCAAGATTAAGTTAGTGTTCTGTATCTACCATTGTGTAGACAGGTAAGTATCGAAACATATATTATGTTGTGTAGACAGGTAAGTATCGAAACATATATGAAGTATCGAAACATATATGATGTCCCATATGGTGCTTGCGTAACTTTTATTTTCTATAGCATTCACATAAACTGTAAAAAAATATATGTATCTGATAATTTCATAAACATGAAAAATATGGAAAATTGCAATATTTTTTGTATATCTTTTGACACGAGAAATTTACATGAATCAATATTTTATTGCTATCTTGAATACTTTAGTAATAATTTAAGTATTAGACATATAAATAAAAAATTGTCTCAGAAAATGCGATACAGATAATTTTTATTCGATGTTAACCCTATAAACTATTTCCTATTTTCAGATCAGATTTTTCTGTGGTATTGGTAGTGTACAGTGATTTTTTTAATATGTCATTAGAAAACAAATGCTATATTTTTGAACTTGCATATTGGTAAGCTTTTATTTAAAATTCAACACGAAGTTTTTAAAAATAATGTTCGCCTTATTTCTCACCTGTCAAAATTTTCCCAGAAAATGAAAACTAATCGTATTGTTCATAACATCTTAATTTAGACTGCTTCTTCGTACATCTATGGAAACTTCATAAATTTTTTTCTGAGAAAAATGACTGATAAAAGACCAACACTGAATTGTATCCGTAAGTGTTCCATGTTTCCGGATTTGACACATTAAAATTAGCAATACATTAAAATAATTATCTACCAATTTATTTTCGACTAAATTTGTTCGATAATCCCTTTATATTTTAAATGAAAATATTTAACAATTAAATGTTTAGAATACAATGGAAGTATAAAAGTATCTCTATAATCTTATCATAAATGTTTTGCCATATAACCAATTACAAAAAAAATTACATATTGTCTCTGAACACCGGAAATGTTCTGGGTTATCTATACCTTCCTAGATGAGTCACCGTATTACCAAAAAGGAATTTATTCTGAAAGCCAGTACGCTTGAAATTCAAATTTAGAAAATAAATCATTTCTGAAAAAAAAATATTTCAAATCAATATCAAGTGCCGGCATTGTATGTTTCTCTAATGTGCTATGTATTTAAGCAGTTCCCTAATTTAGCTATAAAAATTCCGGTCCAAAATTATATTGAACTACAAAAAATGTATTTTTCTTCGAATGTACAGACACGTGTATAATACTCAATGTCACAGCATCTCGGAAAAAAAATAAAAACAATTTACTCACTAGAAAGTAAACGCATTCAGCGAACGATAAACTGGCAGAATAATTAATTTGATTGGCACCAGTTTAACTTTACTGAATACATTTTGAGATAAAGCATTGCAAAATTTCCGATCGAGTGCAAGTTTTCAAGTAACACCTGCGCTCACCGCCACACGCCAGTGATAGGCGCATTTATAAAATTATTCCCGAACAGGGCAACGCGTGAGAAGCGAATGTCGTGGCTTACTTTGATCCTATTTGTGTTTTGATCTATATTATTGCTGAGAATTCATTCAAGTGCATAAGGCCATACCTGACGTTCGTCTATGGACTAATTCTATAATTTAATTTATGATTTACTTTAATGTATTCTAAAATTAAAAAGAAAGCTCTTAATGCTTTAAAAAACTTATTTAATTAACATTTCGATATTGCCATGTAAATTTGTTCTAGAATTCGATATTATTTCATACTGGCAAACTTAATTTGAAAACTTTATGATAAATAATTACGTAAGTATTCTAAAGTAAATTTGCTAAAAATGTTTTATTCAAAACGTACCGAGATTTATGGTAAAGCGTCTCGCAAATTACAAGTGGGTAGAAGTGAATTCGCGGAGCTTATATTAAAATAATAAGATAAATTTGTCACAAAATAAATGATAGCTACTAAAAATATTTATAATAAATTCATTTAAATTAATTTCTGCAACATGGCTGCAAAATTAATTTAATAAAAATTAAAATAAGCAATAAAATTGTTTAAAATGCTTACAGTCATTATTTTAAAATCAAAAGTGTGACTATTTAAGTCAAACACAGTGAAAGTAATTCATAAACTTGAAATTTAATGTACAACGCAATATATTTTCACGAATTGATTAGAACTGTTCAATAACAATAAAAAATCGCGATAAAAAATAAATTATTTTTGTTGGCGTCACATTAAGGTTTTCTGCACAATTTATTGATTTTTGTTTATGAGAAAAATAAAGAAAATCCTAAATTTTTTGGAAAGAAAATTAAGAGGTCAATTATTAAAAAAAATGGTATATGGGATGAAAATATATTTGTAATTAAATATATATTATAAAATATATTACTTAATGCATTACCATTCATAAACAAAGATGTGAATAATTAAATATCTTTGGATGTAATAGAAATGTGATATTCTACCCTCAAGAAAGTCGAAGAGTAAAAATTAACTCATTTCCAATAAGGTATTAATAAATACGATGTAAAAATATAAAATAAAAAATGATGTTATAACAATTAAAATACGTTCAATGCTGTACAGTTCAATTATTAATAACGTACGGTTTCAATTAAAAAGAAACAAATTTAGAAAATTAATTTTGAATTTCGAAAGTGGTAAAAATATTTAAATAGAACATGTATTGTCATTCAAACAAGTTTTTTTTTTAATTTGAGTCAAAATGAAATAAAACATTGGAACAATTTTAAAAAAGAAGCAAATTATAATAAAGCGTACCTGATTACTGCGTTCACTTTTCACGGATTACCGGTGTGTGTTAAATGGCCGATAGCGGTCAATATGTAATATGGTCAACGTAAGCTATTGGACTACTTGCTGCCGTGTACCGGCTATTACATTATAAAGGCTCTCGGTCGACCCCCGTGGTGGGGGCTGAGTGATGTAAGTAATGCCTAAATGACTACAATTTTGTGTTTTTAATATGTTGTCGTCTATGTTCTAATACTATAAAGATACTTAGAAATTTATGAGTGCGCATATATTTCAATTTTATTCGATGACACGGTTAGATATATAACTATTCAGCAAATATATATAGATAATATTTAAAGACGAAATTATCAAAATCATAAATATAATACCTATCTGCTATCTCCAGACCTACAGCCTTTGACGAGTCGTGTCTGTGATTATGTATTTGATTGTCGTTTCATGTTTTTTTGTTTTTGGAATTCAATTATTCCTATTTCAAAATCTCTATTTTTTAGGGACGTTCAAAAGTCTTTTTAGCGCCAAAACTATTTTTATTTTTTTTTCCTTCAGAACCGGGACTGCAGTTTGGTGTCGTTATGACGTTTTCATATACATAGCATTTTTACAATAGTGTGGTTAACATTATATATATATATATATATATATATATATATATGTGTGTGTGTGTGTGTGTGCGCGTGCGTGCGTGTTAAATTTTCGGTTAATACCATTTTTCATAATTTTTTTTCATATAGATGACGTTATTCAAATGGTCAAATATTGATCTCTTTACCTAAGAGGAATTTAGCAAGAAAAGGCATACTTTCTTTTCTGGTCTATTGGAAATTTTAGGCGACAGTGGCAATCCCAAAAGTAGTTCTCCGAAGGTACCTGTAACAAACTTCTATTCGTTACCGCCTCTAACGACAGGATCGTTAACGATTGTCGATTAGTACTCAGATATTAGTCGTTCGATCGATTTAAATATTTATCTTAGTGACATATACTGACGCTGCCAAGAAAATGTTACGCGAAGAGTCCACCTAACGTTTGCACTTTTTTTAAAGCTCTGAACTTCTGGTTTTACTCCTCCTAAAACTTCATACCGGGCACTATATATGAAAATGGATTCTTAACGAGTAAACTCCTTAATAAATATTTAATAATAAAATTATTATTTTATTTAAAAACGCAATAATGTGAAATTGACAGTCAAACAGGAAAAGGGAACGCACTTGAATATTTCCGTTCATTATTGATTTTCCTACGGCTTTCCGCGGAATTGCATGATTTTCCTCATTTCTGTAGTAAAATGAGTACAAGGAAAGGTATTTAGGTTAATTAAAGTAAATGCATTGTACTTATTCCAGTAACATGCGTAATAATGACGTTTGGACGTCAACGAGTATTTCCCGAGTTGCAACACTGACCGCGTCTTATCTACGTTTTAGTTTTACCCTTCGATGCTCGCTTTTATCCTGCTGTACTGATAAACGGAATGAATGATAGTGGCATTTTTTGATGAAATATTTTAAAACATATTTGAAAAAAAATCTAATTTAGTAGGTTAAGCCGTTATTTTTGAAATTTTAGTAGTAAGTAAGAGTTACTATGCGTAACTCTTAATAAAATTTCATTGTCCCTTTTCGAAATTGTAACAATGGTACATTTATGTAAGTAAGAGTTACTATACGTAACTAAGAGCTACTATACGTAACTCTTAATAAAATTTCATTGTCCCTTTTCGAAATTGTAACAATGGTACATTTATGGGTTAAGTAAGAGTTACTAGTAAGTAAGAGTTACTATACGTAACTCTTAATAAAATTTCATTGTCCCTTTTCGAAATTGTAACAATGGTACATTTATGGGTTAAATAAGAGTTACTAGTAAGTAAGAGTTACTATACGTAACTCTTAATAAAATTTCATTGTCCCTTTTCGAAATTGTAACAATGGTACATTTATGGGTTAAATAAAGGTACTAGTAAGTAAGAGTTACTATACGTAACTCTTAATAAAATTTCATTGTCCCTTTTCGAAATTGTAACAATGGTACATTTATGGGTTAAATAAAGGTACTAGTAAGTAAGAGTTACTATACGTAACTCTTAATAAAATTTCATTGTCCCTTTTCGAAATTGTAACAATGGTACATTTATAGTTTAAGTAAGAGTTACTAGTAAGTAAGAGTTACTATACGTAACTCTTAATAAAATTTCATTGTCCCTTTTCGAAATTGTAACAATGGTACATTTATGGGTTAAGTAGTCTGATGACCTGACAGGTACTACAGCTTTTAAAATTTTGACTTGGAAACTCTTTTTGAGCTTTAATGGGGGCAGGGTTAAGGAAGTAATCAAATATAGATTTTACCCTATTTTCTCACGGGGTCTTAAATTAAAAAAAAGTTAACAAAGCAAAGAAGCCAAGTACATAAATAGAAAGAGATGTAGTCCAACGTTGTTTAAGATACCCGTCCCTATCTCCCAAAGTAGCTATAAAGAAATTTAAAAGTTACTTCTAGAAGTTACATTATAGTCAAAAAAAGCTCTAAAAATAAAGTGAAAAATTAAATATTTAAGTTGTGTTTTTATCTTTTGCTTGTAGTGGAAGTTTTTTATAAGAATAAGCGTGACTCCTTTCTTAGATACAAATCTAAATAAAAATTTTAATTAGAATAATAACTTTGGGGCACGGAATCCTAATTGCCTGAATTCGGCTAGCAACTGACCGTTTCACGACAATCGGAAAAATCTATTGTTTCGCGAGTAAGACATATTGTCAGGCATTGTTTAAAAAGTATACAATTAGCTAATTGTTTCGTGGATTCCGGTAAAAAAGGAAAACGCCATGAATGAAGCAATTCTATCCAACTGTTTGTCGATCGGTGGTAACAACTCCAAAATTATTTAATTATTTGATATGAAATTAAGCATATTCAAGAAAAATTCTTTCTGCTTTTGAAATTTATATAAAAATTGTATTCAGATAGACAAATCGATAACCTTTACGAAACCTCGTTATAATATAATATGTTTTAATGTTATAAAAATTATTGTACAGTGGTACAATAATTTTTATATAAGATTGTTCTTAAGAGTAATATATATATATATATATATATATATATATATATATATATATATATATATATATATACATATTTACTTTACAAAAAATTAAACTCATTTGTCAAAATTGGACTCATTGAATAACTTAAATTAATTTAATGATATCTGAGGAATATCAAATCTCTGGTTTCAAAAACATTTCTTTAATTTTAGAATATTTTTCTTGTTTCCTCTACCGTTTTACCCCTTACTATCTATATCTGCAAATCGAGGTTTAGACCACCAAAGAAGTTTCACTTCTGTCAGGTGTACTGAGTTGGACGCGATTTTTTTTAACTTAACTTGTAAAGGTAATGAAATTTGTTCCATTTAACATGTCAGCTATGTGGATTAATTAATGCACGGAATTTTAGCCTAGACTACCATTCAGATTTGATGACTGATTTTGATTTTAGGATGCAGATTACGGGAAAAATGCTAAAAAAATTCCATCACATCAGGATTTTTGGTTATTTAGCATAGTTTTTTTTGCCAAAAGTACCTAGGCCTACCTATTCAAGACCTATTGGGCTAGGTAGGCCTAGGTAGGCCTAGGTACTTTTGGTCATAGGTAATAATAATAGGCCTGATATTTTATTTTAATTGTTTCTTATTGAACAAAAACATGCTGAATGGTTGCAGTAGACAACAATGAATAAGTTTTCATAAATATTTAAATATAACGTAATTAACTAAATGACAATACCCTTATTATTGGAAAAAAGATGAATTTTTAAATCATTTACTAAAGACACCATTTAACCATAATTAACTTAAATCGTTAGAAGAGGGTTAATAAGGGTAGATTAAAGGTTTTTGTATAAACAGCAACATTATTGTTTTTACAGAATCAATACTTCCGTGCAATTCATAACGTTCACTTAAAATATGTCATCGCGAAAGTGATTAAACTCATCGACAATTTTTGCTATATTTGTGGGCAGTTTATGCTGACAAAACAGCAGCATAACATTATCGAATTCGTAGCGTTTATAATATGTATTTCGGCCTAGCAATCGCTAACCAAGACAAGAATACTGGGTTCCACATACAGTTTGTGCGACTTCTGTTCGTGAACTTCGAAAGTGGTCAAAAGGGCAGGACAATACCTTTGATTTACAATCGCCTATGTTATGGAGAGAATCTCAGAATAAAACCGAAGACTGTTATTTTTGCTGATGCAAGACTGCAGGCTACAATTCTACTTGGTATATCCAACCGTGAAATATGTAACGCACGCGGTGCATCGCGATTCCAACGTTGCACGGCCATCACCGCAGTGCAAGCTGAAAAAAATGGGCAGTGATGTCGAAGAGGTATCTCAACCTTAAGCTTAATTTGAGTCAAGTGCAAGTGGAACATATTTATTTTCACAGTCAGAACTGAACGACTTAACGAGATCTAAGCCTGCCAAAAGATGCAGCTGAACTCCTCGGATCAAGACTATCAGAAAATAATATGCTTGCTCCTGGCACCTCATTTTCTTGGTATGGCAATAAAGAAAAATACTTTGTATCACATTTTGCTGAAGATCCTGATCTAGTGTATTGCAAAGACATTCCTGGTTTAGTGAAAATGTTTAACATTGAATATGACGCGAACGAATGGAGATCGCTCATAGACTCATCAAAACGAAGTTTCAAAGCAGTCCTTTTGCATAATCGCAAATAGTACGCTTCACCGCCAGTCACCCGTTTTGTATATTTGAAAGAATACTCCGACAATTTGAAAAATGTATTGGATAAAATAAACTACGTACAACATGGTTGGATGTTTTGTAGAAATCTGAAAGTTATAAATATGCACAAAACCCTTGCTAAATATGCACAAATCTGAAAGTTATAAGTATACACAAAACCCTTGCTTTCTCTACGAGTGGGATAGTCGAGGCAGAAGACAACATTGGACGAAGAAAGAGTGGCCATCGAGAACTGAACTAATTCCTGGAACCAAAAATGTCGTTAGAGAAAATTTAGTTCCCCGGTTAAAAAAAGTTTTGCTACCCCCTTTACGCATAAAACTGGAAATTATGAAACAATTTGCGAAGGCGCGGAATAAAGAAGACTGTTTTAATATCTACACCAAATTTTTCCATCTCTATCTGAAGCTAAAGTGAAAGAAGGTACTTTAGTTAGCCGGGACATAAGAAAATTGACGAAAGACACAACTTTCGATGTAAAATTGAGCGAAATTGAATTAGAGCCTGGAAATCTTTTAAGGAAGTAGTGAACATTTTCCTAGGAAACCATAAAAGTCCAAATTAGGACGAAATTGTGAAGAATTGATTGAAAATTTCGGAAAAATGGGATGTTGGATGAGCATTAAACTTCACTTCCTTAATTCGCACTTGGACTACTTTTCTGATAACTTGGGAGCTGTAAGTGAAGAGCAAGGCAAGCAATTTTGTTGATGTGATGACTATTGTTGGTTGCTAAAGCGAGATGATCCAAGTCGGATCTTTAAGCGAAAATCTCACAATCGGAGCTTCGGTGAAAAAAAAACAAGATACCACAAAATAATTTAATATTTCTAAGTTATTTATTAACGTCATTTAAATGTATTTATAATATTTTAAAGTAATGTTATTGTTTTTTTATTATAATATAATTTTTTACTTAATAAAGTTGGATTTTTTTGCGATTTCAAACATAGAGCTTTTCCAAAAAAACTGAGGGTGATGGAAAAAATCTAAGTACATATTCGTAATCAACGTCCCAAAATACTGTAAGATCAGCTATCAAATCCAAAAAGGGAAAAATTGTATAACTCACACAGTGTACCACACTGTGTAACAATAAATATTAAAAGATAGGTCGAGCAAATTATGTTTAAAATAATATTAACTTCAAAAGTGGCCTCATTTAAACCAATTCCTATTTCTTTGAAAATTATGTAGATATTTTATATATATATATATATATATATATATATATATATATATATATATATATATATATATATATATATATATATATATATATATATATATATATATATATATATATATATATATATATATATATATATATATATATATATATATATATATATATATATATATATATATATATATATATATATATATATATATATATATATATATATATATATATATATATATATATATATATATATATATATATATATATATATATATATATATATATATATATATATATATATATATATATATATATATATATATATATATATATATATATATATATATATATATATATATATATATATATATATATATATATATATATATATATATATATATATATATTTGTCTAATACAACGCAGATAACGCTGCGGGCAAATGGAAGTACTTGATGTAGTATTTATAGTTAGATTCTACTTTATTTAAATTCTTTACCACGACCTAGGTTTCATTGTATTAAAACATCTTCAGGTGGACAATTTGTAAAGATTTTCATCTTTAGTAGTACTCCATTTAAATTCTATCTACTTTATTTAAGTTTTCATCTTTACTCTGCAATTTGTAGAGATCTCGTCAAATTGCCCACCTGAATATGCTGTAATAAAACGAAACCTAGGTCGTGGTAAAGAATTTAAATAAAGTAGAAATAATACTGCATCAAGTAGTTCCATTTAATTGTGAATAATGAATTTCTGCAAATTTAACGTCAATTTTTTTCAATAAATAATTATTCATAATACTTTTGTAGTAGAAGTGTGATTAGTAATAAAATTCTACAAATCTTTCAATCAATATTTTTAAAAGTATCTACTTGCAATTAGTGTCGCGTTTCTTTTCTGTCTAATTCATTGATATTTCCTCTTTAAAAATGATCCAGAAATCCGAAAGAAGTAAATAGAACATCTTCAAAATTATATGTTGTGAGGGTCACTGGATGTAGGCCTTTTTCATAGAAATAATACATAAAAATATCCTTCCTATTTGGGAAATCATTTCTGTCTCTAATTTTCTAATTTTATCTAATACAGACAGAGAACGATATCGGACACTGGATGAAGTACACATTCGTAGGATGCAAAACGTTTTCTTGAATAAGGCTGTATTTATTTATATTATTCAACATCAACAAAAAAGAAATCTTGAATATATTTGGCGTTAATTTTGTAGAAATTCATTATTCACAATTAAATGAAACTACGTGATGTAGTATTATTTCTACTTTCTTTAAGTTCTTTACCATTACCTAGGTTTCGTTGTATTACAACATCTTCAGGTGGGATATTAGCAAAGATAAAAAAAAAGTAGAAATAATACTACATCACGTAGTTCCATTTAATTGTAAAAAAAGAAATCGGCAAAATTTATTGTTTATATGGAAGAATTACTGTAAATATGAAAGATAAAACAGATTTTTGGTTTATGTGATAATTCTATAACGTTTTATTAATATATAACGCTATCATACTACCAGCTATCGGTAAATTTATCCAAGTATTGCTATAATGTTTTTACTATGTTAATTGAAAACAAATTGATCCTTGAACTAAAGCTCACAGATGCCGCTGTTAATTATTTTTATAATTAAAAATAAACATTTCATTTATAATATACGTTCGTTGGATCGGCCGATTTTTCCACTTACTATTGCCAGATTTTTTAAGACGACAAATAGCAAATACTATGATTTGGAATTATTTTGGTCAACTCGTAGTTATAAATTAAAAAGCTAACCAACCAAGCAACGCAACGTACGTACGCCTGTGAAAAATATAACACGCAATATTTTAAAGGCAATCGCATATTAAATGGGTCTGTAAAAGTGCAAGCTCCTCCCCTTTTTGACAAAAAATTGAGAAAGAAAATCAAATGAAATTGATACAATTTTTCAATAAATTCTCCATTAATATCTATCTCTCTGTAAAAATAAACTGAATCTTTGTCTTCAAAATGACCTAAAATAGCAGACATTTATTTTTCACACCAAATCTTATTTCAAATTTGGAAATCAAAAATAACCGCTCGGGGTTATACCTATATTGGATAGAGGATGATCAACCTCAATGAAAACGTAACCGGGAACTGAAGCCTTTACGAAATCGAAAATCTAAACTGGGTCATTGCCACTTTTTGTTTGTGTTTTTCCATTATTTCAACCCACAATTTCTAGATAGATTCCCTCTATTGCCATTTTAGATTCCCCATATTGCGTGCTATTTGCCATTTACAATTATCTTTCTTAAAATTCACCCCATTGACATGGATTTGCTCTTGGTATCATAATACAACATAAGAGTCTCATCATCAGTCACTAAATGCTCTTTTATTTTAATAGCGTCTCACTATAACGCTCACTACAAATTCTGAACCACGTTCAAAGTTCACTGCAGACTCTGCTGAGCAAGGTAGGTCGCAAACTTCAGCTGACAAAAGTTTTCGGATCCAACTTGCTCATGTGAAGATGGTCGTGAAAAGCACTGTGAATAGTGCTTTTTCAAAGCCAAGTAGCATTGCTATTTTACTTCTTTTTAAACGGGTGCCACTTAAAACTTCTTTTCGGAAAAGCATAATAGTTTCTGAAGTGAGCACTTCCACTAATTGGCCATTAGGATTATCACCACAAATTCTGAAACACGCCACGTTCTTTCCTCTCTTTGCATTGCTGACAGAAGTTTGCGAATTCACTTTTCTCGTATGAAGGTCGTCGTGAATAACTCTGTGAATGGTGCTTTTTCAAATCCAAGTAGCATTTTTCTTTTTTTTCTCTTTAAATGGAGGCCAATTAAAACTTCTTTTCGGATAAGTATAATAGTTTCTGAAATGAGCACTTCCACTAATTGGCCATCATGTTCAATGTCACGTGTAATTTCGCAACGCACGTGTAATTTCAACATGTAATTATGCAATATGTAATTTTAATAATTACAAGTCATAGCCAAAATTTCTTCATTAATTATTTTCCATATACGAAAAGGTGAGAACTCCACGTACACAGCATCCAAATGATCTTCGATTTAGGCCGGTGACAATATTTATTTAAAGATTTTTAATGACACTTCGATAGTCAGTTTCTGAAATTTGTAAAAAAAACACATATTCTTCATTCAAAGCACTTTAAAATTGTAATATTCAAGTAATTTTAAAACTTTAACTTTATGTCGTGACTGTGGGATGAAGAATGTATGGATGCGAAAATCTTCTCTTTCTTTGTCTCGCCTATGTATTTACCTAGTGAAAAATAATACCGATATTTGTCATAGTTACATAAAAATACTATTCAGTTTTTATTGAAGTAAAACTTCTTTACGCACGCTTGACTTGGGGAGTAAGCTGGTGAATGCGTGACGAGAGCGTTACGAAAAGTATGATCGGTCGAGGCGAACGGAAGTTGAGAGGGAGATATAAGTTAGTAAAGACAGAAAGAGAGAGAGTTACGTTTCGTATATTACTGTAGGGACAAGAGAGAGAGGTGCTAGCACACATTTTCTTTCTCTCTTTCTCTCATAGCCAGTTATGTTTCGTACATATAAGACACAGTGCAAGCCTATTGTCTGTATCACACTGTAGGAGGAAGAGAGAGCAGTGCGCGCGCACATTTTCTTACTCTCTTCCTCTCATAGCCAGTACATGAAATACATATATATATATATATATATATATATATATATATATATATATATATATATGAGTTTGCTAGCATTACGCGAACGGTGATTTTTTTTTTATTATTTTGTAATTTCATTTCGTTCTTGAACAATTTTATAAATTATTATTTTGTTCAATACATTAAATATTCTACGTTTAAAGTGAATAAAATTGTAAATTCATTTTAAAGTTCATATTTTGTGAATTTGTGTACAGATAGTGTTACAGATCATACAGTTGTGGTCAAGTAATTAGGTCAGAAAGAACTCTGTGCAAAATTTACTGTTCAAGTCCCTGTATTTGTCAATTGAAATAGATATTATTGTCTATTATAATATAATACTGTTAGATATCAAGTACATAGGTAAAGTACCCAGCATAAATTTAGCACGAGATTAGAAATTGCTTAAAGTTTCAATATGTAAAATGCTAAAGTTTGGAAATTATTATTTGTAAATATAAAATTCAAGAAGTTTTAAAAACTCCATTTATATCAATTTCAATACAAAATATTATGATCGAATCAAAAAAAAATTTAAACTTGTTAAAAGAATAACTCATTTTCTTGCACGTGTCCTTGTGCAAAATATTTATGAACGCTGGTGGTATTAAGTTTAACTAATAAAATATATACTGCAATAATTGTAAGAATACAAACTAGAATTGAACGTTTTACCAAAATTTGGAAATAAATTTCTTCCATTGAGGCACGCCAAGAAATATACACCACAGAATATGAAATAAAATCCATATATATGTATTGTATCTGTATATGTATTTTTTTTATTTTCAGCTCTGCAGTAGAGGTCATCCATAAACTATTAAGGACCCAGCGCTGCAAGCTTCCAGACTACAATCTACCTGAATCGCATTCAAGTCAGAGAAACCTTGAAGCATGCTTTTGAAGTCAGTTGACAATCCAAATATATTTTTGAAGTATTTACCTTCTAGAATACTATAATTTTAATTTCTTAGATATATGTTTTGTAAAATTTTAGTTATTTTAAAGTTCTAATAAAAATTTATGAAAATGAAAATATTTTTTAATATATTTTAACGGGCTTTCAAATTTAATGCATTTGAATCCAATGTTGTATCATAATGCCATCTATGGGTGATCATTCTTCCGACAGAGCGCCACCTACCTTGGCGATGATAATAATCGAAGCTCCACCTGGTGAGTCGGCTTCCTATTATCCATTCAAAATTACGACCACTTGTTAGCATGGGTTAATATTCGGAGTGTCCATTCTGTATTCTATGTTCTGTCGCGTACGTAATATGGACAGCAACTTCTGATTTTTATCATTCCAACCCCTTTTGGAGCTATTCTAAGACGTAAAACCAGTTAAAAAGTATCCAATGTTAGAGCGCAGGGTACCTACTACATATCCAACTGTGAATGGGTTTTTAAATCCGATTGGATATTTATATAAATTACCCGGAAATAACAAACCTATAAATTTCTTTATTGTATTAGTATAGATAAATATAGATAAAGATGGTTCGTTGGTTCGAGCAAACGTGGCGATGTTTACTTCTGCACACCGCAGAATTCTTTTTTTTGAGAGTGGTGAACACCCTACGCTGTTGCGCCATTTTGGGTACTATAGTTTCTGACTCTTCTTCTCAGTTAGAATACCCTCGATAAACACACAAAATACCCTTAAGTTTGCAAAATGACAGTTCAGATATTGTAAACCTTTTTCTTATATTCCTGTTAGAAATATAATATGGATTTATTTAGTATGTGTAATTAAAGAAAATTTTTTTGTGTAAACTTTTATGGTGTATACATAATTTAGATTATGTAGGTTACATATTATTGTTAAGAGAAATTTAGGGAAAAAAGAAGCAAGTTTTTCACATAATTTAAATATATAATTGTTACCTAAAAAGTGTTACAAACAAGTAGTTAGTTAAAAATGCGAATTTCACGGTTTTTTTAAATTAAAGAATATAAATAAAGAACGATATATTTCACGATAATGAAATACAAATAGTCTTGTAAATATTTGAACTTTTGCATATAAATATTGTATGGTGACCCAATTATAGGCGCAAAGAATAAAAATTTCAATTCTGTTTCTGGATTTAATTTCGGGGGGTAAATTGAGAAACAGAAAAAATTCAAAAGGAACGTATAGGGGGTCGAATAATTATTGAAGCACGAATTTAACAATACGTATGGTGTGTTTTTTATGAATTGGTTCAAACATTTTTTCGAGAAAAATTCCTTATCACCGGAAAATCTGAAAAATATCGTGAAAATTAGTAAATATTGAACCAAAATTATCAGGAAACAAATTAATTGTTTATTACCATATAACTGCTGAATCATTGCTTTTAGAGTAAAACATTTTCTACAAAAAATATTTCTCAATTTGTAAAGAACAGCTTTTGCCCTTACACGTTTTTAACAATTTTTAATTTGGTTCAGTCGAAATGCTCCCTGCTTAGTCCAGCAATGGTGCCGTAGGCGTTATGTGATACAATGTTGGTGCCGATGGCGGCGGTTAGCGCCATAGCGCTGTAGACGCTCTGCATATAGTCAGAGTATATTACTACTAATAATTTAAATAGGGGGCCAGTGGCACAGAACAGTAATGGGGCAAGTATACCTGGAATGCTCTTTCGTTAAAAAAAACAGTGAAGTTACGAAATATTTGCTGAGCTGGACGTATGCCAAAAAAATACCAAATAAAAAAAATAATACCAAAAATATTTAATCTTGAATGCACTCCAACGCGTTATAAAATAAATGACATAACCAAAATACATATATACCCATAGATTTAGTACTCGTCGGAATGTCGAATATTTTTCTGTAATATTTTATACGTCCAAAATTACACCGTTACTTTACTAATATTAATAATATTAGTAAAGTAACGGTGTAATTTTGATAATTATAACATTATTTAGCGTGATAGTTTTATTAAGTTAATTATTAATTATTGTATATCACTTATTAATATTATGGATGAAACACAATGAGGTTTGGGAATAGACGTCGGCTGATTTAATGTATGTTTATGTCAATCACATTTTAAATTCCAAAATTGGTTTGTTTACCAACATTATCTTTTGCAATGGTATGAAATATAATTGTCACTTAAGGTACCCATACACGCCAGGGTGTACCTGACAAGTTGAACTGTACAGGTAACCGAAGCTTGTATGTTACACAACTGTCAACATACACGCTCCAGTTTACCTGTACAGTTCACCTGTACAGACAAACCTGTCAGGTACACTCTAGCGTGTATGGCTACCTTTAGGTTTATAACTATATTTCTAACGGGTCATGTTGCAAAGAAAACGCAGACGGAAAATATTGATTGAATCGTAGTAACTGGTCATCATTTAACATTTTGCTTGTTCGTTAAAGATAACACGCGTGATTCATTTTTAAATTCGTTATCGCAACAGACACACTGCACTGCTGCAGTGTGAAAATAATATCAACGGGTAATGGGGGTTATCATAAAGGAAAAACCTAACAATAAATAAACGTGTTTCTAATATTTGCTTATGACAGATAGTGTACAATAACAAATCGTCTATGGGAAATACACAGTTGGTACACGTGGCAATAAATACCATTAGTAACAGACTTTTCCTTGATTGTTATCTACTTGTATATATAGATTTTTCACCCGTAACGGGGTCGTTATAAGCGGATTGAGATAAGTTCTGTTTTCAAAAACACTATGGTAATCTACATTGTATTAGTGAATGTTCTAGTGTGTGGCCGGTTATATAAATTTATTACTCGGTATTTATTACTCGCCAGTTATATAAATTTATTACTCGTCATATATATACTTATATACTATAATGCCAATATCGCTTGCATATGTACATATTTCGCTACTTAAATAGATCGCTATTTAAATAATTTTTAGCAAGTTTTACCATGTACCATTTTAATTTTTATGTTTTTTATAAACGTCTGTTTATTACTTGATATCGTCATATACATATTTATGTATAATGCCAATATCGCTTGTATACGTATGTACATATTTCGCTACTTAAATAGATCGCTATTTAAATATTTCTTTAGTAAAGTTTTGTCATATACCATTTTAATTTTTGTGTCGGTATACACGCCGCTTTATTATTCGGTATCGTCATGTACATATTTATGTATAATGCCAATATCGCTTTTATATGTACATTTTTCGCTACTTAAATATATCACTATTTAAATATTTTTTTAGCAAAGTTTTATCATATACCATTTTAATTTTTACGTTTCTTATAGACGTCGGTTTATTACTCGGTATCGTCATTGATATATTTATGTATAATGCCAATATCACTTGTATACGTATGTACATATTTCGCTACTTAAACAGATCGCTATTTAAATATTTCTTTAGTAAAGTTTTATCATGTACCATTTTAATTTTTATGCTTTTTATAGACGTCGGTTTATTACTCGGTATTGTCATGTACATATTTATGTATAATGCCAATATCGCTCTTATATGTACATATTTTGCTACTTAAATATATCGTTATTTAAATATTTCTTTATAATAATGTATTAAAAATTTATACATCAGAAAAAAAATGTTTATACGTAATAACGATAATTATTAGGAAAACTATCTATATTAATGGTCTACGAATTGAAAAATAAAGAAAATTTAAATTGTATCACAAAACTGAAACCGAAATCATCACGAATTGTAGTTTTTTTCAATAAAAAAAATTATTTAGCATGTTTAGAATAATGATTATTACTAATGACAGGATTAAGATCAATGCCGAGAAGCCAGGCTTGCCTATGTAAGCTCTAAAAACATTTTAATAATAATATAAACTAGCGTGACCCGTACGAAGTCTTCGCATTATTTATTCCATTATGAAGCTCAGATGACAGATCAAACAAATATTTTACTAAAATTGACATATAGAGGCGCAAGTATCAAAAGCATTGAGCTAAAGCGCCACTTTATTTATACGTGAGTGGATTTGAAATTAAACAAAAATTTTACCGACCGTCAATCATATTGACGTTGAGCCGTTAGATGGCAGCATTGCTGTTTTGTGTATATAATTTTAATAATTAATTAATTTGCAAAAACAATAGCAATAATAAATTTTTTAGTTGTGGATGCCGGTAGAGCAAGCAATTATCTATAAAATGATATATAATTTATGTGGATTAGTTGTGAGGTTTTTTCTAAAAAGGGAGTGTAACATCTTAACCTTAGCGTATTAATATATATGATGATGATATGATGATGATGATGATATCCCAACTCGCTTCTTTACATTGCTAGCCAATACTTAAGAATTTATAAGAAATTAGCTAATTAGAAGTAAAATTCTTAAATTGGGTATAGACTTATTCTTACTTTTATTAAACATAACAAAATATCGTTATTGCAATCAAAGCTATACGTACGAGCTGTGGAGGTCGTAGAGCGCCCAGCGGAGCAAGATAACCAGACAATATAATTTTTTCGATGTTCAAAAATTGTCTAAACCAAAAAGAAAAGTGTTTTTGGAAACTGTAAACGTTCATGTTGGGACTAGGTTATTATAAAAAAATATTAAAATTGTTGATCGAGTTTATCAAACAATTTTGTGTAGTTATTTACTAACACGTCTAACGCTCGGAATTCACCGGTAACTGGAGGATACTAGTAAGATACGAGTATATACATGTCCTGTGAGTACACGATTAAACATATCTGTTCTAAATTGTTTCAACTTAATATGTAACGTGTTATAACAAATTCATGTTGTCTCATGTAATATTAGCATGTGTGTGTCAATGAATTAAAAAAGAAGATTTTAATAACAGGACAATGTTTGATAACATAATAGGAAATTTACATATAATTTCAATTTGGTTCAAATATTTTTTTCCAATTATTTATTAACCGGACATTATATTTAAACCATTGTTTTCTTAATTCTTTCCTTTTTAATTGCATAAATTAATAAATAAAATGTGCAAATTATGCGAGGGAAATTCAAATTGTCGCAACGCAACATTTATCAGTTAGAACAAAAAGTGACGTCAGAATCTATGTCAACAGACTTATATTGTTGACATTTTTTTGAGGTTTTTGTAATATTTTACGTATCTAGGATATTTTTCACATCCTAGTGATATTAACAGTCGTCTAGAACGATGACTGAAAGCGGTATTGTGAAAGCACGCTCGGATGCTCTACCGAGAATAGACGCAGTCATGATGATATCTATTTTCTTCAAATCCAGATTTTTCGCCCGCTGAAATCAAAGGAGTGAAGACTACAAGGTACTTGTTTGAATTCATGATTTATAATCAAACGTTATGCACGTTTTTTACGCATAAATACGCTCATAAATAGAGGGCAGTAAACAACAGCAACTGTAATCTTTTAAAAACATGACTGCATACTGTCTATATTTTTATTTTATTTAATATTATTTATGTTCAGTCAAGTTTATTACGTTTCAGTCAAGTCACTTTTTGCGTATTTTAGCAATGCTATGTAGTTTTTTCTTAACGTAAAACATAAAACGAAAACCTTGTTTAACTTTTGTAAACTAGTTTATGGATAAAGTTATCTGCTGCTTGTGTGATTTATATTCAATACAAAACTCACTTATGATTAACTGAAATCATACTAGCTCTCCAAATAAAATATACTTATATTAAAGTGAGATTCAAAGCAATGTAAGTTACTTTTGGATATACTTCTTCTCTTCTAATAACCTTACACCATCGTATTGTTATTTTTGCATCTCTCGGTACAAGAAAAACACTTTATCAGTTGCACTTCTAATAGTAATTTTTGTACTCTAATATACAATACTTTACAACTGGCTTTCGAGCTTTTTCGTTGCTTTGAACGGCAATTATACTGAAAACATATTTAAAGTAACAAGAACATCTACAGTAAATAAACGCTAGGCATAGATTTTGACGTCATTCAAGGCACGCGAAAATGGCGGCGTTTAAACAACTTAAATGTATTGACAGTTTTAATATTTTTTTAAATTTAATTTAAATATTTCCAACAGTATTTATATTTTTTACTATGATATAACGATGTGAAAATTGAATTAAAAATATACAGAAATTACACGCATATTCCCTGTTCGGACACTTACAAAACTTCAACAAGTCTCAACTATTTAGGAGAGAAGAGGTTGCCATAACAACGATGTTTGGATTTGGATTCTTTCGCGTACCCAAACTTAAAAAAATTGGATCTCCACATATGATGAAAATAAAAAGACTAATGATGCAATTATAAACAGGCCAAATAGAATAATGGGTTGAATAACCGAAACATCATGCAATTTAGTCACAACGCTTCGAAGAGTTCTCTGAAGCGAAATTCGTCATCGGACTTTATCCCACCTATTTTTGAAGATATAAACTGAGAATATACAAAAAAGAAAATCGACTTTTTTAACAAATGAGATACGTATTATCTTGATACGAGATTAAGGCCTTGAGGTTAAGACCTTAGTCTTAACGACCTCAAGGCCTTAATGAAGCTTTATACCATTTGGCCTTTCATATTTGGCATATAGATTTGTAAAATGTATAATAAGACATGGATAGATAATTATTAAAATCCATATCATCAAGATTATTATTGTAAAAACGGTGAATTTCTTTTTTAGAAATATGAATATTACACGCACATTATAACATTGGTTGCAATGGATAGTTTTCACATTATATCGCTTTAACAACCAGAGTTATGCAAACAGAAAATTCTAGGTGGTTTTGTAAATCTTATCCTAAAGTTTGACTTTAGGATAAGATAAAAAAATAAGAATTTATTCCGGCCAAAATATATTTTATTTATTAAGTTTTTAGTTTAAGATTTTCTGAAGTTGCAATGTTGTTAAAATACCTATATAAAATCATAGAAACCTATTACTACTTATATATGAATCTTGATATGTTAAGATAAACTTTATCTTGTGTCTTTCTGACAATTTCTAGATTTTACTTTATTGGTGTTCTAAATACTACACATGTACCAAGCTTTTAGCACTTCTGAAAGTGACTTATAGGTGTAGATGATCTATTAGTTAGTGAGCTGTGAAATTGATGATTTTTTATATGGCAAATATCTCGGTAAGTATTATAGGTACATACTTCCTATTTATAACACGTTATAATAAAGTAATACTTTATTCATATGCTGAATTAAAATTTCCCGCATTTGCTGAAACAGAGTTATGGCGGTATCAAAATAGCAGCGACACCTTCGCGTGCAACATCCGTTGTGCAACTCGTAACTTGGTGTTGAATTACTGTATATCTAGATAAAATAGGAGGTGGCAACGAATGTGAATTATGTTTTTTTTAATAAACGAAAATAATAATAAAGTTAATTGCTTGAAAGTTACGGTTGACATTTGTATTATTAACGATTAATTGTATTACGTGTTTTATATTGTTATTATGAAAACATATTGGCAAGATGATGTTGTGAATATATAAAAAGTTAAAATGCATATTTAATTCCTAAGTGTGAGGTGAATACTTAATATTGTTGTTAGAAAAAAGATATTACATTGTTGTGACGTACGGGGCTTGCGTATTGATTATCTATCATCAAACAAAGTCATTATTGAAATAATTTATTTAATATGTTTGATGTAAATTACGCTTGTACAGAGGATTATCTGCGTGTACGAAGTATTTGCGCGGAAAGGATATACTAGCGTATGATATTTCGCAGATACTTGTTACAAAATACGCTAACATTCGGTATCTGTTCGTAATGACTCAACCACTGAAAGAGCAAAAGAAACAAAGCGATTACGGGCGTACGCAAGCTGTCCCTTCCATCGTATAAACCTTTTCTTTGGAAAGAATGAAATAGAAAACGATCTACGTAATAGACGCATACTCGTAACATGTTATATTTTTGGACAAGCTAGTATTCCATAGAAATCGTACAGTGCTTGCTTCATACTAGGTATTTTCTGGTCTGTCTAAACTCTATTGTATATCGACTTTTGGCGCCCATATATTAATTTATAGTTTGTGAAGGCTTGTGGCAAAAGGTTTTATGAGAATAAAAATGATGAATATATGTAAAAATTAACACAGATTTTATTTGTATTGCAATTAATATTTGTATTGCATTTGAAAACTTTGAAAGGCGCCAACCTAAAAACACACGACTGGAAGTTGATTTTAGCGTAAAAATATAAACTTATTACCATCAAGGTATTGCTTATTTATATTACCCCTCCATTTTAACTAACTGGTATATGAGACAATATATTCTATAGAAGATAGTCCTAAGTTTGTATACAGTACGAAGGAAAGTTTTCAGAATTTTTATAGCATCGTTTTGTATAGACAAACACTGCTGGATATCCCAGTAAGTAACAAGCAAAAATATTGAATACTATTTTATCAAGTATTTACGTTGCCTACTCCCAACTGTGTACGATCTAGTATTTGTAACAGGTATATACGTAGGTGTAACAGGTATTTTGTAACAGGTAGAACTCGTCATGCGCCATAGAGCGCATTGTTGTGCAGGTAAGAGTAGAAGACACTAAACCACGTGGCAGGTCGTCGATGCGGTGGAGAGACCAGATCAAGTCTGCTGTAGGCGGTCTTCTGTATGAGTGCAACAAGGTAACGATAAATAGGGAGAGATGAATAGCCATCGTGAGGCGACTAACAACGGCCACTCATAACAATGCTACATGCGGACCACGACCGTTCTATCAATAGCGAAACGACGAACAAGAAGATAATACGTATCTTCTTCTTCGAAGATATTTTGCATCTAGTACGAAAAAATACTGATAGAGCACCTCAATCGCGTCGCCCTTGACAGCCGCCGCTACAGCTGAAGAACGAGGCGCGTGCGGTGCAAAAATTGCAAGTGAATCGAGTGTGTGGATGGATACAAAAGGGCAGGAAGGCACTGATGCCTGCCTTCCTGCCCATCTGTACCCATACACACACGATTTTAGATCACATAACCGGAAGAAGATTTTAGTTTACACGACAGAGTTGTTTTAGGGATACTTGACCTTAAAACTACCTCCCTCTTAAAACTACCCATAAATTTTAAATAATATGTTCATATTTTACGTTTTCGTTTATGTTTCCTCTAAAAATGACTGTGCATACTTCAATATGCTATACCGCATAAAAAAGGAATATTTCTTGTGAAATGTATGAGTTTTCCTCCGACTTTTCACCGACATTCCAACACCACTTTCAAAGTCCCCTTTACATAAAATTAGATAATTCAAGCCATATTCGAACACAGGTGGCACCTATATAAAATAACATTTTTTTAAATTGTTTTCTTAATTTTTGAAATTACCTCGGAAAAACATACTCACAAACTTTATTTCTTTATTGTATTAGTTTACATAATGTCATTGAACAATTTGTGTAACCAATGATACATCCAAGTTTTGTACGACCAGGTTCGGTTCCTATAATTAATGTTATCGTTTCTACAGACTTTTATGCTATAGGTTTTGTATTTAAAAAGTAAGCGTGCCAGAATTTTCGTTGTCACACTGCAAATAAACTTTTTACTACAACAGTCCCGAATAATTTTAAAAGGGCATGCTAATTAAATATTATTTTTCAAGATGTTTTTTTGTTTACCTTCACATTGATAAAAAAAGTATAGGAAAGGAAAAAGCATACTATATATCACTTCGAAGGTTAACATTTCCCAAAAGATGTTCTAAAATTAAATAAATTCGAACAAGTGCAAGTTGTGTTCGCGCTACGAGTGTTTCGTGCCTGGATAGGAAAAATAGAACCCTTATTTGAAGATTGATATATTCTATCACTACACCAGATTTCAAATTTAGTGGAATAATAAAGCATTTTATATTATAAGAAATTTACAGGGGCCAAATAAAGTACGTATTTATTCTGAATTTTTTCACGTGAAAACGTCTATAAATTCGGTTTGATATTCAGATAACTCTGTAAATAATGTACAGATAGGAAATTACTGCTTTTATTAATAAAATAAATTAATAAAAAAGTAATAAATTACTCTAAAAGCTTACCCTTTAAAGATTCTAGCCAGTTAGAATATTTCAATAATTTAAGTTATCTAAAATCATAGCGGTCGTGTGCGGAAGGGAAAGTCAAGGTGTCCATGGAGAGCCACTAATTAGTTCTAATAAGATCTCAAAAGATATTGGTTTTATTAACAATGATCAACATTTTTAGACTTTGCAGAATTGAAAAGTTATATTTTTACAGATATATCGACTTATATGTGACGTAAATATGACCAGAAGCGAAGGATAAGACGATCAGAGATAAGGGCCGATCAAGCAGAACCAGAAAAGCATCCAAGCGATTTTGGCAAAGAAAAATCAAAATATTTTAACTATGTGAGTTTACATGTGTGTATATATACATACACGGTATCCGGAAATAAATGTCGGACAAAGAAAAACGCTATTCGTTGGCTATAAAGGAATAAATTGTCGTTGAAATAAAACGTAAAACACGCCCTTTTTTTAGTGCAAACAGTATTACACATAACTCTTTTTAACACACCTAATACCTCTAACGCACGCACACAAGCTCACGCTAGCCGTACGCAACCACTACATATACTCTTTTATTCAATGTACCGAACAACTGACAGTGCGCAAGTATCGTGTGTATGAAAAAAATTACAAATAATTATGAATATTATTTTGAATTTTCTGGAAATAGTCATTTTTTAACTTTAATTTTATCGACAATCAACTATTTTTCAGTCAACGAATAACGTCTTTCTTTATCCGACATTTATTCCCGGACACCGTGTATATGTTTATTCCAATATTGTTGTAGAGTGTAATAGTTATAAACGTTCTTGGTATTAATAAAGACAATACATTTTATCGAAATAAAAGACTTGTGTTTCTTTGTTTTTGACGTAAAATCCTTCGGTTCGGACACGATTGATGCCGCATCGATTACAACGTCTTTCGATGTTATTTGCCGAGCATCTATGAACAGACAATCTGAACGTCAAAATATTATCCCGAAATGTTCGCCGAAACTCTTCGGCATTCGAACGTTAAACGCGGTTACATACTCACCCGAACGCGTTCGGGTGAGTATGTGAATTAGGATAAAAGAGTATTTTGTCTGGTGGGAAATTTTAATACAGTTATGTTAAAAACTTATTTTCGAAGCAAATCAATGTCAATATTCGCCTATGAAAGTCAATGACTACCGATTTCACTCAAAATATTACAATTTATTTCTTACTTTCGAACTTATGCCGGTTGTGTGAATGTATACCATGGCGAATTGGCAAATTTAAGATACACGATTTATAAACGAAACTTGCTTATCAACATACACCAGTGCGGTAAAACAAAATGTGTACACGAAAGAACTTGAATTTGGGAGTAATTTTTCTATTTGTACGCTCTAAACTGTATTTCAACCTTATACGCTTGGTGCAAAATATCTTATTGTTTTTAACTTATTCGACGATGAAAAGTCATTTCGTTTTGGTAAATATTTCTTTGAGGAAATTGTCAATCATGAATGCACTCAAAATATGGATACTTCTTAAGTGCATCCGTCATTGAACATTTCAACAATTAATTGTTATTAAATTTGTCTCGTGTGACGTAGATAGATACGCCACCTAGTACAGTATTGTAAGTAAAATTTACTGCGCCTCTAATAAAAAGTTTGAAAAGTTTCTAATACAAATCAACTAGATGGCGCTGTGTTATTTTGCTGTGCATATGTTGAACAAAATTTACTTTCTGACTAGCACTAGTCGTCGGTTATTTTTGTTTCCCACGTTAACCCGCCGTTGTTCGTTTAATTAGTATATTTTGGCTAACATTGCAATATCATTTTTTAAATTACTTACTATGAAAATATAGTTTTTACTCAGATGTTTAAGGTCTAAAAATGAAGTATTTTTTTTATTTATATACATATTAATTTAACTGATTATACACTTTGTCCAGGAATAAGTGTCGGACTCAGTCCTAATTTCATCGAATGTCATCCGCAGGTGAAAATAGAAACAAGTTTGTAACTGAACCGTTTTTAATAAAACGGCTGAACGTTAAATGTTTTCGGTCCGGCCAAATTCGACTGCTTTCTATACGCAGTGGATGCCACGCGAATGCAAAGCTGCTCAACCGTTAACCTACTCGTATAAACATAATCACTATCGTATCTAGTATAGTGGAAATGTATAGTTGAGTACGTACTGTCAATTGAAAAGCGACCGAACCTACAGTAAATATTTTATTAGAAGCTAAAATGTAAGCGTCGATTATACAAGCACTAAGCGTTTATACATGTTGGGAATAGTTCGCGGGTGTAACGCAGGCAACAAAGAAAGACGTTATTCCTTGACTGAAAAATAGTTTATTGCAGTTAAAATAACATTGAAAAAGTGCCTTTTTTCAGACAATTGAAAGCAATATTCATAATTATTTGTCATCTTTTTCGTACACACGATACTTGCGCACATTGTTCAGTGCCGCTCGGGAGAATAACCAGCGAACAGCTACAAAGACATCGCCACTGCGGGTAAACATCGCACTTCGGGCAAATATTGGGTGTATTAAAAAGAGTTATGTGTAATATTTTTTTTGCACTCAATTAGAGGGAGTGTGTCACGTTTTATTTCAACGAGAATTTATTCCTTTATAACCTATGAGTAGCGTCTTTCTTTGTCCAACATCTATTTCCGGACACCGTGTATTAGAGTTTATTATGAAGGTATTCTATGATCGATTTACTGTTTTCAATTGCAAAATTAAGAAGAGTTGAGTACTACATACTACATGTCTAATGACTAACCTGATTTTGTTTTTTATAGTGCTTTTCTACTTCATGTTCTTTTCAGACTGTATTTTTATCGAAGATTCAAAGAGTATATCACATATCATAATTTCAATTATGTTTCTAACTTACACGATGATCAAAACGCTGGATTTTCGACCTTCGTTATTCTTGATTAAAAAATGATCTTATTAGCAACATTTATTTATTTATATATTTACTTCATAACCAACGCATTTATCCACAATTAAATGAAACTATGTGATGTGGTATTATTTCTACTTTCTTTAATTTCTTTACCACGACCTAGATTTCGTTGTATTACAACATCTTCAGGTGGGCTATTAGCAAAGATTGCAAAGATCTTTGCTAATATCCCACCTGAAGATGTTGTAATACAACGAAACCTAGGTCGTGGTAAAGAAATTAAAGAAAGTAGAAATAATACTACATCACGTAGTTTAATTTAATTGTGAATAATGAATTTCTACAAAATTAACGCCAAATATATTCAACGCATTTATATTAGTCGATTAGTAAATTATAACTTTTGTAATTATATTAAATATTCTGAAATTCAGTCAAGTAAGCCATTTATTAAAGTCAAAAAAACGACGTGGTGTATATCAACAGGCAGGGGTAAAAGACCTATTTCACTAAAAAACGAAAAATTTCTATCATTTATCAACGACCTCGGTGAATGACAACATATCTTGGTACCACGTTTGGTGCAAAATAAACGTACATTCTCAGAGGTAAATATTTGAGCACTTCTGTTATAGCCTCGATCTGTTTTTTGTTTGTTAATAGATACTATGAAAAAAACAATAGGAAATCGAAAACTGTTTTGTAGTGTAAAATTGTCCCAAAATTTAAAATTTTCAAGTGGGATATTTTCCTATCTTTGTATATCAAATGTGGTTATTCTTTACATGTATACCTATTAGTGGTGTAACGAATATTCGTATAAAATGTATCTTTATTACCTAAATTAAAAAAAGAAACGAAATTATTTTTTCATTAAAACAAAAAAAAACTTTTACAAAATTTTCATCACAATAGCAAATTATAACATTAATTAGATATTTCAAATTATCAACTTCTTATAATAGCAACAAACAGAAAATATATATAATAGAAACTCCTAATAAGTTAATAATAGTTCTTTTGAAATACTACTTCTTTGCTAATTAAAATAAAATATTCATCAGCTAATAATGAAATAGGAGCAGCGGAAAATAAAATTTAAAAATAAAAGCTCTGGAACCTTTGTTGTGACGTCATTGTGTTTATACTTTAATAGCATTTTTTAAATCTTGTTTCAAACTGGCAACACCAAAATTAGAATATAGAGATTTGACATTTTTTTAAAAAAGAAATAAAAAGGATTTGACATCTGTTGTCTTCAAAAGAAAATGTATTAGAAACTGATTAATTGATAGCATTTAATTTTCTTTTTCTTTCGATTTAACTCGCGTCTTTTAAATAATTAGCGGAAGCTACTACCAACACCTTTCCTCCTGATACCAGCTCAACTAAACATTCGTACGCTGGGAATAATCGTGTTGTCAATGTCAAACGACGTCTGATATGAAAAGGCGGTATTCGCATTCGCATTCGCGAATACCGGTGCCGTATACTCGCATTCGCATTCGTATTCACGAATGCGTAAAAAATTATATCCGTTACATCATTAATACATAAATAGGCGTTTTCTAAACAAATTGGAACAATGATTTCTTGAGATTACAACACAACACCCACGACAAATATGTGAGCGAAGCGTTTACTGGCCATGCTTCATTTCATACGTTTAGAGCACGCACGTATGAAATGAAGCATGGCCCGAATATACTACAGCAAGTATTTATTTACCCATGACGGAACAAAGGAGGAGTATGCGTTTAGGGTGAAAAGTGGTTTGTTTGTGTGAGCAATCCTATGTTTCCATTTATGTCTAGAACGGTTTAACCGATTTAGATATGGTTTTCTGTAAAATATTTGGAACTAGTCGACGATGGTTCTTAGATATGTGTTATGGTTATAGCTTACCAGGGGACGCCGCAATAAATATTTTGTTACAAACGAATGTTCCTATTTATCTCCAAAATGGTTTGACCGATTTAAACACGGTTTTCTGCAAAATATTTGGGAATTAGTTCCGGGAATGGTTCTCAGATAGGTATTATGGTGTTAGCTCACCAGGGGGTACCGCAACATTTTGCTGCAAACAAATGTTTCCATTCATATCCAAAATGGTTTTATCGATTTAGACACGGTTTTCTGCAAAATATTTAGGACTAATCGGCAATGGTTCTCAGATAGGTGTTATGGTATTAGCTCACCTGGGGCACTGCAATACTTTGTTGCAAATGAATATTCCCATTTATCTCCAAAATGGTTTGACCGATTTAGACACGGTCTGCAATAAACGTTTTAATGGAAAAAATATAAAATAAAAAGCAAAATTAAACATTTTGAAAGAACCCACGGCACGTGTAGTCGTTGTAATTGAAAAACGAATAAATATTTTTTTTAAATACCCCCCGACTAAAAGCAAGTTAGAACCTATTAATATAATTACAATCCTAAGAAAATTCGTCTAGGCTGCCATATCCTGCCTGTGCCTAAAATTTTGCAGTTTTATCAGTTCGTGACTAATTGAAATTCTCTTAGGTACGCAAATAGCTTTTCTATGCTGCTACAATGTAATTGATATTGAGAGCGGAAATGGTTCGAACGTAATCGTTTTTTAATTATAACGACTACATCACTACGTCTAGAGCGCACACGAATATACTGTAGTAGTTACCTATTTTATTTCACGCGCCTAGAGCGTATACGAACATACTATGGCAGTTATCTATTTTACGCCTAGAGTATGCTCGAATATACTGCAACAATTACCAGTTTTATTTCATACGCCAAGAGCGTGCTCGAATGTACTGCAACAATTAACTATTTTATTTCATACGCCTAGAGCGTGCTCGAATTTACAGTAACAATTAACTGTTTTATTTCATACGCCTAGAGTATGCTCGGATATACTGCAAGAATTACCAGTTTTATTTCAAACGCCAAGAGCGTGCTCGAATCTACAGCAACAATTAACTGTTTTATTTCATACGCCTAGAGCTTGCTCGGATATACTGCAAGAATTACCAGTTTTATTTCATAGGCTAAGAGCGTGCTCGAATCTACAACAATTAACTGTTTTTATTTCATACGCCTAGAATGCGCATGAATACACTGCACCAGTGTTGCCCCAGCGTGTAACACTGATTAGCTTTTCTTTTATAATTTGAGTCCATTTATTTTCTTGTATTTACATCTGTCCGACTCTTTGGGTCAATTTGCAAAATGAAAATTGGACCCATGTCGCCATAGTTTTTCAGAAATTAATAAACTGTGATATAGACATGAAGCAGAAATACAAATTATGTATGGAGCAATTATCCTACTCAATAAATTCGTGATCGTTTATTTTCAAATTAGGTACTCCAATATTCTATGCATTATCAAATTATAAGTTTTAAGATAAGCTTTTAATACTGACTCCGTAATGAGCTGCTTGCCGTTAATGAGCTACCAGAAATGACAAAGGAAACATTCTTAGTGCTAGCTATACTCAATCATAATGATTAAATACGTTGTTAAAATGTATAACCCATATTTGTTATTAATTTTTTTGTTTAGAACAGTTTTAGAGATAATATTTGACAGAAACAATAAAGGTTTAAATTATATCTTATTAGCTGTCGCGTATTTTGTAACCATTTATTTTGTTAGTACGCAAATATAGACATTTTTAGGCACAACTATTAAATATGTTGTTAAAATCTATATCCATATTTGTCATTAAATTTTTGTATATAGAACAGTTTTAGAGATAATATTTGACAGAAACAATAGAAGTTTAAATTATACCTTATTAGCTGTCGCGAGTTTTGTAACCATTTCTTTTGTTATTACGCAAATATAGATATTTTAGGCACAATTATTAAATATGTTGTTAAAATCTATAATCCATATTTGTCATTAAATTTATGTATATAGAACAGTTTTAGAGATAATATTTGACAGAAACAATAGAAGTTTAAATTATACCTTATTAGCTGTCGCGTGTTTTGTAACCAGTTCTTTTGTTATTACGCAAATATAGACATTTTTAGGCACAATTATTAAATATGTTGTTAAAATCTATAATCCATATTTGTCATTAAATTTTTGTATATAGAACAGTTTTAGAGATAATATTTGACAGAAACAATAGAAGTTTAAATTATACCTTATTAGCTGTCGCGAATTTTGTAACCATTTCTTTTGTTATTACGCAAATATAGATATTTTAGGCACAATTATTAAATATGTTGTTAAAATCTATAATCCATATTTGTCATTAAATTTTTGTATATAGAACAGTTTTAGAGATAATATTTGACAGAAACAATAAAGGTTTAAATTATACCTTATTAGCTGTCGCATGTTTTGTAACCATTTATTTTGTTATTATGCAAATATAGACATTTTTTAGACACAATTATTAAATATGTTGTTAAAATCTACAATTCATATTTGTCATTAAATCTTTGTACATCGAACAGTTTTAGAGATAAAATTTGACAGAAACAATAAAGGTTTAAATTATACCTTATTAGCTGTCGCGCGTTTTGTAACCATTTCTTTTGTTATTACGCAAATATAGATATTTTTAGGCACAATTATTAAATATGTTGTTAAAATATATAATTCATATTTGTCATTAAAATTTTGTGTATAGAACAGTTTTAGAGTTAATATTTGACAGAAACAATAAAAGTTTAAATTATACCTTATTAGCTGTCGCGTGTTTTGTAACCATTTCTTTTGTTATTACGCAAATATAGACATTTTTTAGACACAATTATTAAATATGTTGTTAAAATCTACAATTCATATTTGTCATTAAATCTTTGTACATCGAACAGTTTTAGAGATAACATTTGACAGAAACAATAAAGGTTTAAATTATACCTTATTAGCTGTCGCGTGTTTTGTAACCATTTCTTTTGTTATTACGCAAATATAGACATTTTTTAGACACAATTATTAAATATGTTGTTAAAATCTACAATTCATATTTGTCATTAAATCTTTGTACATCGAACAGTTTTAGAGATAACATTTGACAGAAACAATAAAGGTTTAAATTATACCTTATTAGCTGTCGCGCGTTTTGTAACCATTTCTTTTGTTATTACACAAATATAGACATTTTTAGGCACAATTATTAAATATGTTGTTAAAATCTATAATCCATATTTGTCATTAAAATTTTGTGTATAGAACAGTTTTAGAGTTAATATTTGACAGAAACAATAAAAGTTTAAATTATACCTTATTAGCTGTCGCGTGTTTTGTAACCATTTCTTTTGTTATTACGCAAATATAGACATTTTTTAGGCACAATTATTAAATATGTTGTTGAAATCTATAACCCATATTTGTCATTAAATTTTTGTTTATAAAATAATTTTCGATATAAGATTTGAGAGAAGAAATTAACGGTTGAGTATAAATTATACCTTATACGATGTAGAGCGTTTTGTTATTATTTATTTTGTTTTTACGCAAATAAGATAGCTTTTTAAATATATTTCAAGTTTAACGAGTTTCCTAATTAAAATTGTATACTTTTCAATTATGATCTTTCCCTATTTTGAAGTATTAGCTTTTCAAAAACCACAATAGATTTAGGTTTGTACTTACGCAAAGAATATTCTTGGATTATGGGTTTATTCAATGAAACAAAGTATTCTCAATGTAACAGACTCTTATAGCAGTCACTTTTAATAAAAATAAGAAACAAAATAGTAACGAGACAAAACGACAATCAAAATTAGTGGTTAAAAATATAAAAAAAAATATCGAAGTGCTTAGCTTTTTTGCGGTCGTAATTAAAACCAGTCAATGAGTCTTCGAAAATTTTGATAATAACAACGAATGCAATATTAAAAACGTAAAAAAACAATAGAAATACTAGATATTATCAGTCGTTAAAAGTTTACGTAATGAACTTTATAATACATTAATTAAAAAGATATATTGAATTGAGATGATAACAAAAATATATAAAAAGTACTGAAATATCAGTCATCGAATAAAAACTATATCTTCAAGAATGAGTGCAACTCGTAGGTTAGGGTTGCCACCCGTACTCTTTTCGCCCGGATACTGTCTTCTTTTTAAAAGAGCCGTCGGGGGAATTTTTATATTAAGAACAATATAAAACACTATTTAAAAACATACATTGAATTGAGATTATAACAAAAATATATGAAAAGTATTAAAATATCAGTCATTGAATAAAAACTCTCTCTTCAAGAATGAGTAGCACTCGTAGGTTTGCTTTTTTGGAGCTATTATATTATGGTTCAATCACGAAAAACTCTGGTAACTCACTCCGCACACGCTATCTTAAAAAGGCAATTCTAGAAATTCCTGTAACCATAAACAATTTAAGTTTCTCTCTCTAGCAAACACTGCCAACTGTACCATGGTGTCGTTCATTAAAAAAAAGCTGTCTTCTTATAATCAGGATCTACGTTCATATAGCCTACATATGTTTCTTATTTCTAAATACATCGTGTGAACGTGAAAAATTAATCACTAAAGATAAGCTAAAACAACAATTATTATAAAAATTATAGCATTAACATAATATACACGAGCCTCCAAAATATTAGTTTATATGTGGAAAGCAGTAAGTGGGTATCATACCACTCGTGGCAATTGATACTTCGTGTTCACATTGGTGCAGCTTCATTTTATTCAATGCAAATGCAGAGAGTTTAAATGTGAAATTTAAGATAGGAAAAGAAAAACAAAACTCTCAAATTCTGTCCATTTTACCCATTAAACAACAATTGCAAATTGATTTGGAGAACAAGGAAACAATAAGGCTTGGCACTAAAAAGAAAAAAAACACAAGAGAAAAAACAAAGCACCTACAAGTGATTTCGATACAAAATTTGGAAAAAAAGAAAGTGAAAGGAAAAAGACTTTTACCCCACATGCAAAGAACTTTACGAATATCCTACCATGGAAGATGGGGTTCATTATAGTCATTGCCAAATGTGAAGCCATAGGCGCACACCGTATATTATATTTATTGTTACTGTTGTGATTTTTATCTCTATTAAATTGTAAATGTATAATAAATAATTATAATTGTATAATAAATTTACGCGACAATTTCGTCCACATAAAAATTTATTTATGACCGAATATGAGATTCCGTATACTACCTACGGAATCTCATTTGACATCTAAGGCGATATTTGTAATTTTCCGATTTCGTCTCTCAAAAGGAAAAAATACCCTTATAGGATCACTTTGTTGTCCGTCGGTCAAGACCCTTTTTCTCAGGAACGCGTGGAGGTATGAAGTTGAAATTAATATTAAGTATTTTGGTCTACAATCTCTTGGAGCTGTAACAAATCAAGCTTCTAAGTCAACGCAATAAAAAAACACGGCCATTTATGCCGCATATTATGACACTCGCAAATAAATCAAAACCTATAGGGTATTTCTCGATGACCTAGAATCATGACATTTGGCAAGAAGCAAGTTATAAGAGCACAAGTAAAGGAAAAAATCGGAAAATCGTTAAATTGTAGTAATATCATATCAAAAAATACTTTTTAAATATGCGCCTGTGAAAGCTGTAGTAGGCAACATATTTTCATTCTAAAATAAAAATTTTGTAAATAGTTTAATAGTAATATTATGTATTATTAAATGTTTATAAATACCTAAATGTGTACGGAACCCTCGAGTTCCACTCGTGCTTGACAGGTTTTATTTAAATTAGAATGACAGGTGTACGTTTATTAATTGATCTATTTATTAAAAAAAACATATCCAACTTACAGCTTGACTTAAAACGTTGAACATTTCGAAGGGTTAAACGTACCATTGGCTTTTAAACGTTAATATAAATAATAACAAATAGAGCAAAAACACAAAAAGGGTAAAAGTAACCATAATACCTAGTAATTACCACTTGAATCAATCTAGCATCCTACAATCGCATTTCTAAAGCTGTCAGCAGTGTAAAAAAAATCTCAATACTGTATTACTCAATGAAAGTGAGCAAAAACCGGTGAGCACTGCAGGATATCCGGGCATGTTCTAGGTAGTCAAAATAAACTTTAATTTCGTCCTCTCTCCATCATAAAAGGGGTATAAAGAATCACCAAACCCAAAATCAGGGGATTAACAACAAAATTATTTAATAATTTAAAAAATACTTGTTCAAAAACAATTCCCGTCCGAGTTGAAGGGTAACTATCTTTCCCCATCCTTCATCCTATAATCATTATTCAACGGCGTTATGGTCTATGGAGGACCTTAGCCCTCCCCACAACACTTTTCTACGCAGACCAATCCACCGCACAACGATGCCAGTTTCAGATCCTCAATTCCCCCATTAAGAGACAGCCCGGCATACCCCTGTAATTTCGACACGCTGGACGCGAATCATGAATTATTTGTTTGCAGTGACCGTGATGATGCGCGTAGAGTTTTGTTAGAGAGCACGCGTCTTAACTATATTAACGTAATCACACGAATCTTTAGAACGACGTTTTTTTTAACCACTCGTGACTTGGTTGAGTGTGAACTGATTTTTGAGGCATTTAGAGATTTCCTCAAAGTCTTCTAAAAAGAATAGAGATGTTAAATGGCTCTTTGAGTAGGAACAGTGCTTGTGCCTATCGGGTGGCAGGATTCGATAGTAAATACGGGACACTATTAGGGGGGTTGGGGTCGTCGAAGGCTCGCTCTTTTGTACGAGGGGGGATATTACGGGTCGCAGGAGGAATCCTGAGACATGGGTGGAATGGCGGGAATCCTCAATTCCTTCTATTCCTCCTCTACGTTTATCAACCATATTTTCGTCTGGCGACCTGCGCGTCCTGGGGTTTGCTTTGGAAAATTTGGCAAGCATTGCTAGTTTCCGACATTCGCTCTATAAGGTCTCAAACATTTCAGATGCATTTTCTTTATTTATTTTAGTACCGTTCCCGTCACAAAGTCTCAAAGCTCTTTGTTGATTCGGCATCTCCCATTGTCCACCCATGTCCCTTTGTCTAGTGCAGAAGGTTATCTAAGTTCGACTAATTCCAAATAAGTATGTTAACTGTATATATTTTAATATAATCATTTGATAAAGAAGTTGATCGTTTTATCAAAATAGAAGCTAAGCCATCTGGCGGCGCTCTGAGAAAAGTTTTATTATTATGATAGCGACCTCCATCAATTTGGTATATTATTATTTATTTATCTATAGAATCTCGTCTTTTCACATGAATTATTTGTTTGGTACACCGTGTCGTCATAGAGTATATTTATCAGTGACGGATATTTTGACGCGAAGCATTGCATAGAAGTTGATTTTTCCAGTTTTTCGGGGGAAATATCACAACTATAGGTTTATAAGATACATTACGAATGAATTTATTTTCAAAAATTATCAAATATCTTTTATATGTAACATGTACGTATGTACTATGTACGTATCTATTATTATGTAAACAACAACAAGTTCACAAATAAAAATAAAGTCAAGGTTAATTTATTGAATGAACCTGGAGATGTTTATAGAATTGATACCTAAAAATTATTAAGTACAAAAAGCAAAATCAATCATTATCCTTTATTTCTAGACGAAACACGGATTGAATATATTATTGTGCCCGCCTGTAAAGTCAGAGGAAGCAATAAGTATTACCCTTTTAAATGTTGAAGAGATTTAATTGAATTGATTATTGTATCAAAAGAAACAATATTTATTGCGAAGCTACCTGTTATTAATAATTATTAAAGTGGGACCTAAAACACACTCCCCATACTCCATACTAGCGAACAGATTTAATTTCCTACACTACTACATACGTACTCGCCTGTCCATATCTGTATGTGTGTGTGCGTAAATTAATATAGGGCTGTCAGCGGCATGCAGATAAAGAATGGTTACTGTTACTACATATCGGTCTCGATCGTTGCGGACAATCGCGCCGATCGAGCGAGTTGACACTATACGTCAGCAACATAGCTGTTTCTCTTTCTAAAACTGCTGAGTTACTTGTTTATAAACATAAAATTATAGGTACTAACCAAATAAGTTGGTGATAGAAAAGAAAATTATTTACAACAAATAATAAAGGGAGACAAAACAATCTCCTATCCTTATTGGTTTTATTACTTTCTAAGAAATCGTACATAGCACAATAACGGACCGTTATATTAAATTATTATAAATAGTTATCAATTAAGACTGAATTAGACAAGTTAAACTCAACCAAACATCGCAAAATCAAACAAATAACTCGCGCACGCAATAAGCGGTAACCTAGGAACGCGTACTCTTGATCGTACTCGTTATCTGCGGGTGACGTTAAACTGGTGGGGGGAGGTCGGTGTAGCTTCTTCACGCAGTAATAGTTAATTTTCTTTGCCTAAAACTTATTTTAAGGAAGAACGAACACAGAACGGATGATGATCTAACCAAATCATGACATTAAGAATGTTAAGAAAATTTAGAGGACGTTTTTAGTAAATATACTGATTATTTAGTAACCTCTTACCCAATAAGTTAATCAATCTTGAAAAATTACTACAACGTAACAATTTTTCAAATATTATCTATTTTTCCCTTGTTACAGTGGACAAAACATATTCCTTCTACTTGAAAAATGAATATACCTCAAAAATCATAAATAAAAACAAAAAACACTTAAAGTCAAAGTAAAAAAATTGCAAAATTATCATTTTATATAAATTAATAAGAAATACGCCAATTTGTAAATATTTTTGTGATTTAAGTAACAAACATCTAGCTGTCCAAAACTATTTATTAAACAGTACATGCCTTTATTATAATCACCAGTTTTTTTAAGATTATTCAAACACTTTATATTAAATAAATATTTTTTCAACGCGCGAGAGAAAAATGGAAATATATGAAGCTTGAACAGAGACCTTTCGTATATACTAACTTATCACTTATTGCAGTCATAGGATAGGTGATTATTAAAACCATTTTTTGGAATTCCTGGGTTGTACAAATTAATTAGAGAATGAGACAATTAACGATTCCTCGACTCTTTCTAATCTAACTCAGCCAATCAGTGTTCTGCTCTTCCGGATTTACGATTTAAAAGTGAAAAAAAAATATTTTAATTGCTTTATGCAATTATGTTGCTATAATTATTTTATTGTATATATAAATATGTTATGATAACTTGATTTTCTCTGGTAATAAACAAAGTAATATCATATGGCCATAATTACAAATTTAATTATGTTTACTAACATAAATATGTCTCGGGATGCTATGACTTTTTCTAGGTAACAAAAAATAATGAGTTATCAATTTATTAATGCAAATCTGGGATCATAAATCCTGATTGAATTTTAATTCTATCGACCAAAAATAATTCTTAATTACAATGGAGTTATAAATATAGTTCAACCTAATTAAAATTGTCAGATCGAATGATAAGTTATTAATTTTTTTTCCCGACTATCAGATTAATGTGAAGTTTTAATTATAGACGGAATATCAACAAAAAATTGTAATAACAAATGTCTATTAATAAAATGCGACCCCTGAATGACTTTAAGATGTTTTGTTATGTATACTATTATTATTTACCCGAAATATCACCCGCGTTAGACGTAAGCGATCCGATGGAAGTCATGCCGACCGGTCGAATACACGTATCGTCATCTATTGGTGATCAGTGAAATTAAATGATTAAATTTTTACTTTTTTATGTTTTAACTTTCCATATGCAACTTTTTATATAAATAACTGTCATAATGCAACTATTTTCCTAATTAACAAATCGAATATAATAAATTCTAAATTTTAAATTTTAGTTTGCTAACATTAGTTGCATTAATATAAGCATCGAACTCCCGTGAATAAACAAGTCACGTGAACTAGAACACTGAAGTGAAACCAATAAAAGTTAATATGCTGGAATAATAAGACACCATATTTATCATATAACTATATTTTTTTATTATTAAGTCAGATTATAATGAATATTTTATTAAATTTTTAATATCCCGCACATATTTTTTTAATAGTTTTTACGTGGTGCGGAAATGAACAGAATGTATACAAATATACAATTCTACGGAAGTGGATTTGGAGATTTCCTAATACTTGATTCGAATACCTTTTTTAAAAATTTCTGTCATGTGCTGATAACTCCAAATTACAATTTACTACGTTTCAATTAACTTCCGTTTTCTCGTTTGTTTGTCTGGATTAAATTTTGTAATCGATTTTATGCTCACTTTCAGTTAATTAAACAATTTAAAATTTGGTAGGTATGCATAGTTTTCATGATAATACAATTTGACACATGAATTTCGACGTTTTCGTACAATGAAAATTCAAGATGGCGACACAAAAACAGTGGATAAGTATTGTCATTTATGATTGGATTCGACTGATGGTTTAAAAGACATTTGAGGGTTTTAAGGTCACAAGTTACGAATTGTTAATATAAATTTAAAATGATTTTCAGTCGAATTGGAGCACCAATTCGACGGAACAAGTTCAGTTTAGCGAAAATGTGATTGTGCAATTTTTTTTGCTTTATTTGAAGGAATATAGGTAAAAAAGGGCTCGGTCGCGATTATTTTATTAAAAAAAGTGATTTGAAAAAGTTCCCCTATTTAAAAGTAAAAGTTATAAATTTTTCGACATAACTGCCGCTCTTCGTAATTTAAAACACACCATTTGCAAACACAAAGAGCAATCGATATTAAAAAACAAACTCAAAAAATAAAAATATGAAAATGCGCAGAGGGTCGCATAAAGTGAGGTTATAACATTTATAATTAACGGTCAATTGACGGTCGCTTCTTCATAGAAAGAGCATTTTTCAATTCAATTTTTTATAATAAAATAATCATGTCCGAGCCCTAATTTTTTTCAATATGTCGTTCTTTATGTATATTCTTTCATTTAAAATAAAAAAAACTGGGAAATTACATTTTCGCTAAACTGAACTGATATCAATTTGAGTAACTTAAAAACTCAGATTTTAGAAGTTTCAAGGCCGAAAATTTTACGATTTTAAAATTTAGGCAGACTTGGAACAAATTTATTAATTTATGTCATAAATTGTAAATCATCGCAATGAATGGTATTAAGCTTTTAAGAATGTTCTCGTTCTATTAAAGGTATAAAATAGACTAGCGTAACCCGTGCGAAGTCTTCGCATTATAAATTATTCAACTCAATTTAATAAATCAAAATTGATTGCAGGTATTCAATTCATAAGCATTGAGCTAAAGCGCCACTTTATTTATACGTGAGTGGATTTGAAATTAAACAAACATTTTACCGACCGTCAATCATATTGACGTTGAGCCGTTAGATGGCAGCATTGCTGTTTTGTGTATATAATTTTAATAATTAATTAATTTGCAAAAACAATAGCAATAATACATTTTTTAGTTGTGGATGCCGATAAAGCAAGCAATTATCTATAAAATGATATATAATTTATGTGGATTAGTTGTGAGGTTTTTCTAAAAAGGGAGAGTCACATCTTAACCTTAGCGTATTAATATATATGATGATGATTATTGGCTGTGCCTATTTTCTTAATGTATGAAATAAAGTATAACAATATTGATGGGAATATTTCGTATAACAATATTGATGGGAATATTTCGTATAACAATATTGATGGGAATATTGATGGGAAGATTTCGTATATTGAAGAGTGTAAACCAAATAAATTTATTAAATTTATACTCAAAATTAGTGTTTGATAATTTCATATGGAACTGCTCTATTTTCCGGTATAAAAAACAAATGCAAAAGTTTGCTAACATTTTCTGAGTTATCCAATTAAACAAAAATGTTAATAAACTTGGGGATCCTTTTTGTTAACTGCGAATTTTGAAGAAAACAACAGATAATATAAAAATAAAATATTTCGATGCCAACAGTACCTAAAACAAAAAAAATTATGTCTGATTATTTCATAAGGAATATTCATTTTCTAGGATAAAAACAAGTATTCAATAGTATGTTTTAGTTAAATGAATATCACTGATATTCAAAAAAACAAAACAAAGTTTATTTGTTTATCATATAACGAGCGACTGTCTTGGTTTTACTCGGCCAAAAAGGGCCATGAATGCGTTTTGTTTTATTCCTTTTTTAATGTAATGATTACTTCCAGTTAGCAATTTTCTTAAAATAGGTGTTTATTTCTATCTCAGAATCTAAATACAAATTTGTATGTCCCTATCTTTCATTATTTCGAAATTCCCATACAATCTTCCACTCTTTTTTCACATCTCCTGTTTGAATTTTGAAAAAAATCCCTACCTTACAAGTACCTAGAACCACCAAGTTTGTAGCCTTTATAGCTCTGGAGATTTGGTGATTAGTTTCCCAGTCAACGGTATTAGCTTTTATTTGTATTTAAATTCTACTATCTTGTGTAAAAAATTCATTAATTTTGTGAGAACCAGCGACATTGAATATTGTGTCATTTTGAGTCTATATGTATGTTCTATAACAAACATATAATAACAGCATAAACAAGTTGCTAAAAAAACAAGTCACGAGAAACGATTTAAATTGAAAAAGGTGTTACATTTTATTTCTTATTTTGGAAGCAAATGTTGTACGCTATAATATTTATTATCTTGTATGAAAATTTTCTTTTTTTACGGTGCCAAAATATAGAATTAATTTGTAGATAATTAAAAGTGTCCTAATTATTGATTGTATTACACCGAATCGAAATGTGTGTTAAAATGTACAAAAAAACATTAATGTTTATCAGTCTAAACATGATGTTATGCGCTCTTGTTTTTTGTATCCAAGTGCGAAAAGAGTTTTTCTTTAAACGTTTTAATTATTACGTTGGACTAATTTGCGAGAACAGGTTTCGATGATAGTGACGACACAATGAATATCAGACATGGCATAATGATATCAGACATGTCTTAGTTTTCATGTGAGTCACATAAACGCAAAAACAGCAATATCTAATTACAGTGAAAACAGGGAAAAGTGTTTAGATATATTTTCTTATTCATCGTTATTTAATGTGAATTATCAATGATTCAACATACAATACAATCGTTTCTATAATCTATAATGAATTATATATTATTCTATATATAATTCATTATAGATTATAGAAACGATTGTATCGTATATTGAATCAATGATATGTATGAGTAATGTTGAATCATTGATATGTTTGACACTTTTTCATTATAGAATATAATTATATAATGAAAAAGGGTCAAAATTTATAGTTTCTTACATTTTATAACAAAAAAGTTAATTACTTTTTGGATATTGCAGTTTTCGCGGTTTATGTAGGACTCAAGTTATAAGCATTATCTGTAAATTACGTGGAATTTGACAAAAAAAATGATAATTCGGCACGTTTTTAAACGATTTGAAGTAATTCCATTTGGTTCGTACAATGTATATTTACTGTGATAAAATTAATATATGTTCATATTTAACAAAAAAAATTAGTTTACTTAAGACCACAATGTAAAACTGAAAACTTTGGCAGCCGATATAACCGTATTGTGCATCTTGGAAATGTTCAATAAGAAAATTAAGAGACAAAAATAACATACGTGTATTATATCAGATTATACTCAAATAAAATATTAGAAAATAGAACGTAATTCTTGAAAGGATGCAATTCCTAAGAGAGCCGAGTTTACCCGATTCAGGGTCACCGACCCGAACCTGGCTGCTGAGTTTCGTGCACCTTTTTTCTGAGGCGTTTTCGCTTCAAAAAACAACATTCCGCCTCTAGTTGACGATTCATAAAAGTGATAAGTACTACCAAGACACGTTCAAGTTAAAAATAATAATTAATTCACCACTTTTATTTATTCCTGACGGTTAAGGAGAATTCGTTTTATGATCATAAAAGAAACTATGGCCCCATATTTCAAACGAAAGGAAGGTCTAAATAATAGTAAACATAGAGAATAGGTTCAACGGTTCTGATGGATGAAAAATGTTTTGGAGAACGTTTGGACGATACAATCATATAATAAAGTTTTAATTTTTTTTAATCTAAAAACTTATTGTGTTGTCCCCGTAATATTAGTAGTATTATGTATTATACCAAATATGCTAGTAGGTATTTATTATATGGAATCGATATCAGGTATTACCAAGTTTTTGTATTGCTTATGCTCAAAGGTAGACCTTAGAAGAAGGAGCTCTTTAGAGCTAGTATTCAGTACTGTTGATTTTTGGAACTATTACAGATTGACTGTTTAAAGCACTTTAGAGGATTTTTGTAATAATTCCGGTAGATAATAGGATAATAGGTATAATGTATACAGTATTTTGGCGCCATTTATCCTTATTTTCATCGTTATTTTTTGCATTTTTCACTGTATTTTTTCCTCCCGTTTTTGGTATTCAGTATTTGGATATCTATAAATTAGGTGATATTAGAAGTGTCTAAGGTAATGATTACGTTAGGTGTATTATCGTTTACGATATTGATTACACTACCATGGCTTCTATAAAACTTAGCTTTATTATTTTTTACTGTGATAAACTGTAAATCTACAACTGTACAAAAATAACAAAATAGTACAGAGCCTACCACAGTATTTATGTACAGAGTCTGCCAGAATATTTATTTTTCTCACTCCATTCATTGCGGTTGGTTGTAAGAGATTGTTGCAGTAAGTCCACCACTAAACAATTATTTAGCAGTAACTTAATGTATATTTTAGTAGTGTTTCTGTAGACTAATTGGTGTTTGAGTGATGTTGATTGATTCGATAAGCTGTCATTTAAATATATATATATATATATATATATATATATATATATATATATATATATATATAAATTGTGCGAATTTTATATAAAATCTTAACAAAGAAATCGTTTTTATGGCGGCATTTCAAGGGCGCAAAGTGATAATAAAGTAATAACTCGGTGGAATGTACAGTAATAGCAAGTAGATAATTATGTGGAAAAAACACAAATAAAGTACATTCCGTTCGCTCTTTCCCATTGACGTTTTCCCTGCAAATGTTTTTATAACAAAGTACATTTGCACGGGCTAGGTAAAATTAACATTTTTTCCTCTTATGACGCGTCCATATTATTTTAATTGATTTTCACTACGGAACTAATTTGGCATGTAATGAAGTTGGGCTAATACCTTTGGTGGCAACGTTTTTTTTTATTTACACAATTAACTATGAGTAGAGTATATTAATTTTTGCTTTATGGTGTTAAGTTTTTTTGCGTGTTTTGATTCAAGCAATATTAAAACGTGCTTCGATCTTTTATGCATTTTAGTACGCTCGATGTTATAGTTGCAATTCAAACGAACGTCAGATGTGAAAATGTCAGAATGTTTCTAGAACATTAAAAAAATATTTTATTACATTTTCACCACTGTTTTTATTATTCAGTTTTTTATTGAAGTGAAACTTCTTTTGCATAGATAAACAATATACTTAAGGTTGATTCTATTCATTTCACCGGCATATAACGCTATCCTAACGCCATCCATCGTTCAATTATATTAAGTACTTATATGAGATATATATATTTTCAAAAAAACTATTTTGGTCGTGCAATACAAAATTTTGCCGTTTTCATTTTCTATATGTATGTATAAACACATTAAATGTCAACGATTATTGTTGTGATTTCGTTTAAATCAAGCCAATTAGTGAACAATTATAATTAACATTTTAACTGTAATTAATAAATTTATAGAATATTGTTATTTCAATATAATTATTTAAGTTAATAAACTCTACGATATAATTGTAAAGATTATACTGCAATAGTGGTCACGTAACCACGTTACCATTATCATTGGATGCTCAACTAAGTTTCTGACGCCGTAACGCCGGTTGTCGACCAAGAGTTAAGCTAAGCTCGAAACTAAGCTAAGCAAGCTAATCTAAGTATAGAAATATGTTGCATGCACACCAAAAACTAAGGGAAAACTAAGTCTGTGTTGTGCAGTCTGTAAAATTTTGTTCAGTTAGACAGGCTGGACATTAGGCGGTTAATGATCAATGAAGAAAGGTTTAATGTCAGTTACATCCAATACATGAATACTGGCTTATTATTAGAGATGTGTAACTCATGAGTGAGAGATATAAAAGATATAGCTCACATGCTACGATCATATCTATCACTCACTTGAAATCAAAACGTATCAGTATATCTCTAGCTCGTGAGTGATCGGCGCCTTTTTCGTTTCACCAAATCAATCAATCATTAAATAGAAGAGGAAAATTGAGTAAACTGGCATATTTCCAGTAGTTTGTTGGAGGAGCAGCCCTGCCATTTGCTGCCATGATGTTATTACTAAAAACAGCTTGCATCCTACACAATTATTTAATCTCTAAGAAAACGATCACAACTACTGATATAATTGAAGATGCTCATCTATCAAGATGACCTCTTCGATCGGGACAACTAAATGACAACTTACGTGACACTAGATAAGCATTCCGTATCAGAGCGTCTTTTTTAATTATTTTAACAATATCAATATAAACTAAACTTACTGTCTGGTTCTTGTGAGTATTTATTACCCCCACTATCCTCTTCCATGTAGCATCTTTTTTATTTGAGTCACATAGTCTTTCACCTCCATATTCCACAATATTGGAAACTGTTTAACAAGTTCAATAAACTGGTGCATACTGCAAAATCGTAGACCACTGCGCACGAGACACTCTACGACACTGATAATGGCAACACTATGAATGGCGCTAGCTAAGGTAGGGAGGGGGGCTTACCTGAGCTCGCGTAGTTTCGGCTCGGTATGTACACAACTAACTTAGTTTCATATAATTCTGTTAGTTTACATAGCTTAGCTTACATAGTTCGCGGCCGGTACACTTGTGTGAAAAATGACTTCTGCTATGCGAGTTAAACTAAACTAATTTAGCTTAGCCCTTGGTCGAAAACCGACTTAATGCTTTTGATCACGTTTAACGAGTCAAAATTAAATTATCTGCTTATATTGTCTCTTTCTAGCGCGTGGTCCACTGTGTAGACCCTGATAAATTGTGTATTTATGGCGGACTTGCCAATCATTTCCAGTTAATAGTAGCGAAGGAATTCAAACAATCATTCATAAGGCATATTACAAAAAATTGCGGTAATCATACAAACTAAGAAGAACATTTGGGAAAACAATAGTAAACAAATTTTAAAAAATCTGTCAAGTACGAGTAGAATTCGCACTACGAAAGTTCCGTACACATTTGAGCACTTGTAAACATTTAATTGTACATAGTATTTTTATTAAACTATTTACAATTATTAATTTTTCACAACTTAAATAGTACCTATATCTTTCAGAGGCGTAAAAACATGGTGGATATTTCAAATAATTGAAGAACTATGGTTATCCTGTTATCTTCTAATGGTTCTCCTATATTCTTATAGTCAGACTTTATTAACCCCGTTTTTTCATGATTTTCGGTTAGAAAGTTTTGAATATAAGAGAGTGTGCCCACACTCCCTTCAATACTTTATTTTCGCCTGTTTTTTAAAATGTCTTTTTAAATACACAGTTTAAAATTATGAAAGAAAATGTTAATCCCCTTAACGATTCCTTTCTATCACATTTGAAAAAAAAATTATGCATCTGTATACTTCGTTTATATCCTCTTTAATTTTTACATGTATATTTTAAAGCAGTTAGTTAATATGTGTGAATAAATAAGACGTATTAAAAAACGAAATTTCTAGTTTCTACGACGCATAGTTTCTAAGAAAATCGACTGTAACAGACAGACTGGCAGACAGAAATGTGAGTAATCTAATAAAAGTTCCATATTTCCACCTAGAACAACAGACTCCTAAAAAAGTACAAAGAAAGGACATATTGTTACCAATTCTATTCAATATGAGTGAATACATAAAAAGGCTGACGTGCGAAAATGCAAGGGAAACGTGGATACATGAGGTACAAAAAGATTATCAATCTGCGCAATACCAATGATACCACACTCTTTGCGGTTGGAGAAGCAAAATTGGCCAGTCTACTGGTAGGATGGAACGCATCAGCTGAGATAAATTCTCAGGAAGGTATCATTATAAGCTGAGGCAAACTTTCAGACTCGCCATAAATAAAGCAAAAGCCAGTCATTATTGTAGACCGCACAAATAACGTTATGCTAACTGACGCAGTAAATTTAGAAACTTCCCTTGTGTCATACCCCTATAACTTCACTTCCTATTAGTTAAGCAACATACAATTTGAATCAAGGCGAGGGAGCTTTATTGGCTAGTAAAAATATGCAAAGTAAAAACCTGAAAATATGACAATGTATAATAATCATTCCATGACATTAGTTCCAGATGTCTTGCCTTAATCTGACGTTTGGAATGGAATTTGAGGCATTTTAGGTATTGAATTTATTTGGCGTTAATTTTGTAGAAATTCATTATTCACAATTAAATGAAACTACGTGATGTAGTATTATTTCTACTTTCTTTAAATTTGTTTTTTCGTTGTACTACAACATCAGGTGGGCTATTAATAAAGAATCTTTGCTAATAGCCCACCTGAAGATGTAATACGACAAATCCTAGGTCGTGGTAAAGAATTTTAAAAAAGTAGAAATAATACTACATCACGTAGTTTCATCTAATTGTGAACAATTAATTTCTACAAAATTAACGCCAAATATATTAGGTGTTTGATATTTAGGTGTTATATTTTAGGTGTTTAATATTTTTGGTGGGCAATTACTTTTAATTGACTTGACTAGTATTTTATAGGTACTAATGTTTTAGATGAAATTTATATCAACAAAATATGTAATCTATACATACAATAAACTGTATGAATGAATTATGATAAAATATTATTAAAAAAATATTGATGTAGCCTATAGTACTTTAATAGAAGCCGTGAAACCTATTTTTAGAATTATAATTTGTTTATTAATTTGTTAGATTCACTGGATATATTTTAATGAAATTTGGTATGGTAATAATTTATTATTTCGAGCAATATATAGGGTACTTTCTATCTGGATATTACATATCAAAAATAGAAAAACTCTGACTTGGTAAATATTAAAATATTGGTAATAGTAATTTTGTTGCGGGACCTAAGCCCACCAAAATTGTATGATGGTACTCGACTTAAGGTTGTATCGCTGCAGCGAAATATAGTAGAAGTAGACATGTTGACGAAATGCGCTGCTGGAGAACGTGTGTTTATTCCTCGCATACCATTTATCTCCAGTTTTCTATCTGCTTTAAACGAGTTCAAATTCCAATTAGTTTCTACTTTGGTACAACCACCAACAAAGCGATGGCAGACGCTGCATACTGCAAGCATGGCTCTAAGCGCCTCCTGCTTTTCTCAGAGCTAGTGATATAATAATATACTTCATTTTCTAGTTGTAAATTACTACTACAGATGTAGTATTTATACTACAGTTATAGTAAATTTACAGTCACAGTGCTAACAAGTCTCTTTATTTGTGATAAGAGAAAGGTCTGGTAATTTATATTTATGATAATTTTATGTGATTATAGTGTAGTCAGTAAATTTTCCAGAAAATTAGAAGAGAGGAGATATCACGTCCACTGCTGATATCAGGTTCGAACCTATGGTCCCTTAAAGTATATGTACAAGTAATTGACTTTCGGAATACGTACTTATTTCTAAATGTGCAATGAATTAAAAATAAACCCATTAAAGTTACAACAAAGTTTGTTAAGTAAATTTAAAAAACGGCAAGTGCGTGTCAGGCTCGCGCATCGAAGGTTTTGTACCTCGTGTGAAGTAAAATTATTTGCCATAATTATCACTGATATATTAGGTCGCATAGCGCAATAAATATTTAATAATATCTAATATAATTAAGTAAGGGTTCATAGATATACTAAAATTATGAAAAAATATTAAAAAGAACAAAATATTTTTGTAACTCTTACAATCGGCCCTTTCAAATTCAATTTCCATGTTTGCAATTTCAAATTTTCCTTTCAAGTACATATTTGCCACCCTCTCCCCTCCAATAAAATTTGCATAAATATATTTTTGAGTGTCAGTTATTGAGGTATATTAGGGTTAATTATGCTTTATTATTATGCAAAACATTAAGATTACGCATGAAGTTATTTTTGGGAAAATAACGGCTGTTCCAAACGAAAAGATGGACACAGTGATTTTATAAATGTTCCGTTTTTCCTTAGGTACGAAAACCTAAAATTGTATTTATATAAACACGGCAAAGAAGAAATAAGAAAAAAAAGAAAACAAATTGAATTAAAAGGGGGCTTTGTAAAATTTAGTTTTTTTTTCGATTTTATTCCATTGCTATGAAAATTAAAATGTTCTCCGTCCCTAAATCAAAGTTATAAAATTATGAGATATTTTTCGTTAAAAAAATATTATAAGTGATATCGAAACGTCTCTAAGGCTGCAATGTACAGCAATAATGCAATTCTCTTACTTTTCTATTGGGCCATACTATCGGACTTCGGCGAAGATTCGCATTATCGCGATATATGTAGTCAAAAGATTCATTTCGTGTCACGAACATTTATTGAGCGCGGGCGACAATGAATGTTCGGAATTCTGTACTTTATCTATGGTATGGCAATAAATGTTTGCCGATAATTGTTTGTCCGCGCTAACCTCGATCCTTTAGTAGACGCAGTGACTTCGAATGTATTGCGTGTCGCAATAAATACGGCGGGAAAATATTGTATAAATTTACAATGACCAGGAATTGTAAAATCGTCGGAATAGTTATAAAACATGATTAAGACAATCTTATTTAATATTTTATGATTAGTACTGTTTCCTTTCAATATAATGTGGGTATTTACTTTAAGTTTCAAGGGTTACGAACAAAATGTTCGGAGTTTTAAGTCGACAATTTCATGGTTTCCAAAAGTTATTATGGTAACCCTATCTATCATTAAAAGTAATGATAGTGGTTCTGGTTTATACCGTTTATTGCGATTTTTGTAATCATAGTAAAAAAGGTCGTAAAGAATTGTATAAGCTTCATACTCGTTTCTTTGTAATTTTATAGCTGCTACAGTTTACAAAAACATTTCAAGTCGCCATTTCGTTTTTTACGTCAAAAATTATAATGAAACATAAGAAGAACGTTGTATTTATTATTGAGAAAACAGTCGAGTCAAAGTCAAGGTGTTAGTCGTACGTTTAAATAGTTCTTTGATAAAGGAAATCTTTGACATTTTTATGATAGCGTAATGGCGGCTAAGCTACAATCTGTAGACAAAATAATGATTCTCTATTCAAACTCTTTCTAAGTTTAACTTACAGAATCAACACTAAATATATATATCTAGCGTGACCCGTGCGAAGTCTTCGCATTATTTATTCCATTATGAAGCTCAGATGACAGATCAAACAAATATTTTACTAAAATTGACATATAGAGGCGCAAGTATCGAAAGCATTGAGCTAAAGCGCCACTTTATTTATACGTGAGTGGATTTGAAATTAAACAAAAATTTTACCGACCGTCAATCATATTGACGTTGAGCCGTTAGATGGCAGCATTGCTGTTTTGTGTATATAATTTTAATAATTAATTAATTTGCAAAAACAATAGCAATAATAAATTTTTTAGTTGTGGATGCCGGTAGAGCAAGCAATTATCTATAAAATGATATATAATTTATGTGGATTAGTTGTGAGGTTTTTTCTAAAAAGGGAGAGTAACATCTTAACCTTAGCGTATTAATATATATGATGATGATGATGATATATATATATATATATATACATACATATATATATATATATATATATATATATATATATATATATATATATATATGTACAAGAAATAAACAGTAATAAATTATAATTTGGTTTCATATTCGATTTATACGACACGGCGACTCCGTGTCAAGCTATTTTTGATACGGAAGTTTTTATGCATTTCGTGATCTTTTTGCGCCCACAGAATAGATACGAGCGACATTGGCAGCTACAAGTACATGCAAGGCTACATGCATCACTATAACAACAAAGAAGTCGTAGGAAATAAAACGAGGACAGGTCAAGCGGAGTCGAATATGCGCTATGAGGTCAGGGCTTCGTACCTATTTTAGATGAACATGTTTTTAATTCAACAAACATTATATTTTTTAATTTAACAAATACTATATTTAATGTAATGCCACGGAGATAACAAAGTTATGTTTGCGTTAGGTACTCACATTAAAACTATTACACGTGTCCGTAACGTTAGCATTTGGTGTTTAAATAGAAGATTATAGTGCAATATTGTTATAGTCATGGATGTTATAGTGCAATCTTGATTTTAATAAGAATTACGGGTGTCTAGGCATTAATCTTTTTAAATCAGACTCGCTGACAAAATAGGTTTGAAAAATGCGTATTTGATGCCATCCTACATCTTAACTTTTCCGGAAGAACAGGCGACGGTAAAGGGCTGAATTTTGATACAGTATCTTCGATGTAAAAAGGGATGAATACGCTTCAACGGTGCGTGGTCCGCGTAAATCAGGTCCAATGGACCTAATTTTGTTTTCTTCAATTAAATCGTTCGGACGCCGGCGGTTCATATAGACGCGAGGTTTTTGAAATTAGAATTGCCAATATTTTCAGTCAAATTGATCCAAAAATGCCTTATAGTGCTTTTACCACACACATTAACCATTTATAAAACAAAAACAGGATACATGGATCTAGTTTTCAGGGATAATTACATAGTTATATATCACTGTCACTCTGTCACTTTTTAATGACCACACACGCGTAAGCGCCGCACCGTGAGAAACTATAGTACTAGCATTGCGTTCGGTGCAAATTGTCAATTTACTGATTCTCTCGCACTACAGTTACTATGTATAGCTTTGTCTCTTTCGGTTAATTTTACATGTAGCAATTTGTGATTGCAGCTGAAGAGTTTGTATGCGTGTAGTTGTACCTATGCCCGTTTTATATTTACGTAAAGTAAGAGAGCACCGTATCTTCCCTTTTTACATAGATGTATATTATGTATTAATGATTCAATGACAGACGTAAAATATATAAATGTTGGTTTCTAATTCTATAGATAGCTTTGGACGATTCAAATGAGTCACTAATATTTATTTCTTTTTCAATCCTTTCGTGTAAAGATTTTTGGAACGAATTTGTCAAAAAATCAAACGTCTTTCCTTTCTATACCTTTCAGTAATAGCAAGAAGAATCTGAAAAAAAACAGGCGCTTGATGTATTTTCCGAAAAAAATCAGCAGCACAAAGGTATATCGGATTAATTTCAATTATCGTATGGAACCCTTATTGCATGAGTCCGACTTGTACTTTTTAATTTTTTATTTATTTAAGACTTGCAAAGCGAAATATTACAGAGTTTAAGGCGATTTTGAGCATCTTTTCGCAAAAAATCTTTTTGTAAATCCCCCATTCGTCGCTCGCTCCATGACAAAAATGTCAAAACAATTTATTTTATTTAATTATAACATCTTTACGGAAAATAAACCGTCACGCAGGGGCTAAACAGCTGTGTTGCTTTCGTGTTAATGCGACACTAAGGCCATCTGTTGGTCGCACTAACAAATTACTTGTATGCATGCCACAAGACCAGATCCATAGAGACCAGATCCTAATGGCAAATTCACATTAGTTCATATAGTATGTGTGCGTGATATCAGCGCTGCTTAGTGTCAGCAACTGTATAGGCGCTTCAATTTTATTAGTAAGCTTCAAATTAACGGTTTTTTGTTTACGTGAACAACAATTAAATGTTTACGTGAATAATATAAAAATAACGGAAAATATTTAAATAAATGCTTTTATTAACGAATACTAACAAGATTTAATTTGTCCGTACCCAGAATATATAATATCCTTTCGTTTTAAGCTCAATAAAATGCGTAAAATAATAGATGTAAGTATTACCCATATTGTGTCATTTCAATCACTAACAATGTCAGACGGAATGCATTTTTTATCAGCTATCCATTTATTTTTTTCATCTAATTTCCAATGAAATATTGGAAATCTGTAAAATTTGAATTTGTTATTTCTTGAAGTATTTTTACAATTTAACACAGAATAACTATCGTGTCTTATTAAGAAAATTTGCTTTTAATGCATAAAAATTTGGTATAAGTTCAGTATAGCAAAAATACTAATTTTAGTGATTTTTTTAAATTAAAGAATATACATAAAAACGGACGTATTTAAAAAATACAACCTAGAATTGCAAAAATTGATTTTAAAACATTTACTTACAATAAATGTGTTTATTTTGTTATTTTTGAAGTATTTTTCACTATTTTCACTTTAAATTTATAATTATACACTATAAACTCAACAAACATCTAAATAGAGATGTTAATAATAACGATTTACAAAGTATTAAAAAGGAAAATAATTATGACCTTTATGATAAACATATTTTTGAAAATTATATTTTTACTTTAAATTTCTGGTTTTTTTGGCTGATGAACAGTGAAATTCTCATTGTTGTATTTATCCCAATAATTAATTTATAATTAACAACGAACTACACACAGCTGCAATGCTGTGTCCCCTTCTATTGCATGGGATGGTTCGCTGGGACTTCTCTGTCGCACGTATTCACTCGCAGCAATATTTCACTTTTTAAAACTCGACAACCGGAATTCAGGACTGATTTTTCGCAGACAACCCTATACCACCATGTTCGTAATGAAATAATCTTTATTTTAATTTAACTTTAATTCATTAACCAGACCGGTGCAAGTTACTAGTATCCATTTACCTGTTTATACCTGCCTACCCAAGAGCTGTGACGGGAAAAAAAATAGTCAACCTAACGTTTACATATTCTATGGGCTTCATACTTTCGATTCGTATGGAATTTGTCTATTAAACAAACCAGTGAAATGTTTAAAAAAAATAATTTTTTTAATTGTTAATTAATCATATTCTGAAGTGAAATTTTTTAAACAACCCATTTGCATATTTCATATTATTTATATTTATTGACATATTTCATTGGATATAAAATACTTTTCATCCATTAACCAGCTCGGTGAAGGTCGTTGTATAGTGGGATCTTAGACTAGAAGTAAACATCACTATATACGTAAGTAAATTATATTATCTATGACAATATTTAACAGGCGCCTTTAGACATTTCCAGTTCTGCTACAGCGAGCGCTGCGGTCGATATCGTTACCCCCACTCTGTGGTTCGCACCCGAACAATACTGACCGAGAGTGACTGAGCACGGATGTGTGAACGTGCTCACATCCGTGCTCAGTTTCAATACCCATTTTCATTTCCATACCCAGTTTCATTTCGGGTGCTCGCCTCGTTGTCGGTTTTTTGATCCGAGTCAAAGGACTAAAAAATACATTGTAGCGTTTTTCTACAGTCGCTTTTTTGAACGCAAGATTTAAAAAAAATCATTAAGATGATGCAAGGTTTTGTAAATACAATGGTTTTTAACCAGTTACTAAAGGAAAATCAATACATTAATACAGTTAATATTCCAGTTATGACTTTAAATTTCAATTCTAACGACATTGACCGGGCGACGCAGGGAGAAATTTGCGGCCAATAATTTATTCCAAGAAAATAATCAGTTTTTATTATTAAATATGTGTAACGCAAATCCATTGCCATATTTAGAGGATGAAATTTTAAAGGCTTATAAAACATTAGTTTCTACGTTTTTCCAAAGATGTCCGAAATGATTAATTCCTATGTTATCGTCTGCCCGGTCTGATCATTTTAGAAAGCCAGCAATATCTATACTTGCTAAAATCAGAAGTTGTGTCAAAGAAAATTATTTGCAGCTTCTATTTCTAGGAATTATCTGAAGACGCTTGCTAATGGTATAGAAGTTTTTTTTTGTAATTAATACATTTTTAAAAAGAAAAATTAAGAACACCTTCTTAATGTATAAATACTGTTAAAGTTATTTCATCGGTGCCACGATTTTTTATGTTAAGTAGTTGATAATTTGTTTTTGATTACTATTTATTTTTCTTTTGTAAAATATTCACATAATTATATAAATTCATCAAACACATCTTTCATATTCGATTATATTCGCTGAGCATGTGAACAGACGTATTCGTGTGTGAGATTCTCGCCGAATATTCGCCCAAACGTTCGGTTAAATATATACGTAATATGATAATATATTAGGCATAAAAAATTTACACTTCCAATATGCCGATAAGTAATACAAATACACGTAATTTCCTATTGATTTAAATATTAGTTTATTCGTTTCGAATTTGTTTCGTTTGTGCAGCGGAACACAAAATAAGACGAGCAAATGATAGGTCACATATTAGTGTTTGTAGTCAAGTATAAACGATGTTACTCGAGGATATTTATACATAATTACCATATACATAATTAACCATCGACATAGGACTGTAGTTCCACACCATTAGTTCATTTTTAGGATTTCGTATGTATCAAAGGTTACCTTATTGTTGAAGAAACGTTGTATGTTCGTTCTTCCATCCATCTGTCGCTCAGAGTCTTCTGATTTCTAGACTAAATAACATAGCAATTTGAAATTTATGTAAATGTATTTGCTTGGATAAAATCAAAAATATTTTATATTGTTTTTAAAATTATTAAAATTGATATTTCTAGGGGGAACCCAAGATCTAAAGAGCAGAAAATATTTTTTCAATCCCCTCCTCCCCACCTCCGCCTTTATGTGTTTGGAAACCCCTTCGAAATATAGTTTTAAGTCATTTTAAATACCATAGAAATGTTTTTGAATTTGGGCCAAGAAGCTACATATTATGCAGTATATTTCAAGTTTCTATCTTACTTTGTTTAGAAATTAGAAGCCTCTGTATCCAACGAGACATATTGTTTTGTTTTAATAATTTATATATTTAAATCTAAATTACAACCAAACGCTTAATGGTAGCGAAAAAAATAACATTTTATATAAATTCTTCATATTAAAGTATATAAAAATATTGCAATATCTTATTCCTAATTTAATGCTTTATTACAACTCTATCAGAACACGGTTTTTTTAAATGCTTTAGATACAAAGGTTTGCCTACGTATCATAGTTTAGACACAAAGATTTGTCTGCGTTCATGCTTTAGACACAAAGGTTTGCCTGCGTATCATGCTTTAGACACAAAGGTTTGCCTGCTTATCATGCTCGATTGGCACCAACTTCACGTGTACTTAGATAATTTATCTGTCGAATAATTTATGATGTGGAACATAAAGTTGGATTTTAATTTGCCTGATTTTTATACCTCTAAATTTATTCAGACTTAAACTCATATTCAGGCCTGAGTCATATTCAGAATTTTATTACAATTGTAAGTCTGGAATGGGAGAATGCTTCATTTTAATTTTCTTCCATATCTGTTTTGTTTATCTGATACAGAAAGAAAGCATCGTGTATTTTCTAGAAGTCTACATGAATTTGCTTGCGCATTCGTTCACTTTCAATCTAACCAACTTAATTTGTTTTTCGGTTCAAAGCTTTTCTTCAGATTTTATTTTGTAAGACATCAATCAAGCTTCAAAAATAAATATATATAATATTTTCTTTTATCATTAAATTCGATCAAAGACAATGCCTCTTTAAAATTTAAATAGTTTATAAACTTAAAAAATGTTAGGCCTTTAAACAGTGAAACTTCATCTTCCTAAAAAAAATTAGTATCTTTTTGGTGATATCGGAACATACCAGTAGAAATGTTGATGTTTCAAAGGGATTTTATTCGTCCGTTGTGATCCTGGTTAACATAGTATAATGATGTATAAGTTAATAATACTTAGATTTCAAAAAGGGTCCAACTTTCAAAAAGTAAAAATAGCCTCGAAGAAAAAAGTTAGTTTCAGAAACCTTAAAATAATTTATTACAACCACTTTCTCAAAACATTACAATAGGCTAGTTGACTAAATTTGGGAAAGTGGTTAATACTTTACCTTAATATCCAAGTAACCCAAAAAAAGATATTTTTCCAAAAATGAAATATTTACATTATTATGTATTTTGCGTTTTAAAAAAAACGATTTAAATTAACCTAGAAAACGCTCAAGACTGTCATGGCGTCTTGAATGACATCACTACTCATGAAAGAAATTTAAAAAATCGTGTCTGTGTCTGTGTGTGACACTTGCTTCTTTTCTTTAATTAAAAATGAGTTCGTCTTGTTACAAGTACCAAAGTACTGTGTAGTGCCCTGGTGTAAAAACGCAACTATTAAAACGCCAAATAAATTATTTATATATGTTCCAAATAATAAAAAAATACGGAAAAAGTGGCTGAAACTTGCAATGAGCTCATAGTTCATTTATAGATTCCAAAATATATTTTTGTGATGATTGTTTTGATGTAAGTATTTATTTTGCAGTTTAAGTACCTATACGATAAATTGTGTTTTCACTTCAAAATTATTGTGATAGAGGTCCTGTTTTAAACAATGACTTTCGATTGTGTTTTCCATAGAAAAACATTAAAATTTCGAAATTCTGAGCTAATACAGTTGATTACAAACGAACAAATTAAATGACTCACACACATATAAATTTAAAGCAATACTGATGAATTTTGCAGTCACTATTTTTACAAGTTTATTGCATTGATCTAAATAACAAAATACGGTCAAATACGGTAATTCAAAAAATGACGACACCAATTCATGTGCGCCATCTGCTGCAATTAAACCAAACTACTTCATCAGTCACATAGCTGACTGCATGCGACCGTAGATATAATCTCATCGTGGCACAATCTTATTTTCTTATTTTTTAACCAAATGTTTAAAAAAATGGTACTCAATTTGTATGCATGTATATTGATAAGACAATGCTTAAATAGCTTGGAATTTATTTAAAGCAATAAAATAATAAAGACCTGTCCTTACGATGTAAATATAAGTCTATGGTTTATTGCAAAAATAATAATGTATGAGTTGAGATTAAATTGTTTATACTTCGTAAATCTAATGTCGAAAACAGTATAAATTACATTACAATGCTTGTGTCTTAGAATATAGAGTAATCCAGAAGGCGCATACGCACAGATCACTTCGCGGTCGCGGTGAAGCTAAAAATCGGTGGAGAGGCCACCGCGCTCCGCCTACTAGCGCCCTCCCCCAACCGACACGGACACCAGCAGAATAAATTTACCCACGAACTTCAGGAAATTGACCCATATAAATTTATTTGCTTGCAGCAGTAGGATTCACATTTGCATCAATTTATAATGACCATATAAATTGATGCAAATGTGCTTGGCTTATATGAAGTATTATTAAGGCCGCCATGTTAAATTTCTAAAATGTTTATTCTGCCTGCAACCAATGGCCAAAGTATTTAGATTAAAATTATTTAAAAACTTTGTCATATTTTACCATTTTATTCATCCCTTAACACTTTTAATGCAAAAAGAAAACAATTAGCTTAGTGTCTTAAAGTAAAAAGAGATGTGAAAAAGCCTATAATAAAAATTTGAAAATATTCGATCTCAGACTAAAGAAATTAAAAATAGGACGAAACAATTATTTATATTAATTAGCATTCAACGTCGTGATAAAATTTCTTCATATTTTAAACAATATCGGTCCGCATTTTTCAAGAAATTAAAGAAGACGGCGGAAGTGATTGAATGTAAAATGCGTTTCTTGCCGTAATTCTACGTATGGTAATTATATTCGTAATAGGTAAAATATTCTAAAATTGAATATGATAACGGAAATTCAAACGTTACACCAAATTCTCCAACGACATTTTCCAAATCCCGATTTTTTTACAAATAAAAGTTTACATTTTTCAGTATCGAGTAATTAAGATGTTTTAATTTGGGTAAACAATTTTTTAAGAGGTGACAACACCAATAAAAATGACGCGCTTCTGTTAATAATAATCTACTTCGATATTTTAAAATTGCATAGTTAATTGAAAATGAAATTAAGTAATAGTATTTACTTATGAAAAGTAATCCCCATTTGTTTCTTTTTCAGTCCAGTGATATTTTTGCAGGTGGGAACAGCACAAGCCGGCATTTTAAGCTATATTGTCACGTAGAAAGCACATAACCATTCAGAGCTGTGTCTTAAATTGCACTGACATCCGTGTTTTAAAACGACGCATTACATTCGTATTTTAAACTACGCCTTATATGCTGTCACGTTTTTTGGACAAACTTTTGCGCGTGTCCTTGCCTTCTGGAGTAGGTACTCTTTATTCTAAGGCGTATGTAAAAACAAACGCTTACTGATTACGAAACTGAAATTATACTATTTCAGCTTATAATACATATTTTACACTACTGCAATAAACCACAGAGTATATACAATAAACAATGTTAGTAATACTGAAGTTTCAATACTTCGAAATTATGATGAGGCGAAAATTCTACCAAACGTAAATTTTGGCAAATCACTACCTTTTGCGTCGCTAAAGCCTTATTCCATTGCGAATTATACTCATATTTTAAGATGTAATTAAGGACAACTGTCTCAACTTTACAAACATTTTTAAAAACAAAATATTAATGAAATAACCTGTATACGAAAATGTCAAAATCAATGGTTTTTGGTGAGGTGTGATGTAATGCTTTCTGATTAACGTTCACTGTTACGTGACTGAATTCGTAATTTTGCCGAATTTATTTTCTAAAAATAAAAATAATGTTTACTTTTAATAATAAATAATTTTATTTTTTTAGTGTCCCATATCACGATCAATCATTAGAAATTACAACCCATATTTATTCTTAGGGGATTTGTAATGCATGCCACAAGATTTTTATGAACAATTTCCCTAGCATAAAAATCTATATTAAATTAATTTGATTAATAACACAACTTTTTGGAATTGTAACTTAATAGCGTGTATCTCAGTTAGTTTTAGGTTTATATATATGAATAAACCATAAATTAAGTTTTGCCATAAATCCATTTTTCGGTCTCGTCAAGTACAAAAAGTGTCTATTCAATATTAAATCTTCGTAACGATTTGGGAAATTCAAAACTTATAACCCTCTTTGAAGATTACTTCGCTTTTGGCTTAGAAAGTTTTTTCATAATTTGGTATCTGGTTATTTCATTGATGTCATCCTTTACTGGCCATTTGAAGAATCTGCAGTAATTTTTTTACAAACTTTACAATTTGACTACATCCATTCCCATATTACACTTGACCGACATATCTGTGGACAAGATCCTTCTGAGATATAAAATTTACAATCAACCAGTAATCGTTTTCGATGTTGCCTATAATTGTTTCCTCTTGTCTAGCTTTATATTAATTTTCTATGGCTTGTTTTTCTGGTTAAAATGTTTGTTAAACCCTACTTTCTTCCTCTAGCAATTGTTTTTCTTGGGGATGCCTTCGGATAGGCGTCAAATTTTGAAAACTTTTTAATTTAGATTCAGACGGCATAGTTAAGGCGAAAGCAGTAGTCATAGTCATGTTCGTTTCGGTGTGTTTATTTCCAGGTAAGGTAGACGAAGATGGCGCAGCAGACACGTCAGCAGTTACAGGATTTGTGTCAGTGGTTATTTTCAAGTAAGGTAGACGAAGATGGTGCAGTAGACACGTCAGCAGTTGCAGGATTTGTGTCAGTGGTGTAATTTTCAGGTAAGGTAGACGGAGATAGAGTAGCAGATATGTCAGCAGTTGTAGTATTTGTTTCAGTGGCGTCATTTTCAGGTAAGGTAGGCGGAGATGGTGCATCAGACACGTTAGCAGTTGCAGGATTTATTTCAACGAGGTTGTTGTCAGGGTTTTCCCTATCAGTCACAAAAGAACTCAAAAATTCGTCGTCTGTAAATATTTCTGAGTTGAACGGACAAATTCCAGTAATCTCAAAACTTTTTTGAATGTTCCATGGTGTCATTGCGGTAGGGTAAGCTCTTCCCAAACATCCAGCAATATCGTAGATAGTCATTGGTGGTCCAGGATATAATACCAAAGTGCCAAATAATATTTTATCAAGGGGCTGTAATTTTTGTGATATGTGTATTGTTAGTAGATGGATCCCATTTTCTTTAGCAAAATTGATAGAGTCGATGGTAACGTAGTTCTCGTGGTTATCAAGTAACATTAAGCACTGGTTTTCTTTGCTTCATCTAACATGCTTCACAAAAAACTTGAGGAAGTTCAAAAAGTTGGGGCCAGTCATCCATCCACTTTGATATGCTGCACCATCAGTACCCGGTGGTCCACCATCTGTCATCCTCGACTGCCAATTTGTGCGAGGGAAAATCATGAATGGCGCCAAGTGATTCCCCACGACATCAATGGCAGCACTAACTGTTACAAGCTCTCCTGTTTCTCCTGATGTGACTTTGGACACCTATTTCAAACCACGACAAGCAACGATTTTTCTTGGTTTATGTACTATAGTTAAACCTGTCTCGTCTATATACTATTCCATATTTGATCTGGACGAAATTCTTATCGCAGCATTAAGCTCTTAAGATTTAAAAAAAAAATAACCCACATTAGGTCTGTTGAACGCAGCTGCCCGTGACAGACTTGTGGCCTCCGAGACCCTGAGCAATAAACTTTTATGGCGATCCATAAAACCATAGAACCAAAAATAAGTAGCTTCCTCTTTATCATGCCACTTTGATGGGACAGTTTTCCCATTTTCGCATAAATATTGGTAAGCCAGCCGTCTTACATTATTAGGAGATAGTCCGTGATACAATTTACTAGCAGTCTCTAAGTAGTTTTTTAAGTCTTGTTCTTCTATAATAGTATAAATGAGTGCTTGTCTGTAATCTAGGCCATATTTTATATCTTAATTATCGTTTTGTAAGGCAGTTTGTTTCTTGAGCTCATACCGCTTCAGGTTCATAAGACTAATATCAAAATGTTTTGCTGTTCCGAAAATAGATTTTCCATCTAATACATCCTGCACTGCTAATCTTAAACTATTTTCATTAATAGGTATTCTTGGTCGAGCTCCTACGTTTGTCTTATATTTTCTTGGCATGATGGTCAATCTGAGAATAAAAAGTATTTGAGAGACTTAATCCGGGGATCAAATCACCCATACAAAAACGTACCAGGTATCCCCGCACACACTGAGGTTATTAAATCAACACTATTTTTACAATCTTTACAACTTGATCTTACTAGCTGACCCGTGCGAGTCTTCGCACTATATCGCCATCTAGCGTGTTCCAAGTATACAATTTGGCTAAGATATTTGATGTGTCGCCCACAGAGGGCGCTCATGCCAATTGTTATAAAAATTAATTTTTTTGTTAACAAAAAGATTTTTTTCGAATTTTTTAAAATTTTTCGCCCAAAGTAGAAAACATAAGCTTATTTTTTTAATTTTAATTGGTGCAGTAGTTAAAGAGATCGAGCCGCTCGACCAAAAAACACCTTTTAGAAATAATATATTTAGATTAGATAGATTATCTTGGAATATTTTTAAACTATTTAACATGTTCTTGATGTTTCATTTTGGGAGAGTTTTATCAATTTAAATTAGAAGAAGGAAATTATTTTAGATAGAGCTAGTGAGATTTTATCATCAAGTTTTCGGTAACAACGTGAGCAGTGAATTAGAGACAACGGATGAACTGTGGTATGAAGTGGATGGATGATGGAGTGGTATTTGCCAAAAAAATAATTTCTGATGTCCTTTATTATGGTAAATTGAAAAAATTAAATGAAGCGTATTAATACAAATAATAAAACAAAGTTCATTAATTTTGATCAACCGATTTATAATTCAAGATCAATCACAGGAACATCGAAAAATATTATCATCACATCCCGAGGCATCGCACACCAAAATAAATCCATAATATATATTCACGAAACACAAAACCCTGTAGAAGAGGTCTTGTCATTTACGTCTCAGAACTAGGTTCTTTTATACTTATATTTCTATTGTAATTTGTTATTTATGTACAAAAATAAAAATATAACATTAAGAAATTCGCCTTTTAATGCCATAAATAATCCCCAACAGGTCTCAGAATAGGTTTCAGAGTCGTTCATCTCTAGTACGCACCTTCTAGATTACTTTATATTCTAGGGATGGCAAAACATTCGGGATGCTATATTTCAATCGTTCAAATTTATTTTATTTTGTGTATTCAAACATTGTTGTAATAAAAAAAACATTCCTGGTTTAAATCTTGGGGATAACTAAATATTGATTTAATTATCCCTAAGATTTAAACCAGGAATGTTTTTTTTTATTACAACATAATGTTTGAATACACAAAATAAAGTAAATTTCATTGAGGTACGATACTATGTTCCTCAGTGAAGCATGTTTACCCTTTATAACCGAACGTGAATGCAAACCGTACACCTTATTTTTGTATGGACTATACTTATTATACTTTTTTAATTATGGATTTAATAAGCTCACTTCTCAAAAGAATGTGATAACATTGTAGTTTTGTACTGAACACGAAGGTATTCAATGCTTAAGGATTTTAGTTAATTTCTATTCATACTTATTTCTTTACCGTAAGTAAGATATTGATAACCAATAATCAATATTTACAGTTGTTGGTTAATATTCATAGCAAAATTTTTTTTTCTAATTCCCCTTAAAAATTGTAAGAAATCGTTAATATTTTTTGTTTTATTACAAAAATATTTTTAATTTTTGACATTTCATTTAATTAAATATTTCAAAAATATAGACAGAATCTTCATTGAAAAAAAACTTAAGAGAAACACTGACTAAATTGCCAGTAGGATCAATTTTTCTTTCTGTAAAAAATACTCGTATCGTTTTATATTCATTGCCGAATAAAGTGTTTATCGCGTCGCTTTTTATTACTTTGATATTGCTGCGTGGCGCCCGATGTGCATACACCATTATGTTTAACCCTTGCATTAAAGATCAAATAGTATATCTCCAGAAAGGGATCATTTTTCCTTTAACACAAATCTCAATTCTAGGACTTATTTATTTCAATAGAATTTTATTTATTTCTTGTACCTAATTTCACCGTGCATACTTCTTTCACTAGTAATTTCACTGAAATAATAGAGAAAAGTTAAAAATAGCAATCGCATGCAATAAGACTTTACAATAATTTTGACGAGATAACTACATGTTGAATAACTAAATGAGTTATTGAGTAACATTTATACAAATGGCAGGAAAATTACAAAGATACAAAATAATATCTGCTCGAAGTCCCATTGCACTTCGTGTCGAGCGTTACAGGATTTCCGTTTTAGTGAGACCATGGCACTTCAATTATATACGGTCCAATGTTTTGTCATTATTCTTATTTGCGTATTTTAAGCAACGTTATTGCGTTATAAATATGACTCAATGTCACGTAGAACACATTTTTAAAAATGTGAAAAAAAGCTTAAAAAGAAAGAAATGTAAAATTAAATTAAAAGTATTGGCGGTCTTACTTCGAGCCGTTTTCTTCCTTAAATTGTTACAGTCTTTTTTATTTTCAATTAAATATTTATAATTGCAGATAAACCCCATTGATAACGGAACTTTTACCTAAGTAAAACATCCTTAAATATTTGTATATGAGAAAGCACTGTACATGATATTTCTCTTTCAGTGTTTCGTACTTTCAATATTTATTATGTTACGTTTTTGTTTTCTTGTCAATTTTTTTTGATGTGTTGGGTTACCGCTCTTTGGAGTATAGAAGATGAATTTCATTGATAAAATCTATTTTACTATTGTCAAATAGAAAAATGTTTTGTTGAGAAACTCCTAAAAGGGTGTAACTGACAATTATACCAATTTCAAGGTCTTCTATGGGATAACCGAATAAGGTAAAGCTCACACATATACCCGTAAACCTGTCGGTAGTCTTAGTTGAAATCCTAATATTTGTGGTGCTACATTAGGATTAGGGCTAACCTTCTAATAGCGTAATTCAAAGTACATGTCGTTAGTTAAGAAAAAAGGAATAAAGAGAAAAAGTAAAGAATAATAATTCCTGACTCCTTGACTTATATGTTAACTAATACCAGAATATGAGCTATTCTGGTATTTACACATATGTACAGTTAGAAAAAGAGCCAAACAAGTGGCTATGCTACTGATAATTTATCCTTAGTTGATTAGCCAACCTATTTGCATATATGTGATAAGATGGCCAACAGTAAAATGTTACAATTTAATTTATATTTTATTAATATTTTTTATTGTTACGTAATATTTCAGTTTGCAAAGATTAAGGTTTAAGAAAAAAGTAAACATTAATGTACCTTTTTATTCTAAGTTTAAAAATCATTTCCTAAAATACATAATATTCTGAATTAATATAAATATACTTTTCCTGGAAAATTTGAAATAAATTTCCAACTTTTTAGCTTCTCATAATTTTATTCTTTAATAGTGGTTACAGAAATATATTAAATTAACAGAAATATAGAAAGTGGACGATACCTAATAATCAAATATAACAACAAATTTATTTAGAATTATTTTTAACAACGTGAAAACAATAAACAGCCATAAATTGTAAATGGTACGTGAGACATTTATTTTGTACAATAAACTATCTGCTTGTTGTCTATGCTACTGCGTTCCTTTCTACTGCTCGAGTAGCCGCCTTCGAGATCTGTCTGCCATTTTGTTATACCGGTAAAATATCTAATTAAAGGTTTACTTATAAAACTAATAATAATTTTGTTACGATGTCACAAGAAAACGGGAACGATAACAATGAATATGTAAGTAAAATACCCTTATAAGTAGCACTTAGTAATTTTATGTCGGCTTGGACGATGCCGTGTTGGCATCATGTTAGTAGGGCAATTGGCATTTTATTGTTATTTTTATATCTACATTATTAATTTCAGTCAAAAAGACTATTTGTCAAAAAATATTATTTATCAACGTTAAGAATTTATACAATTTAGGCATTTTTTTTATTTGGCATTGTTTCCCGACATTAATGTTGGCGTCTGTTTAGGATGAACCTGAGCATGTGCGAAAGCTTTTCATCGGCGGCTTGGATTACCGGACCACTGATGAATCATTGAAGGCACATTTTGAACAATGGGGCGATATTGTCGATGTTGTTGTGATGAAAGACAATGATACAAAGAGGTCGCGAGGTTTCGGCTTCATAACTTATTCCCGAGCTCATATGGTTGATGACGCTCAAAACAATAGACCACACCGAGTGGATGGCAGGTAAAGTTTATTATATATTTGTTTTAAGTATAATTTATATATAAATGCAACAATTGTTAAAATGCCGCGTATAAAACTTTAAGAGAAAATACATCCATTACTTGAATTCGAGTCTGCCGATGAATTGAAATATGAAAGATATTTATTAATTCCATTTTAACAATATAATTTAAGCTGTATAAACATTTAATAAAGTGTGTCAAATGTTTTTAATGTTTATACAACTAATGCTGCAGCTTATTAAAACTGTGGCTTATCATTTCTCAAACAAATTTATTGTGTTTACCAGACAGTTTTAAAAGTACAATGATATTTTATGATTCTAAATTTACTCTTAATAACGCTTAGTCATTCAAAATAATCTATTAATTTCCGAAGTACTGTAATTTCGATTATAATATATGAATAACTAAAATGAGGTATTTTTAAAACATTGGGATGCAAGCTTACTTTCTAAGTTTGTAGCTACATTATTTTAGAGGCGAAAATTAAAATTGACATAGTCAGTTTATTTTCCCCACATAGATAATTTATTTTCAATTTCGGAGTAATTGTGTACTGAGTTCATAAGAAAATCTGTTGATATCTGACCGTCCGTTGTGTTCATTTGTAAGTAATTGAGCATTGTTATTTCTTTATCATAAATATTTACGTACTTTATGATGTGGAAATATTCAAAAGCAATATTTAATAGAATATATAAGAAGCAAATTTGGAGAATGTACCACTCAACAAACTGGAAACGCCTGAGGAACAAATTCGGAGTAAATCCACATATCGCTGGTGCAAAGTTGTAAAAGCGAAGTGATAGGATTTAAAGCAGATGCACCGAATTTTTAACATGAATATTTTTCAAGTGTCTAGAATGGCAGAAATGCCCAAGATATGTTAGTGTCACCATTTTTGTAAATTTTTTATGGAATGTTGCCTTGTAAACAACAAGCGTATACAATTAGAATTATGAGGTAAGAATTACAAAACTTGGAACCTACGTTTTGTAATTATTGAATATTGGCTAAATTAGTGGTTACTCGCAATTAATTAAGAAAGTAAGGTACCAAATTTCAGGACTGCAAAATTAGTAGTAAATCATCTCTGGTCAGATCCAGCAGTAAAAGTATCGATAACAACTTTTAACAGTTAATTCTAAGAAATCTATCGAGACATAGTTATTGAGACCTACAAAAACAAATTGTTTCAATAAAATAATGTAAACTATATTGGTTTTGCAACTATTATTTAAGATATATCTTTAATTTTCATGAGAAAGTATGTAATCAAATATGTAAATAAAATCAGAGAAAAATAAGATTAAAACTTGGCATATTTTGTAGAATTGAATGTAGGATTTTTCCCACAGGGATTTACGATTATTTTAACACAATGTATCAAAATATATATCGGGAATACTGATGGGGAGGTGGGTGGGTTGCTACACCAAGGAGTCGCTGATTTCAATCATTGTTATATTTTAGAGAAATGTCCCCTTAGTGAACAATTCCTTCAAGTTTTATGTGATTGGTTTTAGTTTCAGAAATGTACAGATAAGTGTTAAATGTTAATTCAAAGATACCTTTTATTTATTTATAATTGCTTGTAATTACTATTATTGAATATATTTGGCGTTAATTTTGTAGAAATTCATTGTTCACAATTAAATGAAACTACTTGATGTAGTATTATTTCTACTTTCTTTTAGCAGATCTTTGCTAATAGCCCACCTGAAGATGTTGTAATACAACGAAATCTAGGTCGTGGTAAAGAACTTAAAGAAAGTAGAAATAATACTACATCACGTAGTTTCATTTAATTGTGTAATTACAATTGCTAAAATATTTACTGCCTGGCTATCTATTTCGCAAAGGGCTATTTATAACATATGTGATATATAGTAAAATAGGCAATTCTCTACAGTAAGTACAGTACAGTAAAATCTACAGTAAGTAATAAATTTTTATATAAAATTAATATTAAATCAGTATAGTTATTAAAATTTACAACTAAATAGGGTATTTGACTCGTGTCGATATTTTTTGTTTTAAAACTGCAGAGTAGGTTTTAAAAAAATCTTGTGATGAAAGAAATAATGCATATAATAAACAATTAATCGAAACTTCTAAATAGGAAAAAGTATAAGTTTTTTTCATTTAATAGAAATAGTTATTATGAATTCAGTTTCCACACAAAAAAATGAGAAAATTATAATAAACAGTATATAACTTAAAACGCACTATTAAACGAGATACTAAAAATATTTAATAAACTACCTTATAATGAATGCTAAATAACGGGCCAGTGACGTCATAATACAGATGTGATTTGTATGGGCTGCTTTCGTGCGAATCGTAGTTTGTCAGTTTTTAAGTCGTTATAACTTTATAATAAAAAATCCTAGGTATGATATATTTATTTTAACCATTTTTAATGTATATTACTTATTCTATTTTAGTAATAAAAAATATACTCAAATACTCTATTGTAATATTCAACAAAAGGCATGTTTATTATTTATAGGGTGGTAGAACCAAAGAGGGCAGTACCTCGTGAAGATATTAAACGTCCAGAAGCTGGTGCTACAGTAAAGAAACTGTTTGTTGGCGGCCTAAGGGATGAACATGAAGAGGAAGATCTCCGTGAATACTTCAAAAATTATGGAACTATTCGATCTGTTAGCCTTGTCACAGATAAAGATACTGGAAAGAAACGTGGATTTGGCTTTGTTGAATTTGATGATTATGATCCAGTGGATAAGATCTGTTGTAAGTATTGTTAACATAACCTTTGCCCAAAAGATAACCAAATTTTAATTAATTATTGATGACGGATTAATTAAATTTTTTAAATCACTTATTTTACTCTATCTAATTTCTCTTATCCTCAATGTAATGTTCAAATCTGGTAAATTAACTCACTAAATTATTTTTTTGATGTCAGTTTTTGGAATGGCAATTTCTTTAATCTCTTAATCAAGTCATAAAATTGTGTACAGCATAAACAGTCAACATCGATTGTTGAAGTTATGAGAGTTTTACGAAGCGTAACAAAAAAAATTTAATATGTCCTTTGTTTTAAAATTCATTTTTCAAACATAACCAAAACAGTATAACTTTTAATGCTGTAACTCGTTTTAATGGATGAATGTTTAACATCAATATTCAGGAAGGGTACCGTTTTGAATTATGGCAAGATACAACAGATGCTACTAGCTGTCTATTTTTTTAAATTTATTCTTTTTAAACGATACAATCGCAATATATATACTAAAGAAGACTGGCGAAAATGGACCTGATGTTACAGATAGAAATAGAATATAATTTTTAAAAAATTTGATATTTTTTAGAATATAAAAAAACCAAACAATTCAATTTGAAATACAATTTGTGACTATAATAGAAAACAAAGAAAAGCTACCTTCATAAATGCGCATGTATTATATTTTTAAAATATCAAGAATTGTTAATGAGAAATAAAAATAACAAAGAAAATGTAATGAAATATGTAATAACTTTTTACAAACCATTACAAAAAATGATCAATGCTGCTTCTTTGTTTAATTTTTGTCATTGCCTAAATTATTTAAAAATAAACTGTTAACCGACGTTGACAATGGTTCTATTGTTGTCAAAATTAATTATCTTTTTCGTTCTTATTGAGGTTAACGTGATTTTTTCAACGACCCTGTCGAGCCTATAACTGTCGCGAATTAATATGGTATATCTATGGATCGAGGATACAAGACAAGATCTGCACTTTGTTTTATCTCGCTAATTCAAAAAATTCCGTAAAAATAACATTTACAAACTATTAAGAAAAATAACCTAACTTTTCATAACAAAATACAATTGTCTGATTAGGCAAATCTTGTATTTTGTTATGAAAAGTTAGGTTAGGTTAGGTTTTCAGCATTGCTAACCAACAATGTTGATAAAACTTCTCGATGAACTTAGTTTCTTCATTTTCTCTATATAAGTTTCATTTTTATTCTTGTAACATCTGGGCCCAATGCTATATAAAATATGAAAAGAACGGTTTAGATATAATGTCCGGTTGATAAATAAATGGAGAACTTGTAGCCCTCACTCCTTTGACCTCAACGGACGTAAAACCTGGATTTGAAGCAAAATATAGTGTTATCATGAATAAAAATGTATTTGATACGTAAAAATATTGCAAGATCACTAATTTTCCTTATCAAACACAACAAATACCACACAAATGTCAATACTAAGAGCTTATTTACATAGTTTCTGACGTCATATTTCATTCAATAGTGTTGCATTTCGACAATTTGAATTTCCCTCGCATAATTTACACTTTTTATTTATTAATTTATATAATTAAAAAGGTTTAGATATAATGTCTGATTGATAAATAATTGGAAAATAAATATTTGAACCAAATCTAAAATTGTACTTGCATATTCCCTATTTAATACATCCTACGCTGTAAGTATATCAATCTCTAATTTGCTTTTTCAGTACAATCACCTCATAAAATTAGAGGTAAGAATGTGGATGTCAAGAAAGCAATCTCCAAGCAAGAAATGCAGCGCGGTGGTTCTAATGACTCTGGCCCCGTTGGACGCGGTCGGTCAGGCGGCGGTGGTGGTGGCAGGCAAGGCGGTTGGGGTAATCGTAATAACCAAAATGGTGGAGGCGGCGGTGGTGGTGACTGGAATGGCAGCGGTGGTTAGTCCTAAATTTTAGTTCATTATAGATAATATTTATTATTAGGAATCTGTCACTGTGAGATTGAATAGAGCATTGAATTAATCGTCATATTTTTATTTTGAAAAGCTTGTGATAATTCCTCATTTCATAGATCTCCTGTTTGCCTTTGACTACTTACGTTTTCTTCGAAAATGAAGTTTTATCTATTTGACGTTGTTTAAAGGTCAGTTAGGGCTTATTATTACGATTGCTCAAGTCTTTTGGTATGTGTTTATGGTATATAAAATAGTATGTACCATAAAGGATTTTCCAAATTGATTAAGTGTTTACGATGATTATCTTTCCTATAAAATTTTTTTCAACATTTGTGTATATTCCCAAAATCTTTGTAATTTCATGAATATATTATTTTAATGAATTTAACTTTTATTTATTTGCAGGATACAATCAGGGCTGGGGAAATCAGAGCCCATGGGATTCAAACAGTAATTCCGGTGGCGGCGGTGGCTGGGGTAATCAAGGGTATGGGGGTAATCAGGGGGGAGGTGGTTGGGGTAACCAGGACAACTTTGGAGGCGGTTATCAGCAGGGTTACGGTGGAGGTCCCATGCGAAGCCAATATAACCAAAATAGGCAAGGACCTTATGGTGGGGGTGGTTATGGAGGAGGTGGTAACTCAAATTACAATCAGATGGGTGGCAATACTGGAGGTGGTCAGAGGAGATATTAAATGTTTATTGAGGAATTTTGGTGTAAGTATATATTTAGTCTATTTATATTTACACATCGTCGGATTAATGCTAAAAGTGGCCAAGTGTTATCAAGTTTCTTGACATTTTTGGGAGAGTAATCAAGATTATGGTAAATCATGGTGTAATATAATGTTTAGTGTTATGTGAATTTTATTATTCTATTTTAGAGGTTATTATAGAATTTCCTAAATATATTAACATCAGATATGCTTGCCACAGCTGACAGAGTACTGCTCATTATGATAGAGTTTTGTTTTATAGAGTGGGCAATTGGAAAAAAAATATAATTTTTACTCAATTTTTTTTTTAAAACAAAATATTTGCATTTAAGAAGAAATAACTCGGAAGCTAGTGAAATTCTTGTATAAAATTAATACACGAAAAATGATGTTAATGAGAAAGGTGAGCCTGACATTCTGGGGCACTTGTTTAATATTTGGTTACAAATTAGTGAGGGTATACCTTCAAATAATTTTTTTGATTTGCAATCAATTTCTTTTTTCGTAAGAAGATTGCAACTGTGTTAAGATCCCTCTCCATGAGATATGAAGATGGAAAAGCTATAATAAAAATTTTTTGCGACAATCCATAATGCAGGATATACCACAGGTGGTATATCTTTCTGAAGCGGAAACTGCTGGTTTCCTTTTCTGAATTGTTCCTTAAGTCGTTATTCGTTAGTCCTTATTCTGATCGGTTCTTGCATTATGATATCCCATTCCTAATGGAATGTTCTAAATGTAATCTTCTATATGGACCCCCAGCAAGTCAAATCGACCCCTAGGAAGATTACCATAATGTTTAACTACTATTCTAAAAATGTCACAAAATATTAGAATTTGGTATGGTATGTGCAACACTTATTAGTCACTTTTACCACTAACCTGGCGATATCATGTACTCATTTCAAAAATTCAGAGTTCCAGTTGCTCATATCAAATCTTGGTGGACGAGAATGTTGCACCGATAGTCATTGTATTACTTCGACTTGCGTTTCATTATTGTAGCCGAATGATATTAAAAGCACTGTTAAAACCTTCCCTGGTCAATGTTAGTTTTTATGTATGTTACTTTACTAACAGTTTTTCAAATCTATAGGTCCCACTCGCGCTATATACACACTACTAGTCAGGCAGGAATTAAGTTGCGGAGCTATCGTGTAATCTCTGACGGCTAGTGGTAGTCAGTGTTAAGGATCTATCTAGTTCTCTGCGTCCCGACACAGACCGTATGCTAGAGAAGGGACATCAGGATGATATATCTATAGAAGAAAATAGACTTAATTAAGTTCTAAGAAGAGTTTGTATACAGAAGTGAGATAATTATACAGGCAGTGTTGTTTTTAAATTGAGTGCAAATTGAATGTTATGTGACGCAAATATCTTATGTATTGGAGATATTCAAAATCTTTTGGATAAAAAAATTACTATTGTATTTTATGCGTAAACGTGAATATTTAGAGTTTCCTTTTCATATTGACATCTATCATATTAGGTCAATGTAGTGAAAATACATTTATACAGATAATAATGAAATACATGTTGAAATACACAATAGAAACCTTTATTAATATGGACACCACACATAATTTATAGTTTATTAATTGTGCCTTTAGCCTTCAGGAATACACCGATAATAAAAAAATTAGGTTATAGTATTATATATAAAGAGCATGATTGCTCATTACAATTTTTGTGCACTTTAAAACGTCTATGATATTTGTGCTCTACAAAATCTTTTAGTAGAAAAAGATTAATTATACAGAATATATTTCTTGAATGATGTTATGCCAGTACTGGTTTACGACTAATCGGTAAGTTTGGTATTGTAGCAGTAATCAGTATCGTTTATATGTAGTAAATATTACAGAACATAAGTTTTGAGCAATGATTAAGAGCAATTTCAATATCAAGACTGTATATTATACAGATACATCATTACCATTCTAAAAGTGGACTCCAAAAAGTATAATACTTATCCTAAATTTACTTAGCTTAGTATGAATTGTGACTCCATAGTGTGTGGTTGGCTGTTGTTACTGCCTTATTTTGCAAAATATGCATCAAAATGCCTTCCTGCATTATGACTGTGTTATAATTACATGGAAACCGCCAGAAATGTCAGGATAAGATTTCTTTCGTAAGTACTGCCAATAATATTCCAAGTTAATTTTTTACATTTTTTTTTATTTGTTTCAATTTGCCTTGAAGGCGAGACTGAGATAACAATAGTGAACTAGAAATATTTAGTTGTTCCGGTCACACTTGCACTGTTTTAGCAAGTGTGACTAGATCAAACTGAATTCTATTTGCTTTGCAACAGTGCTATGCTATTCCATTCATATCTGTTCTCTTCATAATTATCTCTTTTTAATATGTTCATTTATGACTTGGTGTCACATTCTATTGTCCATTTTATTGAAAATTTAAATGTGTGTAAAATTTTGTAGCATTTGTGTACTAGTTGGAATCATATATTTCGTTTCTTTTGTGTCTGTTTTGATATTATTAAGACATTCTTGTTTAATACAATTTTTTGCACACTTTTAGGCCTTTTTCCCCATTTAATTTGTTATACATAGTACATTTCATCATCCTACTAGTAATGCTATAAGGACGTGCAAGAACAAATGCTACGGCATTGGCCGCTGTCTATTTGTTAAGGTGATATGTCAATGTCACTTCTGTGTTTTCGAAATGGTGTGCAGTATATGAATTTCATTAAAAACATAATTATCTACCTCTTTTCCATCTGGTCTATAGGTATATTGTCTATCTTCTAAAACATTGCTGTACAAGCTAACAAACTTTGGCTCCTTGCATTAGACATTTTCCTACTTTATATCCTGTTTGCACAGTTCCTTGAAAATTGTGTAAAAATGAGCTCTACCCTATTTTACATCTTATAATAGTAATTTAAAACACTTAATTCAAGGGCTGCACATTTAAACGATTATATCTATAAGGATAATTGTAAAATAAAGTGGGGATAGTTACCATATTTGTGTATTTCATTTTACATAGAAATCTTACAAGGAGGAGTTTATAATTGAATCTGGTGATGACTCGCTTGTAAACTTAAAGAGGTGACAGTGGTAAGTTGAAATAAATAGATGATAAATTAAATGTTTTTATTTAAATTCCTATTCTAATGTTATTCAGGATTATTCTCCCGAAACACAAGGATATTTCAGCAATAAAGTGAAATGGAAAATTCTTGAAATATAATTTGTTTCATTTCTTTTTATTTTTTACGTCTTTAGCTTTGGACAATTTGTTCCAATCCAATTTTGTTACAATACACTCTTGTCATGCGAAATTCAATTTATTGAAGTTTGGAAGCTACAATAAAAATTTATTTGCATATTAGAATGAATATAATGTTAATGCATTTTTAGTAAATCATAACACTAACATGAAAATGACAATTAAAATTTCGACAAATCCATAAAAAAATTTGTGTGCACGTTTTGTCTTGAATAGTAATTTTTTAGTCTGTTTTACTGTAAATGTTCTAATCACATTGGTGCAATTATTCTGTATAAAGTTTTTGCTTAGAAAAGTTATAAATTGTTAACACATTGAAGGTTGGTATCTAAGCGTGCGGGGCAGTGCATTATTCGAGATATTTGTCCCCTCACTTCCCTGGCTATTTAAGTAATAAATTAAATCCAGAGATTGCAGAGAATCTTATGATTCATGCATTTGGTTTTACTAGATTTGGAAATGAGGATCTCTAAAAATTGTTGATTTTGGCACTTAGTACAAGATTTTGTACAACATTAATAACTTCTAAATTAAATAGAACTATGAGCATACAATGTCTCATTATCGGTCTAAATCTAGGACTAATGCTTAACCTATCTGAAAAAGGCTTCAAAAAGTTGCAGTTAACTTTCGACAGATACCGGATCATTATTGAAACATAGATCCAGATCCAGTAAAACAGGTTCTAAAAAACTGGAAGATATTGGTCATGTAGCAATAAATAACTCCGCCATATGTATTTAAAGCTGATAAAAAATAAATAAAAAAATTATTGTGCAGTAAAAAAAATTGAATTTACACGAAAAATGTGAAAAGTTCTCTAATGTGCTAAGTTCTCGTTTGACTGTCCATCAACAAGACTTTAAAACTTTGGCTAGTGTATTAAATTAGTTACTAAGTTCGTAATTAAAATATTAAAAGACAAAGTAAAATGAGTTTATTTAGGGGAGCGGCACCTAATAAGGGAACTTTTTTGAAATACTTTATTTCAATGCCTTTGTAGCTAGTAGGATAAAATAGTATTAATCAATTAATTATTTTAGTCCTAAAAAGGAGATCCGACAGATATTGATCGCTGTTACGTTTATGCCCATAAGTGTATAAAGGGAGCCGTAACAGTTAATCCAGTCTTCAAAATTGAAATATAAAATGTAACTTACACAAAATACATAAGGAACATCCGGAAAGCATACTCATATAAAAAAACAGAGCCACATCTTGAATACAAAATACAGAAACTAACGTCTAGTTTCATCTCAAATATTTATGGTTTGAAACAAAAATGAGATTTCAAGGATCGAAACAATAGGTAGAAATATAATTTTTTAGTTTTGTCAGATTAAATTATAGTTTCGTCAACAGATCCCTCACCAGATGTCCCATTTTAACCTTATTTTTATGACATTATTTTAGTCATTTATATTTTTTAAGTTCTAGTGGTCTTACTTTCCATCTTTAAGTATATTCTTCCTCCAAATACAACATTCTTAGGAAATATTCCTATAGGTCTAAATTCAACAATATATTTGTGCAGTGATGCCATCTTAGTAATTTTTATTCTTGTCGTAAAATTTTCTCTAGCCTCTTAGGTTTCAACAAGCCACATACTTTATTATGGACTTTCTTAAAGGCCCATAAACGTGACATTCAAAGACCTACAGGTGATAGGAGAGATGAGATGGAATAGTCAACGTAGTAATGTTATTTTTTCCTATTTCTCAGGTTTCAATTGGGAGCAGCAATATAGGTTTGTCAGTATGTGGACTACTAATATTTCGATGAAATGCTTCAACCGTATGAAAATGTTTTTTTTTCTTCAGCCGTTATGAGAACATGTTTATATGACACCTGATGGTCTGTCATGTTTTAATTAGGGAGCATGGCACTGACAAGAAAAACAAACGCAACGAACTCCCACAAACCCTTATGTTCTTTCTGTTACAGACCCAATTAGTTCTGGCTTTTACAAGCTATGATTTTTCCAGGTTCCTATATTGTGACTATGCCAATCTCGTCCATGTTGAAGATATTAAAAAAAACTTGAATTTTCCTCATTTTAAAGACTCCATTAACTTCCTTCCTATCAAAATATAAGATTCAATTCACACTATTGCTCCTGGTTTTCTTTATGCTTAGGTTAGGATGACATCTCGTGAAATTCTCAAATCAATTACTTCCAGAATTATTTCAGCAATTTAAAATCGTATAATACGGCAGAGTAGTAACAAATTTAATTTACAGTTATTAACTATACTGCTATATCGAAATGTGGTTTGCAAAATTGGTTTCATGTCAGACCATAATTTTACCTATTTGATATATTCCGAAGGTGATCAGACAGCAGTCTTGTTCAAAACTGAATACAAGATAACTTCCCAGTTTTGGAGGATGTTTACAGGTAGCATTTGTTTTAACTAGCTTGAATGTTTTTTTAATATTCTATTGGTCGGGTGCGGACTACGAATTGGGGGTAACGAAATCGACCGCAGTGCTCGCGCTGCAGCAGAAATGTGAATGTCTAAAGGCACCTGTTATGTCATAGATAATATAATTTACTTACGTATGTTTACTTTTGGAACTAGTGCAGTTTAGTAAAATTGTAAATTTCACTAATTTTTAATGAAAAAATGTCCCAGTTGCGATTATTTTATGATGAAAAATTGATTGGTTAAAAAAATTACAAATAATACCTCCACTTTTTGGACTGCAATTTTTTTTTACTATTTTCACTTTAAATTTATCTATTAGATACTACACGTTTGACAAATATATAAATGTGAATGGTGATAAGAAGTAAAATAAGAGATTAATAAAACAAGAGTAAAATAAAAGATAATCAAAAGATGACTTTTATCTCATTTAATATTAATAAAAACATTCAATTCTACAACTTTAAAAATGTATTATTAAATCTTTAGTTCACAATTTTTTTAATTATAAATTAATATTTGGGAACAAATGCATTTTAGCGACAATGAAAAAATTTAAAGTGAAAATAATGAAAGGTTGAGAGAAAATTTTCCTACAATTAATTTTTTTAATGAAATAATCACGACGTAGTACATTGATTTATTGTACCCATTTTGTGGAGCTGAAAGCAGAATGATATATATACTAGATACGGACAGCTTAATCCTGTTAGGGTGCGTAAATAAAAGTATTTATATAGGTATTTTTCAGATAAATAACGTGATAAACAATATAAGTTAACAAGACATCGAAAATCCTACAATATTTACTTTCCTTCGACAAAATTACCAAAGGAATAATTGATACATAACGTAGTTAGGAACACAATTTAAGAAAAAAAATATAAGTCACAGCTGATGTCTCGTTTTTACTAGAGGCGGTATTTTGAAGTGTACAAATAGAATTGACGCGCCCCTTCAAATTTGCGAACGCTGGGCGGCGGCAATGTCACGCACCCAGTCAATAGTGTATACCCCTGTTTCTTGAGGTACCGTGTGAGGTATTTTATGGCGTAGTTCACATATGAATCAGTAAAAGGAACTATTGATGAGTACCGGAAGCTACATTGTTGGCTCGTTACCCGGTACGCTGTCATGTTGTAAAACGAAATTGTACAAAAAAAAATAGTCAAGTTTTCTATTATTGCAAGAATAACATCAAAAACACAAAATAGATACCTCAGTCTAAGCATTGGAAATAATAAAACAATAGTAATTTTTTGTGCTTATTTTGCAGTTGAAAATTATTAAAATTTTGTAATCACAATGCGTAAAACCATCTTTACGAAAACAGCAACGCTCGACTTGAATTTACTATCGGCTATGTGTAAACGACTGGTTGATTTGTTTTCTAATGAAACCGAATGTTATCGACGTTTACACGGCGACAGTCGTACGGTAGTTACCGTCGTGGAATGTCACTAACTGTCTCCGTGTATCACATTATCATAGTAGAGCACCGTCACAAAAGCTTCCACGTCCATAGATTATCTATGGCCATTACTGTACTGTCGCACGAACTGGTTAACGTGTAACGCTGGATTTTGATACTACAAACCGGCACCGCTCTTATTGTCTCATGGCTCCTGTTATATTCCCCTATGACAAAAGTTTGAACGTAACAAGTTTTCTATAGTTAATTGAAAAAACCTTTTTTGAACTAAAGTAAAATTATAAAAATTCTTCTCTAAATTTTGATGGTAAATTAAAAAAAATGTGAACCGTCAAGAGTCCCCGGTAGTTATGAAACATCAATTTTTTTTTATATTGAAATATTTTTATTTGAACGAAATAAAAACGAATATTCAGATAGTTGTTAATAATAAAATATTAATTCCATTGTTTTTTTTTTAATTAATTTATCACAGAAATATTTTAACAATTATTGAAAATATATTTTTAATCTTATCAGTCGAATTAAGTCGGAAAGAGCCGACAAGACGCGAAGTTAGCTGGAATTAAGTCTGAAAGAGTGGAAACATGCGAAGCTAGCCGAATGGCACGTCATGACGCGTCATCGGAACGTTTTAGCTCCGGTCCAAACGCACCATTGGATGTTTCACATCAATAACTTTTTCCATAAAAATGTCCCATAAAAAGATAAGTGTCCATACTTACCTTTTTATGGGACATTTACTTATCTTTTTATGGGCTATTCCATAAATTTTAGATGAGTTATTTTGAAGCGTTGTAAAATATTAAAACGTAGAAATAATTACATAACAACACTAGCAAAATTGTGAAATGGAAATAAAATCTGGAAGGTATTTAATTGAGCAGAAATTGTAATTTCATTTTTAACCCTATGTGAAAAAAGTTTTCCTCTTTACTGATATGTATGCATGTACTGTTCAGAACCATTTGTATCTACATTAATCACTTTGGAAATGCAAAGTTAAATTGTTATAATGGTTGTTTTAAGTCTGCTATGCATTAATAAATTGTACGTCCATACATTTCAATATAAAATATTAAATCGTAATTGTCTTAAAACTAATACGAATATTAAATGCTTACTCCCATTTTTTGAAGTTGTTTTTGTTTTTTCTCTGCCTAGTATGTGGTCTAGTCTGTGGTCGGTTTGTAGATGAAAATTGTATGTCTATTCCATATTCAGGGTTTGGAAGCGTCAATTTAAGCGCGGGTGAAAAATTATACATTTTTGCCGAAATCCCTCCAAAATGAGCGTTGAGGAAGAAGTTATGAGAATACAGAAAAAATTGACCAAGATGACATCAGATGATGGAACGGTATGTATTTTGAAACTCCTTATGCTTTAACGTTTGTTTGTTTTTAAATTCTGGTCCATGAAATTGTTCTTTGATATTGTCGTAGTTATTTTTGTATTTACATACATTTTAGGTTTATTTCATAATTGTTTACGTTTGTTTGTGGTTTTTTGGTGTTACATTTAAAATGTAGTTTATTTTTTTTAGAAGATAATTTTACAGATGTTTTGCAACCTACAACTTTCAGATTAAAGCAGCGATTCAGATTGAACACGCTTTTTTATACTACACAGTTGTATAAAAAAGCGTGTTCAATCTGAGTCGCTGCTTTAATCTGAAAAATAACTAAAAATTGTATATGTCTGCTTTTTTAAAGAAATAATTTTCATTTTAATTATTTCTAAATTGACAAGTTTTCATTTACTTTTTAGGGACAAGAACAAGCATTAGACTTACTCAAGGCACTTCAAACTTTAGCTATAAACTTGGACGTCCTCACAAAAACGAGAATCGGTATGACAGTAAATGCTTTACGTAAATCGAGTAAAGATGACGAAGTAATTTCACTTTCAAAGACATTAATTAAAAATTGGAAAAAATTTCTGTCCGGGCCTAATACCCCTGTAAAAGATTCGAGTGGAGGTTCAAAACAAAACAAAAAACATGATTCTAAAGAAAAAGAGAGTAAGAAAGATGATAAAGAAAAAGATAAGAAACTTCCAGCATCATTTCCGCCACAGAACAACACAACTGATGCAGTGAGGCTAAAGTGCCGTGAGCTTCTAGCCCAGGCTCTGAAAGTTGAAGGACAGGAAAGTTGCGGATCACCAGAAGAGTTAGCGGAAGAATTAGAGGAATGTATTTTCCAAGAGTTCAAGAATACTGATAATAGGTACAAGAATAGGGTAAGATCTCGGGTGGCTAATTTGAAGGACCCTAAGAATCCTACATTGAGAGCGAATTTCCTCAATGGTGTTATAGGTGCACAGCGACTTGCCAAGATGACGCCTGAGGAAATGGCCAGTGACGAGATAAAGAAGCTAAGAGAGAAGTTTGTCCAGGAAGCTATCAATGACGCTCAACTCGCCACGGTCCAAGGAACTAAGACTGATTTACTTAAATGCGGCAAGTGCAAGAAACGTAACTGCACATATAATCAATTGCAAACTAGGAGCTCAGACGAACCGATGACTACTTTTGTTATGTGTAATGAATGTGGTAACAGATGGAAGTTCTGCTGAGCTATTGAATTAACATTATTGTATGTGTGTAGTCTGAAATTAACTGAATACAAGAACTGACGCTGAGGTGCTTAAGACTACAAGAATAAAGCAATTTAAAATTTTTTTAAACACTGCTGCTTGTCGTGGATGAATACAAGTAAGGCATTATCTACAAGGGGATTTCAAAGATTATGCCTTGCTACTGCTAGAAAAAATTCCCAACAGCAATTTTAAATACACATAGTTTTCTTGCAAACATTGATATTAAGTATTGGATTTTAAGTTTTGCTGTGACAGACATTGATTTACACACAAAATTACAGTCCCCTAGTATGGTAAGGGTTTCTCATGAAATTTCATATTTTGATGAAAGGAGATATTTATAATACATTGGATAAGTTAATATGACAGGAACAAGTAGTCTGATTGTTCATAAGTCCTAGTTTTAATTTATTTATGGTAATCATCCCCTAAGCCCATCATGCGTACAGAGTTGAAAATATTACTATTTTTTTTAAGTTTGTATGAAATTTGCAATTGAAAAAAGAACTTTGTCTTGTTTTGTCACAACGCTTTATTCTGTATAAATTATTTTAGTGCTCGCTCATTAATATAAACCTTAAAATAAGAATTGACAATTGTTAATGACGTTTGTGCATTTATTAACTGTTAACTTGTTAATATGTCTTGTAATGTAATAAACGTTTTTGAAGTTGTGAGAATATTAACAGGTTACTATTTGCTTTTATTTGAGTAAATTAATTTAGGTAGATTATGAGGAAATTAATTTTTTAAAATGTTCCTACCCAAATAATACTTTGTTTTCTTTTAGTATATCAAAAGATTATGGATTTGGTTTAGTTTAGTCACTTAAATGTTTATAATACTTTCAAAATCAATGTCTTCATATTGCTACCTAGTGGCTTTTATTTAACTTTATTAGAATAATTTCCTGAACTCTGTTATTTACTGGGTGAAAATAAATATGAAACGCATTAGCTAGGGAAATCAATAATTTTTTCAGAAAAGTAATTATAGTTTAGTTCTTCTGGATGGCTAAAAACTGAAAAAAGCAGTAGAAAAAAGTGATAACTATTCAGGGCACTATGTACCATATTTGAGTTATTTTTTTTTAAATGTTGAGGTGTTTTTATTTGGAAATTTAATAAAATGATATGTACAAGGCAATAGGGCGAAATGAAGTTTTGAATTGGAACTTTTAATCAATAGAAGATTTGCAAGTATTCAACAGTTATTTATGTATCTATTGAAATATACATACAAGTAATTGTGGTATTTTATATTTCAATTTGATTATGAAGATAAATGCAATTATAATCTATTTATTTTAGCATAATAATTAACTCTAAAAGGTGTGAACAATTTAGACAGCAATATATTTACATTGAAAGTATTTATTTTACTTTATTAATGTTTTTTACAACGGGGGATGACGAAATTTTGAAAAGAAAATTTAGAAATTGCCAGTTGGAAATAAGATTTGTTTCACTTTAATTATTTCACTGGGAGTTTGGAGAATGTAAAAAGTCGAACCAGTTTTCAGAAATAGCTACATTAATTGCGTGTATTGCTGTTTTCTTCTTAATCTGATGTATTGTGAATTTTAATACTCGTTATTCTAAATTTGGATCTTAATTATAACTAAAAAACCCTACGGTTACATATTAGACATAGTGGACACTTATTTGTACAACTTAATTTTTTTTTGCTAATCCATGATTTCTTGAAATTTAATTTTCACATGAACTTTTTGTCAAATGGAATTTTTTCTTCAAAATTTAATTTAGCGTAATGCGTTGATATTTTGCATGCATTGTTAAGGTAAGGTATATATATAAAATAAACATAATTCAACCTGTGTTTTTCTTATTTTTTATTGGTATTATCATTTATAAACTAGTTTTAATTTCCATTGTTCTTTTGATTGAGATAATGATGTGTTAATATGTAATTATCTCGCTAATTTTTGATATTAAATATTTAGAGGCTTGAAATTGTAGCTATAGGAAATGAATTTTAGTCATTTACTAGTGTTCTCATATACTAAATTATGCTACTGACAGTTCTATATCGTAAGGTTATATTTCTTAAGTTTTATATGAACCAGTTTGCATCATCATATATGTGTAACTGCTCGGCTACTACCACGAAAGTGCATATATGCGTGCTTAGTTGGAGTCCAGAATACGAATGATTGGCGTGCGTATTATTAACAAGAAATGTTTATTTTTTTACGTTTATCATTTATCAGTGATTGAAATTTCACTTTTTTATACATTTTAAAACATTTTTTTGTACATTTATTTATATATTTAGGTATAAAGAAATGGCGAAGACATACTCATCTTCTGCATGTTATGCAAATGGGTTAATAAAAACAATAACTTTTAACCTTCAAACCAAAAATATTTATTTGTACAGCCCCATGACAACATATGTGCAATATACATATTAACGTGAATTAAAGCTAACAATTAATGAAGGTTTTATTAAAATTGTGTAGTAAATTTGTCTGACAATATAAGAAAAAAAATAACTAAGTGCATATCATAACAAGCATAAAGCGGGGTTCTGTATTTATATCTCCTGACAATGTTGAAGCAAAGTAAACAAAATTGTTTCACACATAATTCTAGTATATAGAATTTTTTCAGTTTAAATTTCATTAAAAATTCAATAGTTTTGGTGTAATGAGGATCAGGCATAAATTACCATATCTCTTACACCAATATTGTGGTAATTTTTAACTTGTTCAATCATCAGGTTGTATCAGTTTTTTCTCTAATCATCAGGTTGTGTCAGTTTTTTCTCTAATCATCAGGTTGTGTCGCTTTTTTCTCTAATCGTCAGTTAATAATGTGTAAAGCAAGTGAATTAATGGCAAGTATCGAACATATCTTCCATTACACAACATGCTACATTTTATTTGTAATAATTTTTTTACGTTTTCTGCTTCATCCAAATGTCCTCAGCGTCATCCAAATGTCTCAAAGTCTTGTATAAGTTCTTGCTTCTGGTAGATATTGTTTTTAATATCTGAAGTAAACTAATTTTTTAATGAACTATTTTTATAACAGTTGATAAGGTAGTATTAGGTTAAAAGCACACTAGGTTTATAGATAATTCTGATAAATATAATTTTTTTCTGAATCATTTGATACTGATAATTTCAGCATTTAATTTCTTTTCACCAATCAATCATATTGCTATCTTCTACAATGAAATATAAAGTCTGTTATTGATTGCTAGTAATCTTATAATTTTTTTTAGGTTTCCCTTTGGTTGGGAATTAATACTGAACTAGAAGTATTTTTTTATAAACAAAAAATTATACTGAACATTATTAACACTCTGAATAAAGAATAATTAGAGGTTCTTAATGGAGATACCCAATATGGACTAGCCTTTCGAATGAAAATAGTGGAGACATCTTTGAGGGCGGTACACCAAGGAGGGTATTGTGTTTATCAGTCTGGATGTATGTATATACATACATACATACATGAAAACACGTACAGCTGATTTGTGCAATATATACATAAAACATACGTAAAGACTTACTCTAGAGCTAGGATAGATAACTCGATTTGAACCAATGAGACATTATCAGAATCGTCTTAAACTTCCACGTGCCCTTAGATTGGTGATGTCACAATCCATGCAATATGGCAGATAAGAGTCTTCATTATGTAAAAAGATTAAAATTTGAAAAGGCTATTAAGATGGCTAACGAATGAAAGGTCTTGTGTAGAAGAAATCGATATTGAATATTTAATTAAAAAATGTTTAAAAACTCATGAAACAACATTACTTAGAACTTGCATTTGTTCTATTCGGTAATGTTCAATTTAAAAATGTGGTGTTCGACCTTAAATTGTTAGTATTCTGTGATTGAGATATTAAAAAAAAAGAATTGTGAATGATGGAGGTATGTGATGAAGAAATTGAGTAAAAAATTATTTATTCCACCAATGCCCTATACACAAATGAAGAACTTGTACGTCTTTTATGAAAATGTTGAATAAAACCATAAATTTTAACGAAATCCAACATGCAGGATACCAAAGAGATAGCTTTAATGAACAAATTCAAAAAATCTATAAGAAACGTGCAGTAAACAATTGTAGAATGATGACAGGTGACAAAATTTGTTTTCAATGTGCTTTCTAAACTTGTTTGTTATTCTAGTCTGGTTTTCCTCGATTAATGGGCTAAACTTGTTTTAAAAATATCTTTAGTATAAAAAAATGTTATGGGCTTCGAGCTTTAAATTAAGGGAGAGTATAAACATAAAAAAATAAAGTACTTTTTTTAAAAACACTTTCAAACAATGTTATTTTTTGTTTTAACCAAGACCTTTGAATAATATACTTAAACACAAATTAATTTTAATATGTTAGCGTTTACCTTTGATTTGGTGCGAAATTCAAGCTTTGTGTTTAAATTTCCTAAGATTACTTCGAAGACCATCTGATATACAAAAATGAAAATGTTAACAAAATACATTTAGTAGTTTCATTCACTCAATCGGCAGTTCTTGACTCGTGAATAAGCAGAAAAAAATCATTCTCATTCGTTTTATTTTTGATATTTCTCCTGATATAGATTTTATTTGCCGGAGCATAAAATATTTGTACTAAAAAAACAAATACTTATGTGATATGATTGATCTTATGTTTGCACATAGCATCAGTAAGATCATGTAATACATTAACTTTCTACAACAAATCTCAAGGGCCTGTTTTGTTTGTGTTGTTTGAACTTTAAAATAGCAGTTAAACTATTTCACTTAATAGTGACCTGAGTTGTAAAAGTGGATTGAATGAAAATATAGAGGCAAATAATTTATATGTTCTTTGACTTATTTTTTGTGTTAATTATATTTTATAATAAATTCACCTTTATTCAGAGATGAATTTTAATGTTTGGCAATTTAGGTGCGCTTTTCCACTGGAAATTTAATTGACACCCAAACCTTTTTCGGCTAAAATTTTTCTTTTAAAATGATTGAAAATACTGGCAAGAATTTAGAGTTTACTAATTGCCCATACCACTTTTCCCAGACAAAAAAGGGACTATGGCAGCCTTTTGCTTTATACGTTTTTTATATTTATGGTTAATTTATAGAGAATTTTATATTTATGGTTAATTTATACAGAATTTTCTCAATGGTTTAGTGATTTATTCTGTGGTATATTCAAATATAGAACTGTGCAGTCCAACATGTGAATACTTTAACAAATAATCTGAAACTTTGGTTCGATTTTATCACAGAACACGGCTCATAACAGCCAATCTTTAATAATTAGTAGTACATACTCATGTTAAGATTCTCATGTTATCTCTAGTTCGTTTGTGTTAGTTTAATATAGCTTTAATAGTTTCACTAAAAATTCTTTCTGTATACTTCGACTCCTTGTAGTTAATCGTTATTAGTTATTATTCACACATTCTACAAAGATATTGTATATGTAACGTCGATTAAGATTCGATTAGCTGTATAATGGTGAAAGTTTCACACAAATTGAATAAACTAAAATTTGACAAACCCTAAAAATAAAGAAAATTTTTCTCTTCATAAATTAACCATTTTAGTGCCATGGTTTTTTACTAGTATATACTTAAAAATGCCAAAGAAATCTTTTGTTTTTGATGCCATTTACCCTTGTCTTGAAAAAAAACTATCTCTTCCAAAAATTATCCAATTTTAATAATTTTTTCCCTGTTTTTTAAATAAAAAGTTGTACAAGGATAATAAAATACAAAGAAAATTATGGAAATATGTGAACCAAAATTATAACAAAAACTGAAATCAAGTTCACATCGTATTTTCGCAGTCCGGTACCATCCTCCGTATCAGAAAAATAATTGTTATCGTCACTATTATCACTATCACTCAATATACATATTACGCCAAATTGTGAGCGCACCACAATGTCACTCCCACTATCACTTTCTTCACAACTTGAAAAACGATCATTTTCACTCGAATTATTTTCGTATTCCGACATTATGGGTTAAAAATTTTCTTTTCCTGGATCCTTTTTATACTGTAATTACTAATAATATTATAATTTAAACTTTATGTAACACGTAGAAAGATAAAAAATTAGCGATGTGTGCGAGCGACCTCCCCTACCTCGTGCTAAACAGTAACTGATTTTGTGAGCGCCATCGTGCTCGTGGCATATTTAGTTAGTATGCACATGAGCGCGATGGCGTTCGTCGGCACTAACGGTTAAGAAAAGTTAATTAAAATTAGCTTTATTTTCTTATTTTTTAATAGTTTTGTGTATATTCGAAAAGCTTAATGATTAAGTTTTTATTTACTAGCAATGGTTTTGTTATATGATGCAAGAAAGTTAGTAAGGTGTAATGAAACAGAATTTACATGGAACCTTTTCAAGGCTTAAATATGGTACGTATATTATCTTCCACAACAGTTCTTTAGGTCTTAATAAATATAGTTAGAGTTGATTGAAAGATGGTTCGAAAGTTTCAGTTTGATGAGATGTTTCCTTGAAAAGTTGATTTAGCTTTTCTTGGTACATACCAAGTTATTCCCACCTATTATTACAGGGATTCAGAAGAAAGAAATTTGATTTGCAGGAATTTATTTCTGACTAGCTGTCGTGATACCTTCGTCCATGTAAAAATTTATTTGTACTATTTCAGCTACTTCAAGATGAAATGTTTATTTCTGAACTATATATTTTCTAGAATTTAATGTTCTACAGCCGATATTTTGTATTCATTAGAATTGTGTAATAAAAATAGAATCATTATAAGTATAGATATCTGTCAAATATCCTCCAAAAGTCCTCACATGTGTTCGTTCGGCTAGGTGTACCTCGCAATGTATACACCTCATTTTCCTGCTTCACTATGTATCGCTTATATTATCTGCGTGTACACAAACCCGTGAGTGTAAACCTACTTTTGACGAAATATGAAAAGTCTCTGCATTTTATTTATTTTATGCAGTGAGTATTTATTATATTATTTATTTCGCAATGTGATATTTTGCACTGCTACTTATTTAAATTTTTTATGTAGTTAGGTAAATTACATATTTTTGTATTCTACTCGCCAGTACCTTTTATTTCATATTTATATTAAGGAAGCTCCCAAATAAAAATATTAATATATAAAAAATATATACTCCTTCGGATGTCAAGTTATCTTTCTGCTTTTCGCTAACATCATCTTTATAGTTTAGCCATGAAAAACGTAACAAACAGATAGGCATGTGAACTCACTTTTGTATTTATAATATTAGTGGTTCAAATCAGTTCCAAGTATAGTGAAGAAGGGTTTAAATTAATTTCAATGTCAGTATGGCATCGGTTGCCTATTTGTGTCTGCCTATAGAAATTTTCTAGTTTATTTTTTTTAATTGTTAGTGTCATTTGGAATTTTAATCACATTGATTTTGGTAATGGTTATATAAGCAGTTTATTTATATAACCATTACCAAATTATGAACAGTTAAAATTCCTCAGTTTGATTTATAGTTTAAAGAAAATATATTTTTCGTAATTCTACTTCACGTTGTGTTGAACAAATAATTATAATATATATATGATACATTTATAATATATGATATTCATACTGTTGGCCATGAACCCCATCTCGTGGTGAAAGCGACATGAACTAACTTGGTTGTATTTGCCGTCATATTCCATGTCTCCAATCATTACTCTACTTAGGCTGTCGTGGAGTATAATTTAAAGCAACAGCCTAAATTTCTTGGGAGAAGATTATGTTGTGGTTTTTTGTGTCGCTGGCAAGTTTGCACTGTATGTCACATATAATATGTATGAATATTTAGTAATTAATTGATAGGTTTTGTTTAATATTGTAAACATGGCAAATGCTAAACTCTGTCAAAAATAGTCTTAATCTTAAGTATTTTTCCAACACTTCAAAGCTACTGTATTTTTTTAATTATTCAGAGGAACTAATAAATTATCTTTAACTCTTTTCCTGGGATTATTTGAAGAGTGTGATCAGTTGAGAGCTCGAGAGTAGCAATGTATCTCTAATGAGGACAAGTGTTGCTTTTTATCTGACGGAATATATATGTTCACTAGTGGGTACTATGTTTAGATCTAATTTTCCAGCTACTTGCATTAGAACTGTACTTTCTTTTTGTTATTGTTCTATTTATTTATTTATTTATCTAGTTTAATGTATCTAATTGAGACGCACAGCGGAATTATTGCTATGAGAGCAATCTCTTACAGCCAACCGGCACACCAGTCCAGCTCTGCTCGCCGAGTGGCCGGGTATCGAACTTGGGCCCTCGCAATGCTACGTGCTGACAAATGCTGTGTCTTGTGATCAACCCAATACACAATGGCGATGACATTCTAGATCCTCATTGCGTATTTTTTGTGTTGTGATCAACACTAGTGATGAATCTATGCACAAACATTTGAAAGTCAAAGTGTGTGTGGTAGGCAATGTGCAGCAGTGGTGGTGAGCGGATCTACACTCTCTATGACAGTGGACTCTTGAGAATGTTTTTTACTATAATGATTTGTTTTATAATGTTTTATTTTACTACTGATAATGCTGGTGTTACCTCTATATTTTGGCCGAATCTACTAATATTTTGGCTATAATGGCTATGGCAGATTTCTTGGTATAAAACCAAAAATAAAAAAACTTTCATGTTTATTAACAAATGGATCCCGTTCCTCAGAGGTCCCGCTATTTAAATTGAAATGAAAGTTCACATTATTACCTTATAAACTAACAGAAAAGAAATATAATTGTTAAAGCTTTTTCTCCGGAAAACAAAGAAAAACGAATAAATTTGCTCAAATGTTCTAAAATATAACAAAGATAAGATAATTTCCTTAAGAAGCATACAAAATCGAGATGAGTATCAAAGTTTTTATTAATCTCCTACAAACTGATAATTAAAACTTGCCAAGTACGTGTGGAATGCCCTCTATGAGAGTTTTGTATATTTAGGGGAGTGTGGGGATCATTGGGCAGTTGGGAGGTATGGGCACACCGTAAATCGAAATTTTGCAGTTGGCAACTCAAAATTTCCTACTGTTATTTTAGTTTTTATATTGGCAACCCCGTCTATTGTGAAAAGAAATGTCATTTGTCATAATTGTCAAACAAAGACCGGTTAATGGTTTTCTCTGCGAAAAATAAGTTTTTAACCCGTAATGACCCAACCCATACAAAAAGGGGACCTTTGAAAGTCTCCTAATAATGTCCAGTATCTACAATCATAGCGCTTCCACCCAACTGGGTTAGAGTCTGTCCCTCCTCAATGAACCATTTAGTACCTCCATTTTTTCTAGAACGCTGTTAGCGAACGCTCTAAGTGACTCAAAGATCGTTCCATTCCCAACCAAGTCTTGGTGACTAAAGATACCACATTCTAAGTTACCGCGTAATTCTACTCTACAATTTAGGCATATCAACCTGCATACAGAAGAAAGTTATTAGCAGGTGATGTATTTTATATGACTGTTTTGATATATATCAAGAAAATCAGGTGTATTAAAGAATATAATGACCAATTAACTACAGCAAACTTGATATTCTATAGATGTGAATTTGAGTTTATTTTGTTTTAATTAGAGGAAGGGAGCATCGGGCAGTAAAGCTGCAGGAAGCATTAGGCGTGCCCAATGCTCCCTCCATGTATAGCAATATAATTCGTTTCCTAATGGTTATATTTATTACTTATAGAAAAATGCCTTTTTCATATAAAAGGCAGGGTAAGCGACGGGAAATACCCCCAGACATTATTAAACGTGCATTAGAAGAAATTAAGCAGGGAAATCAACCACGGTAATCCAATTTGCAACGAGATTTAAAAATAACAAATATAAAAGATAACTTAATGATATATGTGTCGAACCAAATATTTACTGTTGAGGAAGAAACAGAATTATGCAAGCATATGACAAAAGCTGCAAAATTAAATTATGGCTTAACCAAACTTCAAGCTCGCAAGCTGGCATTCAACTACGCTGCTGCGATAAAAAAGAAAATCCCAGAAAATTGAAGATTGGTTGGAATTGAAAAAGATTGGTTACTACAGGGGTTGTTCAAACAGCAAAAACAATTGTCAATTCTTACTAGAGCTACTAGCTTTAATAAAACAAATGTAGATAATTTTTTCAAAACTTGAAGCTCTGTTTATACTCGGTATAAATTTGGACCTGAAGCAATATATAATATAGATGAAATGGCCCGTTACGGAACGGAACGTTGCAACGTATAATGTACCCATAAAGTTATCGCTTCTAAAGGAGCTAAGCAAACGGGACAAGCAACCTCTGCCGAAAGGGGTTCTCTTGTCATATTATGTTGTGGAATAAACACAATAAGAAATGCTGCTCCTTTTGTTTCAGATGGTTCACTATATCCTTCAGGATGGATGACATCTCCAAATTTTCTTAAATATATGCGGCATTTCGCAAAATATGCAAAGCCAACCCCTTTTTTGTCAGTTTTTTAATGGATAATCATGAGAACCACATTTCAGTTGATATTCTAAATTACTGCAAAGAAATTGGCATTGTTATATTAACTTTCCCACCCCATTGCAGTCATAAATTGCAACCTTTAGAGTTATGTGTATGGGCCTTTAAAAAACTTTTATAATAAACCTGCAACACACTGCCCTAACCTACATACAGAAAATATTACTATAGAGCAACTCTCAACAATATCAAATAATATGTCACTTGATACTGAAAATGCTACCGTCAAACAGGTTCCAACAACTTTAGAGAATGTGTGTACAAGTTCCAACAACAACAAAAAGTACTATGATAGTATCTGACAATTCTCATTTGGATGAATCTGTTGTTCACTCAGTAGAAGCAGTTAATATCTTATCACCTGAAGCAGTAAGACCATATCACAAGGCTGGCCCCGGAAAACTTAGCAGTATAAACAGAAAGAGAGGAAAGACTAAAATTTTGTCACCCCTTAAAAACGACTCATAGATATGGAGAATAAAGAAAAGCAAAAGAAAATATAGCTAAGGAAGACAGGAACAGAAAAACTGCTGGTAAAATTATAAAGAAGGAAAATGTATCCAAACTTCCAGAAGAATTTACATCAAAGAAATTGAAGGGACATAAATCTGTTAGTAGCAGCGATAGCGATACGGAAAATATTCCTTATGCAGAGAGTTCTAATAGTTCCTTTATAGAAGAATTAGTAGTTTTGGATAGAAATTGTAACGTAAACGATTATGTTTCAGTAAAATTTGACACAAAAAAAACAATTTATCACTATGTAGGTCACATTGTGGCTATTGGCTGTCATTAAATTTATGCGATTTACAAATATTAGATATATATTTATGTACCCAGATGTCGAAGATATTGCCAGTGTCCCAAGAGCAGATATTAAAGCAAAATTTCCCGAACCAATAATATGCAAAAAATTTTAGCGTGGGCGCACAAAATACACATTTAATAAACCGTTCTGGGTCATACCAAATGTTAAATAATTATTAGTTTGTTTCGTTGTTTGCTAATACTATTAATTTTATTCTATTAATGTTAAAAAAGATATTTTTAAAATGTTATGCATATGTTAATAAGTTTAACTAATATTATTAGAATAATTTTGATATATGCCCAAACCTGCCTATAGGTATGTCCAATCCACCCGACCTATAGCGATGTTTGGGCAATTTAGATATTTTCAAAAAAGTGTATAATTTCAAGAATAATTATATCACTGCGAATGTTTTGTAGTAAATATATGTGCAATCTATATAAGTATTAAACATGTGATTTTCGATTAAATTGTATTTTTAATGTCAAAAAATATATAACAGTGCCCAATGGGTAAAAAGTGTTTATTCAGGCAGTTATTTCCAGAAAAAAACATATGCCGAAACGGTACCGTACTGTGGCCACCTAGGTCACCCGATTTAAGCCCATGTGACTTTTTCTTATGGGGATACTTAAAATCCGTTGTTTACAAAACAAATCCGAGCACTGTGACACAACTTAAAGAAAATATTCGAGCCGAAGTCATGCGTGCTAGACTCACGAGAAAACATGCGTGCTAGACTCGAAGAGTGTGTCAGACTCGATGGCCGCCATTTGGAAAACGTGGTTTTTAAAAAATGAAATCCGCATTTGTTGTTATAAAGTTAAAATAAACCTACTTTGTATTAGAGGTGTAGTTTTTTAAAAAATTTTTCAGACATTGAAATCTGCCACTGGACATCCTATATTTCTAATAAACTATTTATGAATGTTAATATTCTTTTTTACTGTATTAATATATTACCTAGTACGTCTTTCACACGTAAAAATATATTGTAAATTTCTTAAAAACTACAAGATTTAGGTATAGTTTTCTCTATAGGTGTATCTCTAAAGTTTTTCTGTAATCTAAAACGATTCTACCTACCTCTTGTTAGCTTTAAAATTAGTGGGGAGATACTTCAGGTGGCGGGAATACTTTTATGCATATTTTGGATGCATATATCTGAGTGAGTATTATGCATACCTCATTCAAAAATTCTGTAAAAAATGTTGAGTTCCTTATAAATTGCTCTTTGAAACAATACATGAAAATAAAAAGTGAGCGATCTTGTAAGGGTTCTGTTTTTTGTTTTGAGGTATTGAATTCTAAAAATATAAAACTATGACAACTTTTTCATTAGTAAATCTGTTTTAAAACCTATGAACCACAAAATCGCAGATAGCATTGCCAGTTTTATTTATAATCAAGTTTCTTTCTATGGGTATTGTATGTTCTTGACTTAGTTTTTTAGAGTCTATTTCACAGGCAGTCTTAATCTTATATATAATTTTTCTTCCAACTACACGTTTCATACAAGCACATGCTTTCAATCAAGGTATGGAAGAGCATGGCATATCATTTTCAGTTTCTTCATCATCATTGGCTATAAATTAAATTTTGTTTTTAAAAAGTGTTAATGTTGATACCTGCGTAGTATAGCCTGTTGGGGTTTATTTTTTTTGCCGTGCATTTCTCGTCAATCCATAATCCTGCAGCATATTCATTGAAAAATGGGACACTGGAACCATAACTTGTTTAGTGAGAGCTGTTATGGGTTTAATTGAAAGTTTAACAAAATCAAAGGGTGAATTACTTTCGGCATTTCATCCCTAATTTTTTCTCACATAAACTTCTATATTACTTGTATAAAAAGTACGAGCTTCAACCATCAAAGACATATTTATGCCTTATTCTTCAGTTTTGCTTGGCATGACAGATTCGCCGGATGATATATTTCATTATATTCACGAAAACTTCAAAATCTCACAAAAATCCACTAGCCCCTTTGTCCCTCTCGGTGCATCCTTATATCGTCAAACTGCAAGATATTCAATAAAAAAGGAACCTTTTCTGTCCATAGTTACAATATAAATGTCAAAATTACTTCTGTCTGTCTAATGTTTTCGATAAATTCTTGAAGTTATATCAGATTTTATTGATATATATTTTAATTTTACAAGTATTGCCTTAGCAAGTAATGATGAGCATGTTTTCCTCTGTTGAGTCCTCTTTTAGCTCTTTTTGCTATTTATTTTTCAAAATCTTCTATTTGGACTACATTTTCCTCTTTAATATGCTTTCTTCTGTAATGTTCATCTATAAATCTTTAGAAGCAGCATGTTTGATAATACAAAGCACTAAATAAAAAAAACAAGTTTTGAAACTAAAGAAAAACTTGTAACATAAATTGTTGCTGTAGAAAAGAATACCCAGTATTCACTTTATATATCTTTCACTGGTGAACCTGTGGTGGTAACAGGGTTTTGAGTGGGTACCACTTTTACCGGAAAGGAATTGAGTACTTACGGAAAGATACTGAGATTGCCAAGTCATTAGATGGCACACAAGAATAAATATTATCGAGTTTAAGGCCACTGTGGTAATTTTTGTGTGACATTATATTGACTTGAAAAATGGTAGGCGGAACTTCATTTTAATTTTAAGAGTAATTCGATCCACGGTGTTGTGCACTGACCTCCCACTCATGAGGCGTGTGAAACAAGTGGTTTCTTTTCACTCTATGTATATGGACTCTATGTATATTAAAAGTTTTTTAATAATTTTCTACATATTAATCGGAATTGTCATCTGAAGTATCTACTTGCAAAATTTCCTAGACATAGGTCTAATACTTTGAAAACTGTGAGTTTGTGACAGACGGACGGTCTAAAATGATAAAGTTACTTTATTCTCCATGGAAAAAGCCTAAAAAGAGAAGAAATGTAGATTGCATTGGGTGCAAGCTTATTGCTCAGCTCTGGCACTGCTTATTTTATATAACAGTTATTTAATTAATTGACAGCGACCTCTGTTTCTTTTGTAAGGAACCATTATAAATGTGTAGTTTTATAATTCGCCACTGGATGGCGGTTTTTATCTTTAATTTTAATAAATGTTTCTAATTTAATAAGAGATTTTATATTAACTTAGTAGTAATTAGGGTATCAATTAGACCCTAGGGCACCTGCCTGAATCAATCCCAAAAGGAAAATTTTGAATATCTAGAAGTGTGTATTAGAGTGCTTTTCCCACATGAATAGTGGAAATTGCTACTACATTAATAAAAAATGATGTCACACACACTGCAACAGATTGCTTAGTCACTATGAATTTAGTAAAACTAATGAGAATGAAAAATTCACATAAAAGTAGAGCCAAGGAGCCTGCAATATGGCACACAGTAACAGAAATCAATGAACATGCACAGTGTGCTGTTGGTTGAAGCCAACTGTCGTCTGCATGATTATTTTGCTCATATAATCCGTTCATTCGTTGCCTCTGTTTGAACATGGCCCTACAGACCGGTCTTTTAAATTTTAGTGTTTCCTTTTTGGATGTCTTTAGGTTTTTTTTATTTTCATCTCATACCCTCAAATGAGGCTAGTTAATTTATATAAATTGTCCTGAAAATATTTTTGTATTGATTTGTTGCTGATTAGGTAGCAATTAATTACATGTAATTGGCATTGATTTATGATAGACCATCTGTTTGGCTTTCAGAAGAAAAATTCTGATTATAGAATAAACAATTGCAAATTTTAGAATTCCAAAAAGGAAAAGTGGAACTTTTATAAGATCCTTCACGTGTCCGTCCATTGGTCACAGCCATTTTTTTCAGATTCCGTTTGCCATAGAAAAATTAAATTTGACATAAGGATAAGGCATATTGATTCGCATTTATCTCAATAGATAAAATTCAAAAATATTCATAGGGAAATTTTGGAGGGTGCAAATTAAATATTTGAAATATGTTTCTTTCATGCATTGTATTTTTTTTTGTAATTTTATATGTTGAGGTATTGTTTCAAAGGGCTAGTTATAAAGATGAGAGAGAACTTTTTCAAAATTTTGAGCAATTTCTACTTTGGTGTCACGAAATATGAGCAAAAATTTCCGAGTATCTCAGAAAGGAATGAATAATGATAGAAATATGAAACTTTGTGCATATTTTAATATATCTTTATAGAACATAAAAAATACCAAACGTTTGTATTAGAGCTATGGAAGTGGCACCGCAAGTTACAATGAAAACTGACAGTTGGCAGATGGTTCAACTTCTAGAACACCTTGAAAAATTATCTAAACAAAAAAATGTACTTTATGATTTGCTACTTAAGAGATTCCTTAAATAGTATAGCTACTATTCACTGTAGTATTTGCTACTTAAGAAATTCCTTAAGTACTTTTACTATCATATAGTAAAACTATGCAAAAATAATTCATATCCCCTCTGGTGAAGGCTACTAGATCACCTTAAATATTTATACTTTAGTACCTTAATGTATAACCCTTTGGTGCGAGTTTTACTCATACTTGAACACATTTTTTACTGACGATATGCAGAAGTTTTAGGAATTAAATTTAGGATTTTGCATCTACATGAATGTTTTAACTGACAAGAGAAGGTTTTTTCCATAAATTATACAATTAAATTTCGCCATAAAACTATATAATTTATTACCTACTAGCTCTTTTAACTGGAAATGTTTGCTCTTGTGATAATAAGTTAGTTTGGTATTGTTTAAATATGTTCAAGTTTGTATATTCAAGTTTAAGCTTATTTTGAACAAAAGCTAGAGTTTCTAAAGTGCCTTTTTAATGCTGTTTTTGTCAAATTTTAAATATTTCCCTATCAATGGTAGCTAGTAAATATGTGATAAATATGTAACACATAGTGTAATCTAAAAGGGGTTGCAGGTAGGTTGTTATATTAAGACTTTCAAATATAATTTTCATCATAACAACCATGTTTAAGAAATAAAAGAGTAGGTGTTTTTATTTTTTAAACACATTTTTTTTTATTACAGAGGTTTATTAGGTAGTTGGATAACATTATTGATTTAAAGTGAATGTTTTCACCCTTTCTGTGAATAAATATTGCAGTAAAAGCGACATGACAGTATTTGCATCATATCATTTGCATCAATAACAACTTGATAAATTATATCTTTACAACCTATTTACATATTATCTCAAATGGCAGTATTTTAATAAATTGTAAAGCTGCACGTGGTTTTCATTATTATGAATTATTATTGGTTTCCCTATATTTTTTTCCAACCATTTGGCTATGGTCTTCACTAGTTGTACACTATATAACCCTGTAAAGTTAAAAATGGCACTGTTGGTTTAGTTACTGTGTATAAAACAATTTCTTTCATACACAAGATTCGCCATAGTTTTATATCATGTCACAATATTTGTCAAAATGTTGCCATTTATATATTCTAATCTAATTCTGGTATAAAATATTTATATTCATTTAATTACATTCTTTGTAAATAACATGAGCAAAATAACACCACAGGGTTGACTTTAAACATTGATGAAAAATCCCATTAAAAATCATTGTGAAAAAATATATCTTATGTGCAAATGAAATAATTTTTTAGCAATCACATTTTGGTTTTGACATGAAAGATGATATTGTGGGGCAATGATGATTAAATGGTTGATTTACACAGCAAACAAAATCATTTTGTGTTTACATACTTCAAAATATAAGCTGGCATTATAATCATGACACAATATATGTAGTTGTAAACACATAATTTGAACGAATGACGTTATACCATTTCAATTTGTGCAATATGAGTGGGAATCACATATCCTTATAATTTCACAACTAACTTTAATGATAATTAAATCTAACTGGGATTCTTGTCCAATTGCATTGACACAATATTGTCTTGCTGTGTAAAATGATGTCAAAATAATTTTCATTTGTATCTCATCCTAGTGAATTTAATTTTAATGAATAATATAATTAAAAAACAAAACATGTAATATTGTAGATTTAAAAGGCTAATGAAAATGAAAATGGCCAAACAAAAGATTCTTTTTTTGTGAAAAATATGGCAAGGTAAAAACACTATCAAATACCGACTTTGGTGAATATCACGATAACTTTTTGGCATTGGCAGCGTACATAAAATATATATATTTTTAAAACTATCTAAATAGTGTTCATGCTATATACAAATAATTAACATAGTATAATATTTTTCTGTTTAACAACATCTTAGAAAAAAAATTTATTTACAGTTTATACTTTAAAATTGTCTATCATATTTTATGAAACCGTTTCATCCACTATTTCACCCGTCATCGGATGCACAAAAACCTTCGGAACTATGTCATTCTCAATGTTTTCTTCCTCATTATCACAAATGTCATACTTTACTTCTTCACCATTGTTTCGAGTTATTACTATTTCTAAACCTACATTTTTCACATAACATTCTGGTGTTTGATGTCTTTGATGGTTAAAGTGCACTTTCAAATGGTCTCGAAGGAAATGTGATTGAGGTACTGAAAAATCGCAGTGAATGCAATTATAGCTATTGTCAAGTCCAGACATATCTTTGTGACGTCTTTGGTGATTCTCCATAGAATCGCGTCTTTGATTGACATAAGGGCAATATAAGCATGTAAAAACTCTTTTTTCTTCGGGAGGTGGATCTTTGTTATTAGCCAATGAGGTAGAGCGTCTTCTCTGCAATATTTTGAGTGTCTGCTGATCGCCTATCGAAAACTGAGAGTTGGCACTTTTGTTAGTTTTTGTAACAGATTTAATGGCCAGCTTAATGTTGACAGTGTCATCTTCATTGGGCGAAGGTGACTGCGTTTCATTGGTGTCGTTTTGTTTCCTCGCTGCCTGAGCATCTGCATTCATCTGATGTTTACGCATATGCTGTACGTAATTTGCGTAGTACTTAACGGAATAATCGCACAATTCACATTTGTATCTTTGTTTAGATCCGTGAAGTGAGAGGTGTACTTTGTATTGTTCACGTTTCTCGAAAGCGGAAGGACACTTGTGGCATTTATATCTTTTCTCTTTTTGTCTGCCATTTTTAAGATACGTAGGGTAAATGAAGTCTGGATTTCCGTGCATGAGATAGCCAAATTGGGGATCTGCATGCAGGACTGGTGGGAAGTGGTCATTTGGCCGCATTATCAATTTGTCACTCTTGACACGTTTCTCAGCAGCAGTTTTACACTGAAACAAATCTGTGCCGGATAAAGGAACGTTCTTGTAATTGCATTCTTCACTAGAATTATATTCAGAAGGGTCCAAGGAATCGCTTTTATGTACCATTTCATGTTTCACAAGATTTCCTATAGTTTTCACTGCATAGTTACACTTTTTACACTTATAGTTGCCATCACCGCCATGTAAACCGACATGGTAATTAAGAGCGGCTGTTTTGAAAAATTTAGCTGGACATTGTTCGCATGAATACTGCTTACTCTGGGGTCGCAAAGGAGTGATATCTCCAAGTTTTTTAATGTTATCTTCATAAGTCTTCGTAGAGTCTGAAGATGGTTCGGTGACAGCAATGAAAACGGGCTCCACGATATTCATTCCTGACACAACCAAAACTATTTTGGGAGGTTGAAAGTCATGATGTGCCTCGTGAAGTGATTGCAGCATTTTCGTTTTGGATTGGTAGTCTTCTGTGTGTACATATTTGTGCGAAGCTAGTTGGGACTTCTGAGGCACGGTATAGGAACATATTTGACATTTATGCGGAAATCTAAGCTGATGGAATTTGTTGTGCATGTCCCATTCGCTGGCTAGGAAGAATCTGGCAGGACATTTCATGCAAAAGTAGAGCATTAGCTTGGTTAACTCTAATTGTTTGTCAGTGTTTGGAATTTCAGCCTCTGTTCCGGATTCTTTTTTACTGCCAGAGTCATATTCTATGAGACTCGATTTTTCTTCCTCGACTACTTGTCTTAAGTTTTTAATTTGTTCATCATCTGCAATATTAGTATCTACTGGACAATATATGCGTCCGTAGATCTCTCCATGTACTTTGGAATGTGCAGTTAGTCGTTCTGGATTGTCACAGGTAAATTTACATTCCAGACATTTGTAAAGAGTGGTGTCATCGTCAAACAATATGCAGTGCATTTTTTCATGATTTGGTACCTTAACTTGATGGGAGTTAACGTAAGAGCAGTACCTACACTTGTACATCTTATGGAATTCATTTTTAGCTGATACCCAGACGTAGGGTAATTCATCGAGATTTTCGATGTAGCCATTGGTCGACTGAGTTGCGAGATTTGAGGCTTCTGTTGTCTCGCGATTTTGTGATACTACGTCATCTTTTTTTGGTATGTTCACACCGTGCACTTTCATGTGTTGATGGAGGAGATGTCTCTTGGTGACGCTGTAGTTACAAACTTGACATTTGTACGGAGTGTTTGGAGGTAACTTATGAAATTGTTCATGATACATGAACTGCGATCGGCTTTTAGTTTCATAAGGACATTCAGTACATTTGTGCCTCTTAACAGGAGTTGCTTCGGTGGGAGGTAATTTGCTGCCCATTATTTTGGACACATAGTCCTCTGGTTCCGTGATACCATGTAAACTGAGATGATTCATGAGATCTGTTTCCGTCTTGACAAAGTAAGGACAGAAATAACATTTGAAGATGGACTGCGAACTGGGGACATGTTGTGCCATATGTGACTTGAATAATTTTTTGTCATCAGTATTGAATGGGCAGGTGGGGCATGTTTCAAAGATGGCTGGCGCGGCCGGCGGTGTCGGAGGTCGCTGAGGCCTTTCTGTAGGGACGACTTTAATAACGCCATTGTGTTTCAGCCTGCAGTGTCTCTGTAAAATTATAATTAGAACTTACATTAATCATGTATTGCTTTTAATAATTTTTTGTGAGAGTGAAAACTTTGGCATCAAGTATAGCCATATTGTGTGTCAGAAATTTTGTACAAGAAGGTGAGTAATTAAAAATAATTAATATTAACAGTAGTCGTGTATAGCCTTACATTCCCAGAAATATGTGAATGAACCAAAACCTTCCAGTGCACATTCAAGTGATCAAATTTTATCCGCTTTAACACGTAATAATATCATAAACAAATTAACATATTAATGCACAAAAACATGGTCAATTAATGTATAAAAGTTTTGCAATTACGTGCAAAACACACCATAAAAAAAAACATAACCGTCTTAAGAGAAAAGATATGTCTTCATCATAAACGTGGATTTAATATATATTATATAGTAACTATACCTCGTGGTGCGGGAGAGAGAAACACTTATTTGAATTCTATTAATATATAATATTATTTTAATAGAATTCAAATAAGTGTTTCTCTATAATATTATTTCGATTAATAAATAATAATAACATTTTCATAAAAAAATAGAAAAATAGAACTCAGACTTTTGTCGCATTCCGTATGTCCTGCGTCTGCGACTCATTGTTATGTTGTTATAAAGAAAAATTTTATCTTAATTTAGGTATCCAAAATAAAAGTTAAATTCATTTAATTTGCTTAAAGGGGTTTAAAAAATTGATGTTTTTTACACATTATGTGTAAAAAAGTATAATAATAAGTACATAATAACTAGTTAGCTAATTCACACTTTGACATTCTGCGATGAATAAGTATATATATATATATATATATATATATATATATATATACACATACATATACAGAAATGAGAAAGTTTTATTTATATATTTATTTTTAACTTTTATGTACAGTACATTTGGTGGACTTATTGCTACATGAGCAATATCTTCCAGGCAACCATAACAATTTGTATTGAAATTTAGTCGGTAGACTCTGAGAGATTTTACAATGAAAATTCTTCATAGCACATTAGACAAAAAAAATACAAAAGTAAATTAAAAAAGAAAACAAAATATTGACATGATTTGGGATGGGAAAGACAGGAAAGGGCAAGGACACAAAGGAAAATGTTTCAGGAGATGCAGGACTTTTTCACTCGATTTTTGAAAATATTTAAAGATGTGATTTTCCTGATGTCAGGATCCAGGTGATTCCAAATTTTTGCTGCTTGGACAGTGAAGGATTTTTCGTAAGTGGTAGTGGTATATTTAGGAATAAGTAGGGTGTGTGAACTTTACAGATCGCAGCCCAAGGCCGAGAGCAGACAAATCTTTAAATTTGCCACTAAGATAATTTGGGCTATGAGGATTTTTTAATATGTTAAAAAGAAGTGTAAGTATGTGAAGTTGGATCTTCAGCCATTTGAGAAGTGACCTGTATTCAGAAATATGATCATATTTTCTCAGGCCGAATGCATAACTTTTGAAGACATTCCAACTTGTACAAATATTCTTCATTAAGAGGGACAGCACACGTCTCCTTAATCGATTAATGGTAATAAAAGTGTTTGACAAAGGTAGATTTTCGTTTTAGTCGGTAGAAAATTTTGAAGACGTTTCAAAGAGTGTATCCTGTTGAAAACACGACGACTAACATCATTTACTTGAGGTCGCCAATTAAGACTGATCGTTTTGTAGTGTTATAAGCAGGAGCAGGTAGAGCCACTGATATAATATACATGCGCAGAGCCCGATCGAGTGTCTATTATATCGAGGAATTCAAGAGTCCTCTCTTTCGTTCATGCTTACAGCATTTGTAATAGTAAAATTTGTATTCACTTGATAGGAGTAGGTAGTGTGCATATTTAAAGATATCTGACCATAAGAAAACGTTCATATGGTGAACTTGTTTCTGTGCTCTAAAAAGTTGTTTTTTGTGATTATTTTTCAAAAACTACTGATAAAATCGACAACATGTACATTGTACCACAAAACTATGACATCAGAAATCCCCAGTATTATTTTTGATTAGAAGGGGCAGAGTCCTGATGTATATTTTAGCGTGTTTTGACTGTAGGCATCTGGAACCCTTTGTTGATAAACCACCAATAACTAAAGTTATTGCTGAAGCTATTATCCCTGTATATGAAGGACTTTTAAATTCTGAATTAGTAGAGAGGCACGCAGGTAAATACCCAAAATGCTTCAATTTCTTGGTGTGGCAAGGAGTATCTAAAGTAAAGTTGAATTAACTTTTGGCAGTGTTGTCGTTGTTGAAATATAGTTTTATTTATTTATGATAATCTTTAACAAAGGAATGTTAGTGTTTTAATACTGCAATATTTTAATAAACCGATTTTTCTTTTAAATTTTCAAAATTATTAATTGTAAAGATTATAATAATTTTTTTATTATGTTTGACAAAAGATACCATTTTCCATATACTTTTACAAGCATTCCTGTTTTATAATAGATTATAATTTATCATCAATGTTTATATTATTCAGTATGTAATAATTAAAAATATTTCAATACACAGATAAAAATAGATAACACAACAGAAAACTTACCTGAATGACATGTTTCCAGTTTGAGAACTGGTTGCAATGTCCACATCGATAAGCCAGAGCTGCTGGAGGAGTATCTGCTTCCTTGGTGTTATTAGATTCTGGCTTTGTTTCTTTTTCTGCGACTGGTTTTTTCTCTAAGGGACTGAGTGATGGCATTTTCGAATGCTCTCTTACGTGCATGAGCAGCGCTTCTTTAGATGGATTTCTGCAAATGAGACAGGTACTTTAGAAATGAGTAGTTGAGTATTGAATTGAAATTATCGTATTGTTAGTGCTTCAAGGATGTGCCTTAAAGTAGAAGTCAATGGGTTTAACACTAAGAAAATGTCTTTTTCTGAAAAACTATTTTTCCAGTTGCGGAGAATTAATTGTGTGAATTAATGAAATTGTTGATTTTGGGAAGGAAGGAAATTTACCCTTCAATTCTATTTAGAGCCCACTTTTTCAAAGTATGATCTATAATGTCTATTACTTTAAACTGGTTCCCGCGTACAAGTTGAGATGGGGTTCCATCTTATCTTTCGCTATGCTTATATTATTTTGTTCAAGTCACCTGTAGTTTTCCATTTTTGTTCCCTTACCATCTTTGAGATATTTCTTAAAGGGAAAATCTCTTCTCTTCTCCAATGTCAATAATCTGTCTTCTTTCCTTTCATATTTTACTTTACTCGTCATTCTTTTATCTATTGAATATATTTGGTGTTCATTTTTACAAAACTATATGATGTAGTATTATTTCTACTTTAATTAAATTCTTTACCACGACCTAGGTTTCGTTGTATGGCAACATCTTCAGGTGGCCAATTTGTGAAGATTTGTAAAGATCAATCTTTACAAATTGCTTCCTTGAAGATGTTGTCATACAACGAAACCTAGATAAAGTGGTAAACAATTTAATTCAGTTTTGAATAATTAAATTTTTTATCTGTTATTTCTTACTTCATTTACTTATAATGATACAGGTGAACCCTCATAAAACCCCTTTATTACGATATGCACTTTCTTTTATATGGCCTTCTCGTTGAACATGATGAGATTTAAATCTACCACCTAAACTTATTCTAAAATATCTCGTTCCACTGGCACTTAATAACTAAATCAATTAACTCACGCTATTGAATGGAATTAATAGAAATAGTCTTACCTATAATAGCACTTCTTACATTTCCATAGTGTCTTTTTTCCTTTCTTTTGTTCATCGGAAAATGGAGCGAGAGGTGGAACCTCGAGTTTGGATGTTGTCAGTGTCAATGGCAATATTGTCATAATTGGTTTTCGGGTATTGTCAACAGTTTGCACACTGCTAGGTAATGACCTTGAATCTTCCTCTTCTGTATTGTCTTGACTATCGGAATGTTTAACGGAACGACCTTCAGTCATTTCTTGTGTGAGTGTTGTTAAATATTTATTGTATTTACTGTAATTTCTTCTACCAGTCTCATCTGTCATAAGAACTTTTGCCTTGGAATGTTCTGGACTTCTAACAGCTTTCAATCTTATGTGTTTAGTTATGTCCCACCTCCAGTTCGAACGATAGCTACAAAGTGAACACTCAAACGGCTTCTTGTTCAGGTGACCCACAACGTGAACATGGAATCGGGAAGCGGTCGAAGCCCAGAATGGGCAATGAGGACACTTATATACCCTTTTCATAGACCCATATGTCGGGGAAGGTGTCTCTGTATCATGCAACGCATCAACATTCTCCAAGTCATAACTTTTTATACTTAAGTCGGCAATTGAAGAATCATCGTTGATTGACGTATCGGTGATATCATTTCTGGGTGACTGGCCATTTTGGGATAGAGTATTCCAAACGAATACAACATTCTCCATGGGATGCGGTTGTTGAGAATCAGTTTCTCCATACGACTCTTCATCTTGCCTCAAGGACATCACATCACTTTCGGTATTCTTATCCGAATGCAACTGGATAGTGCAACTATCGAGATCATTGTTCGGCTTACAGGTTTGCATGTGTATATAGAGATCTGCACTTGATTTACATCTGTGTCGGCAGTTTTGACATCTCGTCGAACTGAGACTTTTCGATAACAGGTTTGGGGCAGTTTTGGTAGTATTTGCATTGCAATTTTTTTCATGGACAGAGTGTTCAGATAAACATTTTGATTCAAAGCCGCAACCCTTGCAGGTCAGTGTATCATCCTCGCCCTTTGCAGTAAGTAGTCGTTCTTTCAACTTATCAAAAAATGATTCACTCTTCTTTTTAGGAATGTTTTCCTTGACTGGCGACACAGTAGTTGTACCACTGTGCAACAATTCATTTTTATGTTCAAGGTTCCTTGAATTTGCACCAATTTCTATGTCAGTATTGGTTTTGAATTTTTTTAATGGTGGTTCTAATGAAATCTTGGGTGTTGACTGAGCGGACGGCAATAAAGGTATAAGATTGGGTATCGGCCTTATTAACTTCTTTGCTTGTTTATTATTGTTGTGAACGAGCTCGTGACTTGACAGTTCCATTTCACTCGTAGTTTCAAAGTCACAGGATTTACAAGCGAGCTTTGGAGTGAACTCTTCCAGCTCTATAGCATTATCATCAAATTTTAAGCTATGCTCTGTATAACAGTTCCCGTCGCTATTTATCATTTTTATCGACGCCATCTCCGAATCTTCCAATTGTAATGAGTTGCCAGTATCCTGAAACAGACAAACAACAATTAGGTAACTAAATAATAAGTTTGATCATTATAAATTAGCATTGAATCTCTAGTAATTGTGAAATTAATGTGTTACAATACGTGCGAAGGAAAACTAAAGAAAATTACATTATCTAAAACAACACGCGCACAGAGGCGATAGAGATAACGCTCACACACGCACGCGCACCTATACGTTCGGGCTTTGTACATGCCTGTTTGGTGAATATGCTTGCCATCGCAGATACGTTCGTGTGATGCAACAGTAACCTCAGTATTTTAACACCTCGCCAGCAATAAGGTTACTTCAAATTGAACATTTTAATGTCGAGATAATAATATTCGCCAAACGAGTATCCTATTGCTATCAGTGTTCGATGAGTAGTTATAATGTTAGTACATGTTATACCGCTAAGGATTGACGGGCGGCGATCGCGTAAACAATATTCGAAGGCGACTGCGGCTAGCAGAGCGTAATGTCGCTTACGTTCGCTGCATTGGCCAGTATCGCCAATAAAACGATAATTATCTTGAGCGTTTGACATCTCGCGCGGTACAAGGAATGGAACAGCGGCGATAACAGCGGCCGTGCGCCAACTGCTTGTCCTATTACGTCATTCTCGGGTTCGTGACGGCGCGGCGGGCGAGGCGGCGAGCGCACACACACATACGCGCGCGATCGCGCCGCACGTGTGGGCGACCGTGTGCGCTCCTCTTTAACATCCGTCGGTCGCCGCTCCGCCGGGTACCTACGCGGCGCTCGCTCCTCCGGGGCGCGGCCGACCGCCGGCGACGGCGCCGCCATTTTGTGCCGCCGCAGACCAGCTTGCACATTTCGAATGTGGTCGCGCACAGCGGCCGACGCTGTCCTTCATTATACTCACAAATACGCGCCAAAACTAGAATTTGCTTATGCCATTTGCATAGTAGCTTACGATGAAAAACAATGCGATGTAATGTCGTATTCTACGAAGAACATCATCTGTCTTTTAGCAATATGAGTCAGCTATTCGATTTAAAGCGCGGCTGCTTAAAATTATATGTAATATGCACAAATACACTACCACAGCGCGAAACTTTGAAGACGCGACGGTCGATTGTAATTTTTATATCAATAATTCCAAATTTTGATAACGTTTATAAATTCCATAGGCCACTGCTTCATCTACCTACGCTGTTCTTGCACAGTCTATGCCTAATTTGGCTTCAGCGAATCGCGCCGTACTCGGTTTATGTCCAAGTACGTTACGCGCGGACTGGCAGACGGCAACAGATATAAAAACGGTCACATCACTACCTACGTATAATTACTCGTATATCCACCGGCCGAGTGTTAGGCCAGCGTGACCTGTGGACCATTGTTTTTGTTGACACTTAGTTGCAGTCATTGGGTACTGCCATTTAAAAATGTCTCATTATCGGCCCGGGCCGAGCGTGTCACTAGCGCGCCGCGGCGACCAATCGCCACCATCACCTTGCTCGAGGACGTCTAATAACCTTACCCTAATTTTCGTTTGTGCTCGTTCGCGGCGCAGTTTGTTTTGTCAAACTGTATTATTGTTTATTTACCTACATATGTACTGGCAACTTTGGTCGATGGTACCACTATCAAAAGGAGCTTTCCTTTTCGCCGCATAGCTTTTTATATAATATGTTAGCCCGCGATTTTCTCGTTTACCATTGAACTGAATCGTGCGAACTTTTAATTAATCTTAACACTAAAATTGTATTTATACTCTTGACCGAAGTTTCAGTTGCCTGTAGACTCCCTTTCTAGCAGCAACTTTTATTTATATTTAACGTAGACTTGCTAAGCTTTCGATCGAAAAGCACGATGACGAACGAGATGATAATCGTTGAAAAAGGAAACGAAATTGATTTTATTGATTATGAAATTTGAATGTCAACGTGTAGTTTTCTACAATTATCTACTTGTGCGTTTAAAGAATTGTTTATTATGTGTCTACATAAGAGAAACAATTTTAATAAATGCATGTTAAGAGTTTCAATTATATTTGTATACATACTCGTATATATATACTTATAAGAGAGCTCGGATAAAATTCTGATTCATTGTTCTCGTAAATTGTTTTCGATTTCCGTAATGTTTACATGTAATATATAATATTGTTTACATACCTATTACGGTGTAACCTTAACACGATAATAGTCAAAGCAACAAGATTGAATAAATTATAAAATGTAATAATGTATCGCGTGTGATTGGAGATGGCGGTTCGTTATCACTAGCGGAGCTTGTCTATTACGCCGTACGCCGGAGCATATGGCGCTCCACATGGGTTGAAAAAACGACATACCAATTTAACAACAGACGCGATATCGTGCCAAAGACGGTAGCGACGCTTTGCCGGACAGAGCGAACAAGAACAAAGAATATAATGGCTGACTATATGCGTATCCATTATCAGATGTCCGATACGACGCGTCTAAAGAAAAATATGGTACGTTTTCAATAGCATACGTGCCGTGACGATGTCGAATTAACGCTAAAGTTACATGCGCTTGAAAACTGTTTAAAACTTCCGTGTAACATTTTAGTGAATTTTCCGTTGCAAATTTAAAAAAAAATCTACGATAACTGTCATAATTTTTATCAAAACAAATGTGAAGGAGAATTGATTATAATAATGACAACGTGTGACAAAATCTAATAAGAAAATTTACTTAAACTTTTGGCTTTGTATTTTAAATATTATTACGTCAGTACTTTTTTACTTGAAGTATATAATAGATACTTAACTCATTTTATTTTTCTCTCTATATTTATACATAAAGACGTCATATAATTTTGAGTTTCTGAAAATGATAACGAGGACATTCGCTATAGGCACTTGATATCATTTGTTGTTATATTTTTAATTCAAATTATAACATAGAAAAAAAAATTAACATCGACGACATTGTTTAAATACCAAAAATAATCCTTTTGTCATTTATGTGAGTATTCAAAACTAATTATCAATTATTTAGATACATATTAATAATGGACATGTGATTTAGAATGTTTATTACGTAGAAAAATAGGTATATACTTTGTAAATAAAAATCGAATCGCGAATCGTTCAAAGCGGTTTCGCACTATGGCAAAATTTGTTACGCGCGTGTCATTCGCTAATAATTCGATAAACACACAATAAAATGTAAGTTAATTTTTCTTTTTCATTGCGTCACGCCAATTGTAAGTGTTGCGACAGGAGCGAGCGAGGAAAGTCAATGCGCTACATTGTCGCGGGCGCGTGTAACGTACGAGTGTAAGAAAGAAGGTGCACGACACAATTATTATCAGCCGGTATATAGAGGTAGGTACGCGCGCGCAGTGATAATAGGCGGCGGACGAGTGCGTGTCGGCGGCGCGGCGGACCCCCGCGTTATTTTCGCAGTCTCCGGCCGCGAGCGCTTTGTTTGCGCAGCGGCGGCCGCCGCCCGATAATGAGTCGCCGTCGACGATGAAACCGCGTCGAGTTCGTACTTTTATTCGGACTAGATATTTTTACGGTTGCAGCTCGGCGCGGCAGCACGCGGCGTCGCAGGGCGTCAGCGCGCCGGATCGTCCGAGGCCGAGAGCGTAGTGACGATGTGACGCGAGCGGTTCGCGCACTGCGCGCCGTAATGCGATTCCGACGGCTAATCGAAAGGCGTCGCGCGAGGCGGCAATAAGGAGGACGGCGGATAACAGGTGACGCGGCGGAGGAGCGCGACGGCCGGTAATCTATTTGTGGATGCGCGAGCGCGGACGCGGGGCGGCGCGGGGCCGCGCGACGGGCGCGCGGCCGCGGCGAGGGGTGCGGGGCGGTCGCGCGGGACGGGGGTCGGATGATGCATTACCTGGTGCGGCGGGGCGCGCGGGCGACGGCGCGCCGGCCGACCGGCGGGCGGCGCGTGGTGGTTCATCTTGTGCACCGTCAGGCTCTGCCTGATGTCGGCCGTGAAGTTGCAGACGGAGCAGCAGAAGCTGCCGGCGCCGCCGTGGTTCTTCATGTGCCGGTCGAGGTTCCACTTGTACGGCGTGCGGAAGTCGCAGAGGTGGCACTTGATCATCGGCATCGAGTGGTACTTGACGTGCTTGGTGAAGCGCGCGCGGATGTGCGTTACGTAGTTGCACTTGCCGCAGGGGAAGAAGGTGGCGGCGTCGGGTGGCGGGGCGGGCGCCTCGGGCGGCGGCGGCGCGGCGGGCGCGGCCGAGGGCGCGGGCGATGCGCCGCCGTGCACCATGCGCACGTGCCTCACCAGCTTCTGGTAGTGGCGCGAGGCGTACACGCAACTGGGGCAGTCGTAGATGGAGACGCGCTCGCGGTGGGCGTCGCGCAGGTGCGCGAGGTGCGCGCGCGGGTTCTGAGTGAAGAAGGGGCAGCGCGCGCACGAGTAGTTGCGCTTGATCTTGCAGTGCGGCAGCTGGTCGCCGGCGCGGTTCATGGCGCGGCGGGCGGCGACGGCGGCGGGCTGCGCGCGGGCGAGGCGTTAGTCGGCTCGCGAGGCGAAGCAGCGAATGGCGGAGGGCGCGCGTGCGGGGGCGCGGCGCGGGGCCGCGGGGCGCGGGCGGGGTGCGGGCGGCGCGCGAGCGGGACGGAGCGATGCGCCGCTCGCGCTCAACATTGCGAGCGCCCGGCTCCGTCGACGCGGAGGGTATAAAGTTTGCTATTCAACATCGCCGCGGCGCGACGGAACCTACCTACGCTCGCTCCTACAGCTGCCGCCGTTGTTTCTATTATTAATCTCGCGTCGTTTTTACTGTCGGAAAAGGCGCTTTAAAAGATACGTATTTCTTTTAATTCGATTATATATCATCTGTATCTGCAAATATATACATCCCTCATATATTCATTACAAAAAAGCCTATCGTATCCTAGGGGTTGATAACTAACAGCTATGTTTACTTATTCATACCTTAAGCCCTCTCCCGCCAAGGTTATCTTCCTCACCAATGAAGGAGCGTCGCATAGCGTTTACGTTCTCGCAACCTTACATCGAAGGGCAATTCCACTTAAAGTGTATGGACAATTCCACTAAAATGCATGGTTTAGAAAAAAATTATTGTTGAAAAATACATAATTTACACAAAACCAAAGACACCTCTAATTATATAATGAAATCTATTAAAAATTACCGCTTGTGGATTATTTTATAACAAAGTTAAATTATAGATACTGTTAAGTTTTTCTCGCCTCCAGATTGTTTGTTAACTAGTACTTTTTTATTATTATGTCATCCAAATGTTTTTGATCGAACGAACGCCATATAATCGAAGACAAATATAAAGTTTTTGATCGAATTCAGAACGAGGCTAGTAATTTAAATTTCGAATTCAACGTTGTCTTATATAGTCGTCCAGTTGCGCCCGAGCGCCGTTCCTCGTGTGCCATCAAGTCGGCAGAGAAAGGCTGCGGTCGTTGTAGATGTTCATAATTCGGCAAGCGAATAAGGTCAACAGAGGGACGCTCGCCTTCGTGGCCAGTCACGAGGTCTGTTCGCGAGAACAAATTTAACATTTCTGCACGTAGGCACTGCGTTTCTCGTTTCCGACGTCTGCATCGAACCAGTGCGTTCAATATTCGCACGAAAGTAATCTTGTTCTTCAAAGTTTCGCGCCCTGAATCGATATGGTTCTGCTGCGGCTTTCGTTAATTGTAATGTCACATGACGTAACATTCCATGAACACATTCAAATGTATCGAAGACAAAGATAATTCAAGTGACAAATTATAAATTTTCAAATTTAAAATAATACGCAATTCCCACACAAAACGTTCTAATGTTGGAGAATTATTTTTAAAATAAAAATGCATATATATTGAATTAAATCAATCATCTAATCAAATGGATCGCTCTCAAAACGTACTCTGTGTCGTGAATTTGTGGGGTTTATCTTTATCTTTGATTATATGGCGTTCGTTCTCTCCACAGAGAACCTTTGCTAATGTCAAGTGTGGAAAAAAGGCTATGCAACACTGATTAAATCATATTTCGTATATCTGTCATTGTTGCTTGTTAACAAAAGAATAAACTACACAATAAAACAAAAATTAAGTAAGAATTTGACTACAATTAAAGAAAATGAGATTATAATATACAGGAGAGTACAAAATAAGTATATACAAATATACAAACAAACATAAAAACAAAAATAAACAATAATATAAATATGAAAGATTCTATATTTTGATGTCGTTCTTTCTTATGAACTAAATGACTAATCTTAAAATGGGTTTGTTGGCAATAGTTAAAAGTGATTTTATGTTAATGGAATTTGTGTGGTTTACTAACTGATTATGTCAAATATGACAAGTGATCGATAAAAATAATGTAGCAACGCAACGTGCACAATATGCGCAGACATCATCTTAAGGAAAGACTTCGCAATATGAAATGTTGACCTTTCATTATTTGAAAAAAATGCTATCGCTATCGTTTCTACATAAAGTTTCGACAAGATTCATGGACGTGTAACAAGGTAGAACTGCACTATTAAAGAATATCGATCATTTTGATATCGATTTTGAATTATTCAAGTCACAGCTCTATTTCGAAATTACCTTAGAATCTTTTCTTCTTTCTTTTATACCGTGGCGATTATTCTCTCCAAAGAGAACTTTGCCAGTGTCAAGTTTAGAATTTTTTGGTAGGCAATACTGACTAGATCATACTCCGAATGTTTGCCACTATTGTTTGATAAGAGAAACTAAACAGCAAAACAAAATTTAAATAGAAGTTTACTATAATTGAATAAATAAAACAAAAATAGATATAAAATTAATTTATAGTTAATACGAAGGTGACAACAATATATAGACGGACAATAAATAATTATACATATATATATATATATATATATATATATATATATAAATATAAACATGAAAACACATAGCTGGCAACTTTTTAGAACAAAGGCGTCCGGTCGTTAATGAAATCGAAGATACTATTATCAAAGCAAAAAAGATTGAAATAAAATATTGTGAGAAACCGTGTGCCTATAATCTGCTAAACCCAACTGTTTGTTCAAAATAAAAAAATTCTATCTTGACGAAAACTAAGTCTTTATGCGTTTTATATAGACATTTTTTTTTCAATTTTGCTTATAGTTAACATTTAATTTTACTTACAGTTACCATAAAGTTAGAAACGCATGTAATCTTTTTTGCTTTAATATTAAAAACAAAATTGTTAATTCTGCATTTATTTGATGCTTTATTAACTAATTTGCAATTTTCTGCAAAATTACGCATAATGTATATTAACATTATTCGTACTGAATGAATGTGTTAAGATGTCGGAGTATATTAAGTCTATGGTTAAGATCTGTCAAAAATGTTTTCTAAATTTAAATTCATTTTGACATTATTTTTTTTTTTTATTTCACAACTTTTATATTATTTTAATGAAACTCTAGAGAGAAAAATATTTCTGCGGATAGCTGATATAGCTCATCGGGGCAATTTAATGGGAGAATAGGTACTTATACTGACAGGACTGTACAGGTCAATGCCGGGCATGTGACAATACTACTATTGTAGCTTGTTTTACGCAGTTTCAAAAATTACCTGTCTCTGAGTTACATGCTTTATTTAATACCAAAGATATATCAAAGATAGATAGAGGTATCAAAGTCGTTAGAAAACCGGAGTGCGCATATTTAAAATATTTTCGATACAATAATTAATTTCAACGATTTCTAGGATGCGAAATAAAAAAACGGCCAAGTGCGAGTCGGACTCGCACACGAAAGGCTCCGTATCACCAAACAAAAATAAGCTTAAATGTTTGTTTTTCTCCAAGACACTGCGAAAAACAAAGTTATGGTTGCGATTGGTACCGAACATATTCCATATCTCAAAAACTACACAACCTATTTTATTCAAATCAATGGTCGTTGAAAGTATATTTATAGTTCTACCACCAGAATTTTACACACGTCAAAGTTAGAGTTATTTTTTAGTAGTTCATTCACAGTTTTGTTTAGTAGTTCAAAGTTAGAGGGGGGGGGGGGGGGCGGTGTCACTTTTTAAGACTTCAGAAGCGCATATCTCACAAATTATTAATTAAAAAAGTTATTTTGCAACCTCTATATATTTTTATGACCTATCTGACGATACCCCACACCCCTATATGCACTGGATTTTTTTCATCTCTCAGTTATATGTATGAATTGCTACTCCTAATATAATTTTTTCATAATTTCGCTGTGAGCTGTGTATGTCATTGTAAAGCGGTTCATAGAAGACATCTACCTTCCAAATTTCTTCTATATAGTACCAATAGTCTCCGAGTAAAATGGCTCTAATATACGGACACACAGACGGACAGGGCTAAATTATAAAGTTCCATTTTTGTCGTTTGGCTACGGAACCCTGAAAAGCGGAAGGAGATACTAAACTGTTACGATCTTAAAAATTAAATTTTTTAATTTGTAACATTATTCCCATCTTTCTACCCGGGTTGTCTCAGGTTTAATTTGAAATAATGAAAAGCTCAGTTTTCATTGTTTTGACAATTTAAAATAATGAATATTGAATATATTTGGCGTTCATTTTGTAGAAATTCATTATTCACAATTAAATGAAATTACGTGATGTAGTATTATTTCTACTTTCTTCAATTTCTTTACCACGACCTAGGTTTCGTTGTATTACAACATCTTCAAGTGAGCTATTAGCAATGATAATCTGGTGGTTCAGGTGGGCTATTATCAAAAATATCTTTGCTAATTGCCCACCTAAAATGTTGTAACCTAGGTCGGTGTAAAGAAATTAAACAAAGTAGAAATAGTACTACATCACGTAGTTTCATTTAATTGTGATTTAAAATAATATCAAATAAATTACTATAAAATGTTGTACAGCTTATAAAAATCAGCCGACGCGAGCGAAGCGTTCAAAGTAGCCCTTGCGATAAAGCTGCCATGTCTCTCACTCGTATGACAGCACGATATGTGTTAAATAAAATATCTTGCAAATATTCGCTCCACGCTATGTAAATATCTTTAAAATGCAATAAACGATAATAAAATCTTGGATTTATGTACGTATCGTACATAAATTTCAAATTACCGTTTGTGTTTACACAACCACACAGCATGGTCGATAGAGTCAATTAAAAAGAACGGACAAATGCGATAATAATTTAGGCGATAAGGTTTCCCTATCTTCAATTTCAATTATTACTTAGAGTTATTGCTAATTTTCCTTGTAATCTTTACTAAAAAAAATAAGGTAATTACCTTCAGGTCAAAAATATCAGAAATAAGGTAAGGGTTACGTACTTTCTCATTTTATTTTTGATGCCTCTAAAGTACGTAACCTAAAACAGGCCAATTGTGTAGGTACACGCTTAAAGTATGGTTACTTAGTTGTCTCTACCTTATAATTGTTGATGTAAATTACCCGAAATAATTTTAATTGAAAGTTTTAATCAAATTCGTCTAGAATTCAGAATTTTCTAATCTGTCGCTGAAAAATTAGAGTTGGTGGGGACATATTGCATATTGTCTTGAAGCTTAATATTTTGGAAAATTGTAAATGAAACTTCAATTTTCAAGACTTTTCCGACGACATCCCACTCGACGGGATAAACGAAAGAAAAATTTTTGATCCCACTTTACACGGGATAGATAAGGGAAGACACATGATTTTTTGTAAGTTATTTAATATTTAGTTAATATGAAAGCATATTCTTAATATGAAGCATATTCTCGCATTTTTTTTTAAAATAAGTCGAAAACTATAGAAACTCTAAGACTGTGACAGACGGAGGAAAGGACACGATCAAATTATAATGGTTTTTTGTTTCATTACGCAACCTAAACAGCAATACTGTTTTTAAATGCACGCAGAACGCCCTTTTAAACCGTATCCCATTTAGTAGGGTTTACAAAATGTTTTTCATTTTTACTTTCTTTAAAAATAGTTTAAAAATATATTTTTTGTAATTTTGGTTTCTCATGTCTAGCTAAAGAATTTAAGCTTTAAGAGTTACTGAGAAAATTGAAGGTGAGATGTAAAGAGACCGATAAGTCTTCCCATAAGATAGATAAATCTTCTCATAAGACAAATAAACCTTCCCCTAAGATAGACAAATCTTGCCCAAAGAGGGATAAATCTCCCCATAAAACAGATAAATCTTCCCAATAGGTAAATATCTGCCTATAAGACATATAAGTCTTCATAAGACAGATAAATCTTATCTATCTTAATAGATAAAACTTTCTATAAGGCAGATATATCTTCCCATAAGACAGATAAATCTTCCCTTAATACAGATAAATCTTTCCGTAAGAAAGATAAGTAATAATTAAGCAACTAGAGCAATGTGCTACTTAAAGTTCGTTATTGAAGCATACATTTTTATTGAGAACCGTATAAAAATGTTGGAAAACAAATAATCGAAAGTATCATGGCGATATCTTATCGCACTTTTATCAAGAATTTCATGAGGAATTCGCAGTGTGATGAAAAAACAGTGGTGTTATATGTTTTGAGAAATTGGATTTTTTATATTATCTAGAACAACTTAAGTTCTTCATTAATTCCAGTATGAGTTCTGCAACTCCCCGCTTACATTTTTTAATTTAAAAAAATAAAAAGCTATTGATAATAAAATTAAATTATTACAATGACGACGATTGCCATTATAGCTTCAATATAGAATGTTAATAAAAGCTTTTGTGAAAAAAATTTAACAATAAACAAAACCAAACAACTAATGAAAAAAAAGATAATCGAAACAAATTCGTTTAAACTTCATTCTAAACTAAGAAATTGGTGTTAAAAAAGCATATAAAACTAACGAATACGCGTTTAAAATTGTTAAAATAATACGCTTTGTTAAATTGTAATCAAGACCAAATACCGATTACTATGAGCTTGTTTAAACAATTTCATTACTAGTAGGTTTGTTACTTTTTCAATATATGTAATGTAGGTATTTTGAAAATATTACAAAAAAAAACTTAAAAATAAGAAAAATAAGACGAGGTTTTTTCTTTAAATTTGTAGGTAATTTGCAAGGTCAGTCCTGTTTTAAAAATATTCTTATTATCTCGTAATAAATGTTCACATCGTGACATCACATTGATTTTAATATAAAATTTACGATTACAGTAGACATTTTATATTTAAAGACAAAATTGTTCAAAAAACTCAGAAACAATATATTTATTTACGTTTTATTTGCAAAAACAAAAAAACACTATTCTTCAGTAGCACTCTAGCTATTTATCTATGGTGGTTTTTATTTTAAATAAACATGGAAACTTATTGATCTCTAGATTGTCGATTGACGCTTGTATATTATCCAACCAAAATATACAAATGATTAGATTTTTGTCAACTAAAGAGTCTCAGTTTCAATTTCCCGCCCATATCGCATAGCGCAGCGTGGTGACTATTGTAAGTCGCATTTGCATCAAGTGGAAAATTCTATGACTATCAGTTGTCCAATAATCTCTCATTTTCTGTTATATTCGAATGTATTTGCTGTAATGCATTTCGTTTGTACACTATACTTTATAGTTATTATGTATTTTATTCCGTCCACATAAGATTCAAATTAAATGTCCGCTAAAAGGTTTAAATATAAATGTTTTGTCTTTGTTATTTATAAATTGTCATTATTATAGCGATTTTATAGATATGCAATTATTGATTTTTTTTTAACTATTTTCAAAAATAAGTGAAATATATTGTTTTTAATAAAATCGTTGCTTTCGCTTGCACGGGCGATTCTGCGATAACATACACACATTAAATTTTATGTTTAGATCTATTGAGTTTCTCGAAGTCGTACCTAGCTTAAAAATGTATATGCAAGTTGCTTTATAGAACTGCAACTTACAAGCCATCAAAAAATATCAAGTCCATACTTTTACATTTGTTAGAAGAGGCCTAAAGTTTTAGATAGGTCATTCACTGGCTGAAAGTGATAGTATTAATGTTACATTTGTAAATTTTGGAATTTGGTATAATTTTAACTGAATCTCAAATTATTACTGGATAACTGGGTGGTTAAATAAGCTATGAATAGTTCGTGTAAATAGCATATGCAGCAGGATTTCTTACAATTATCCCGCACATTGCCATGCTGTTAGCTTATTTGTTACTTCTAAACTTTAAACAAAGTTGTAAATTGTAAATTTCCAATAATTATTTCACATTCAGACATATTTTTTTCAAATTTGTATGTATTGTCCTTTCAAAGCATCATGGCTACACTGTGGTAATGAGTTAATAGTTCACATATTCACATTATTGTTAAAGCACTGTGACAGAGTTTTAGGATGTTTTCTTGAAACGGAAATTCAATTATTAAGGAGGTACGTATGGTATTCACCTCCCGAATTGAAACGGTTAAATTGTGGGAAATACTTTTTCTCCAGCAACGTTAGTTCTTGCTTCAACGTGTTAAATTAGCTACAAGACCTTAAGTTGCTCGTCCGCTAAACAATTAACCAGTTCGATCCAACTCTTTTATCTATTCGTTCATTTTTTCTGCAGTAATTTTGGACTAGATAACCACTGTTGGTACATGTTCAGACTACACATCGAGACGAGGCTCATAGACACTGAGATAAGATCTCTGTACGCTCTAATTACAGAACTAAGGTGGCTGAAAGTCGTGCGACTTATTCGACACCGGATGGGATGCAAGTCATTCAGTGCTCGTTTTGATTAGTCGTGTAGAAGCATATGGTTCGAGATTGTGTGACATTTCAATTTTTCTTAAAAAATCTTTAAATGATAGTATTTTTTATTCAAGCTCAAAAATTATTGATAGGAAAATATTTTATTTCCCATTTTCTACTCAAAGTTGTTTCAATTTGGTTTTTTTTATTGATAACAAATGTATAGACGATGTGATCACGTAATGATTATATTCTCAATGCAGGAATCAAACGACGGGAGGAATAAGACGTTAAGAAATATGAAGTTTCAATTGTATTTAATATTATTTCATTAAATGAAAACTTATATTATATCTTGATTTGGATAGTTGTAAAGGCCTAAAGATAAAGGCTGCGCTAGATTACATAGGTTTGCATTAAGAAATAGCCCGAACTGTAACCTGTGGTTGCGAAAAGCAGGATGTGTGTTTTTACTGTGGCGCAGTTTTTTAGAACGCGAACATTGAGAAGGGATGGTGCTTAATTCTGGCGGAAGCCTTTCGATACGGGCACTGTTAGGGGACTTTCGAAGGTTCTACATTTTGTATGAGAGGGGATGTTACGGGTCCCTGGAGGGGTCCTGAGACAGCTCGGGCGGAAGGTTGGGAATAGTTTTAAATATGTTAAAAGTTTTCTATAATATTTTTTCCATATAAATTACGTCTTTGCAACGAATAATTTGATATGGTTTTTTCGATATAACTACCATTTTTTTGTCAACAAACATTTATTATAAGAACACATATTGTCAAATAGCGAACTTAAAAATAAACAAGAAAATTTGAAAGCTAATGTAAGCGAAAATATTTCGTGAAAAGATGTTTGAAATTGAATATTTCAAATTTATTATTAAGAGTATATTATGAATAGATTTTTTTAATGAATTAATTGTAAGCGGCCATTATAAATGCCGGCTTAACTGATATCATGAAGTATCCTTCGATTACCAGTCTTTGAAGACGTCAATCACTCTGCCATCATGAATACGAGGGACTTGAAATTAAATGGTGGAACTGAATGTGTCCGTACAAATTTAAATATTTCACTTCTACATTGTATTTATATTAGAAAGTATTGTAATACAATAAATATTTTTCTAGTATTATTCAGGTTTAAATAAGTGCGGGTATCACTACCGCTTTGTTAAAATATTATATAACTTACTTCAAATAATTACTAATAATCGTTGTTAAATCGTCGTGTAACCGAACGATATCGGCCCACTTTGCCAAAAGTTATTTTTTCGTTGTTTTGAAAGAATACTTGTGAAAACTACTTATTTAATAGTTATAAATTGAAAGAATACTTGTAAAAACTATTTATTTGATAATTATAAATTGAAAGAATACTTGTAAAAACTATTTATTTGATAGTTATAAATTGAAAGAATACTTGTAAAAACTATTTATTTGATAGTTATAAATTGAAAGAATACTTGTAAAAACTATTTATTTAATAGTTATAAATTGAAAGAATACTTGTAAAAACTATTTATTTGTTAGTTATAAATTGAAAGAATACTTGTAAAAACTATTTATTTAATAGTTATGAATTGAAAGAATACTTGTAAAAACCAGTTATTTAATAGTTATAAAATCCACTCACGATTAGTTTGTTAAAAAAGGGACTTCAAAAATATTTTTATACTGAGAAACAGATGCCAATAATCAAATTTCGAATGTCTTGTTGTCTTACTTGTTTTTGATTCGTCGGCTTTGTTTTTTTTTTTGAAAATTTTAGCACTTATGTTTATGTATACTGTTTCTTGACAAAAAATGCAAATTTAGTAGAAAAAACTATAACAAATTAGTCACTGCAAAAACGTATCTATGGAATCAATTTTGTTACATCGTTTTTTTATTAAACATATCGTGAGCAACATTTGCAACTTTCCGAAACAAGCGTTAGTAAATTTTTTTTCAATTAAACGGCACATTAAGGAATTTATAAATATTTAAGAATTCATAGTATTTCTATTAAACTATTAATTTTTCACAACATAAATTTATTGCTTTCTGCATGTTTCATAGGCTTAAAAACATGGCGAATGTTTAAAAAATTTAAACATATAGAATAATCTTTATAGTTTTCCTGTAACTTTCTAAATGTATTTTACCAACCCTATTTTTCCCTGGTTTCTTTTCCAGTAGTTTCGGAAATAAGGGTGAAGGGAAATGTTCTATTTTCGCATATTTTTTATATTTTTTTAAATATGCAATTTAAAATTATGAAATAAATATATGTGAAACCCTTCCAAAGTGAAAAAAAAAATTAAAAAATTGAGCTATATTTACCTCTCTTTAATTCTTATATGGTTATTTCAAAAAAAAGTATCTAGTGCAAAATATGTGGGCTAACAAGATGTATTACCATGCCAAACTTCAAGTTTCTACGTCGCATGGTTTCTGAGAAAATCGGCCGTAACAGATGGACAGACACGTGATTGATCTTATAAAGGTTCTGTTTTTCACTTCGAGGTAATAAACTATAAAAACTAGGAAAAAGTAACTTTCGCTAAAGTGAACTTATTCCCTTTAAACAATTTCATTTTAGCGCAGGTAATGATACCTAGCTGCTATTATAACTAGCTGCTACTTCGGTCGCATGCAATTCCGAATAAGAAACGTTATTAGAATTTCTCATATCTTGCTCTCGGATATAAACTACTTCCTTACCAAATTTCATCAAAAACCGTCAATTTCGCGTTATTGGCGAACAAATTAATATAAAAGCAGAGACAAAAATTATATAAACAACTTTCCTGGCTTCTACTACCATTTGATACTCCAAATCAAACATCTTTATATACAGAATTCAGTCTTTTACACTTTTCTTATGTGTATAGGTTAGCGTTTAGTGTATTGGATTCAATTAATCATTTAATTTACGGAAGCTGTTGACTCAGCCGAATTGAGTGGGGATAAAGTAAAAATATTCACACTAAACCGGATGTCAGCAGTCAGCGGCGTCAGATGAGTCAGTATGGTGACCCGGTGAGCACGGGCGTGCCACGCACCCCAGTTCGTATCGATCTCTGATTGCAACGCACCAGGAGGCGACTGTGGGATGCACCAACCGATTTGGCTCGCGGTGACGACGCGGCTGCGAGTTCTTTGTCAGAGTTTTATTTAAAGTATGCGTTGTGTAACCTACAACAAGAATTCGATTCGAAATTATCGTATATTCTTGCTAAAAATGCGAATACATTGCGCTTTCTGATGAATAAAGACGGTTTATCCATGAGATAATTTTTTTTGAAAAAAATGTTTTTTATCAATGTATGTGTTATACAGCGTAATCAGCATACAGAAAAATACACTATTTTTCTCATAACGTATTTCCACATGGAGCTTATTATTTATCATTTTGAAAAGTAAAATATTTTTGGTAAATGTGAAAATATTAATCGTTTTCGAGTTAGTTCAAAGTTCAAAATAAAAAAAATGTTTTTGGCACAGGAATCCCTTATAACTTATTACATTAAAACGTATTACTCTCTGGAAAAGAAAACTTTAATAAGTATTAGAAAACCCTTTTTCAAAATTAAATAAAACTATTATAATAAGAACGGTTGACGGTTCGCAAAGTGTTGATGTCACGTTTGTTTCATAATTTTCATTATAAGTTTGAAAAGGAAAAACTAAAAAATTAGTTCATAAAAAAAATCACACTGTTTAATATTTTTCTTTCTTTCTACTGTTCAAAACAATGGGCGGCTGAATCACAGCTGTGAAAAGATGCAAGGCATAACAAATAAAAATCATCCTTCATCTGTTGTTCCAGTTCATCAGTTGTTAAAGATTATAATTGGGTTTATGAGTTGAATACACGGGGTATTGATCCTTTAAATACAAATATATTGAGAGAAAATAAATTTTCATCATCAGAACATGGAATATGCTGACTTTACCATGTTTATTTATCCCTAGAGCGTATTTGTATTAGATGGCAGGCTTTCCATCTAATGTTGCTTTGACATCGGTTTAGCAATTTGATCTTCAGCTACTTGCGTATTGAAGTTAGGGAAGATGTGAATTTAGTTTCTACCACTTACTATAACTACTTCTGTCTATTTGCTTTAGTTTATGCATGATCTTATAAGTATGCGATAAATTACTCTAAGATTAGAGTTACGTCAAGCTTTGCATTTCTTTAAACAGATTACACGTTATGCCTCTTCTATTATCATAATCCATTTTTGAGGTTCGACTGCAATTATAGTAAGATATGCCTTGTTTCATTTATTACCTTCCAATATAAAAGTGCGTCTGCAATACTTCATTACCTTGATATGTTTTGCTATTCATTTTGTGATTTCAACATCACGATCGTGGTATAATTGCGTAATCCACGTACCGATCTGATTAGTGGGGTTATTTATTTTTTGATGTGAAAGAGAGAAGAGATGTAGTTAACCTATGCCATATAGTTTAAATTATAATAAAATAGTCTACCTCACTATTTTGAAAGACAGTAGAATTACGAAGTTTTGCAGTAGTGGCGTATTTCTACGTTGAATGTTGAACACAGTAGAATTACGAAGTTTTGCAGTAATGGCATATTTCTACGTTGAATGTTGAAGACAGTAGAATTACGAAGTTTTGCAGTAGTGGCATATTTCTACGTTGAATGTTGAAGACAGTAGAATTACGAAGTTTTGTAGTAGTGGCATATTTCTACGTTGAATGTTGAAGACAGTAGAGTTACGAAGTTTTGTAGTAGTGGCATATTTCTACGTTGAATGTTGAAGACAGTAGAATTAGGAAGTTTTGTAGTAGTGGTATATTTCTACGTTGAATGTTGAAGACAGTAGAATTACGAAGTTTTGTAGTAGTGGCATATTTCTACGTTGACTGTTGAAGACAATAGAATTACGAAGTTTTGTAGTAGTGGCATATTTCTATGTTGAATGTTGAAGACAGTAGAATTACGAAGTTTTGCAGTAGTGGCATATTTCTACGTTGAATGTTGAAGATAGTAGAATTAGGAAGTTTTGTAGTAGTGGCATATTTCTACGTTGACTGTTGAAGACAATAGAATTACGAAGTTTTGTAGTAGTGGCATGTTTCTATGTTGAATGTTGAAGACAGTAGAATTACGAAGTTTTGCAGTAGTGGCATATTTCTACGTTGACTGTTGAAGACAATAGAATTACGAAGTTTTGTAGTAGTGGCATATTTCTACGTTGACTGTTGAAGACAATAGAATTACGAAGTTTTGTAGTAGTGGCATATTTCTATGTTGAATGTTGAAGACAGTAGAATTACGAAGTTTTGCAGTAGTGGCATATTTCTACGTTGAATGTTGAAGATAGTAGAATTACGAAGTTTTGTAGTAGTGGCATATTTCTACGTTGACTGTTGAAGACAATAGAATTACGAAGTTTTGTAGTAGTGGCATATTTCTATGTTGAATGTTGAAGACAGTAGAATTACGAAGTTTTGCAGTAGTGGCATATTTCTACGTTGAATGTTGAAGATAGTAGAATTACGAAGTTTTGTAGTAGTGGCATATTTCTACGTTGACTGTTGAAGACAATAGAATTACGAAGTTTTGTAGTAGTGGCATGTTTCTACGTTGAATGTTGAAGACAGTAGAATTACGAAGTTTTGCAGTAGTGGCATATTTCTACGTTGACTGTTGAAGACAATAGAATTACGAAGTTTTGTAGTAGTGGTATATTTCTACGTTGAATGTTGAAGATAGTAGAATTACGAAGTTTTGTAGTAGTGGTATATTTCTACGTTGAATGTTGAAGACAGTAGAATTACGAAGTTTTGCAGTAATGTTATATTTCTACGTTGAATATTGCGGCACAGTTGCTACCCCATTTTTTTTGTTAAGGTTTTTTCTTTTCTTTAAGTCTTTGTCCCTAATTAGAGTCAATATTTACGCTAGTTTTTCAATATCGTGTTGTAAGATTCGAAAAATATACTCTGTAGCATATTTCTACGTTGAATGTTGCGGCACAGTTGCTACTCCATTTTTTTTGTTAAGGTTATTTCTTTTTTCTCTTTTTTAAGTCTTTGCCCCTATTTAGAGTCAATATTTACACTAGTTTTCCAATATCGTGTTATAAGATTCGAAAAATATACTCTGTGTATTGATTACTGTATATAATACTTAATTTCATAAAAATGGCTATATTTTTCGACAAATGGATCATGTATGATATGATAAAATAATATATAAGTTTTTTTTACACACTTTGAAGATGTTGAGCATAGCTTAGTTAAGACTCGAATTGCGAATGTTAAGAGAATACGGTTTCGTAACCGACCACTGTTAGGAAAGAATAAGTATTCAATGTCACAAAACACCGAATGTATTTAATCTGCATTTTCTATTAATTTTCAAAACTGGCTGCAAAATTATAATTTTTTTAAAGGTCGCGTTGAGTTTGATTATACCAACACGGAGAAAGAAAATGTTATATACCACCACTGCTGTCTGCAAACCACGTAACGTTTTTATGTGGGACGGAGGGGTCAGCTCTAATGTCTGCGTTACGTCAGGCAAGGGTAGGATTCGTGTGTTGCATAACTCTCTATACCTAGAATTTTTAACAATGAATTTTTTTCTGAAACACTTTACTTATGTTACGTGTTATAATATTTTATTATTTTTTTACATTAATTTTTTTATTTACGAGAAACGAACGATATGAAAAGAGAGTAGTAATATGACGGACGAGACTGTTTAGTTTTTATTAAGTATTATTTTTAGGATGTCGATAAATATATATATACATATATATATATATATATATATATACATATATATATATATATATATATATATATATATATATATATATATATATATATATATATATATTAGTTAATTAACTCAATCAATAACAAAGTGTTATGTTTACATGTGCTGTTACCACATGATGCGGCGTACGTACCTGCTTATGTGGAAACACAAAACTGTAATTTTTCCTTTCAAAAACTCCTCGTAATCAGAATGTTCACGTGATTCGTTAATAGATGTGGCTGACAGAGTGAATGCTAATGTTATGTTGATTTTTAGGAAATCAAAGTATATAAAAGGAAGAGGAAAGTGGTTACGCATAATGATAAAGTAAATGCGGTTGATTACGAGATGAGGACCGAAAAATATATCTACTAAAACGTTTGATTTGCTCAATGAAATGTATATTTTTTTCCTAATTTAATGTTTACAACTTGTTCAACATTTTTATTAAATTTTACACTTCTCTATTAATTAATAAATAAATGTTATCCTTACGAGACTTATTACTGTCACAATATCTTGTTATTATTGTCACAATATCGTGTTATTCTTAGACTTATTACTGTCACAATATCGTGTTATTCTTAGACTTATTACTGTCACAATATCTTGTTATTACTGTCACAATATCGTGTTATTCTTAGACTTATTACTGTCACAATATCTTGTTATTACTGTCACAATATCGTGTTATTCTTAGACTTATTACTGTCACAATATCTTGTTATTACTGTCACAATATCGTGTTATTCTTAGACTTATTACTGTCACAATATCGTGTTATTCTTAGACAAAAATTATTTCATCAATATCGGATATCAATATTTACTTTGTTTTACACGTTGCGTAGCTAAAAGACAACATCCAACATATACAGGTTGTAACAAAGAAAGTTTGTTTTATTTCTACAGCTGATTCTGTGCATGAAACTGAGCAGAAAATGTTGAGGAACGGTATAAAAATTCTCAACCGTTTCTGAAAAAAAACTCACTGCCAGAATTGCGATTCTAATTAAAAAAAAAATTAATTTATTACAGAAATTTGCTTCAAATATACTCGGCTTCATGCACAGAATCGCCTGTATGTGTAATAGATAGATTTTTGTTACGGTCTGTGTGTGTGTATGTATATATATGTATATATATATATATATATATATATATATATATATATATATATATATATACATATATATATATATATATAAAGCAAAAATAGTTACGTTTTATGTGAATTCTAATTACGATTGAATTGAAAAACCACAAGAATAAATGTTCTTCAGGAGAAAGTAATATTTCTGGTTTTTTAATTAATTAAAAAAATTTACTGAAATTTACTTGAAATGACCCTCTCGATTTATAGTCGACGTGATAATCTTTTTCTATACAATTGCGTTTTTTGACAACTCGTTTCTTATAGTTTTTTTGTTTAATTAGTTTTTGTCACGATATAATTAATATCAAAACACAAATTAATAAATATAAAAAAAAAGTAAAAGTCAAATAAGTGAGAAAATAATTTTTTTATAATTTAATTAATCGTGAGCGACATAAATTACAAAGAGGTGTTTTTTTGGTATCCTTTATTAAAAAAAAGAAAAACAGCTAAAAATTGTTTTTTCCTAAAATGTATTTATGTCTGGTGTCTTCCAGAGGATATATATATATATATATATATATATATATATATATATATATACCATAGGACCAATATACGTATCTCACATTCACAATGTTAAAACAGGAGAAACGTTGGTTCACTTTCAGTTCTACAATTTAAAAACAAAAATATTCGTTAACGTTCGCGATATTCATTTACTTTTTCGCAGCTTTCCGTTTGTTCTAAGAGCTTTAAACTTTGCTGTAACGCTTAAAGCTCGCGTGAATTGTTTTGAAAACTAAACGAACGGGGCTAAAGAGGCGGCGCGCGCTCCCCGCCAAAGGGTAAAATAGGAAATGGTTGACGCTTTCGTGTGGCATGAAACCGTTTTTAATTTGAACAATTGACATTGTTATTATTATTTTAATATAAATTGCAATTAATTTTATGTTAGGTATATAAACTACGAGCAATTTGGATATAATTTGTTTAATTAACAATAGCATTAAAACTAGGAAATTCATATGGACACTTGTTACAGGAATTTCCCAGTTTTAATAATTTTTAATTGAATTAGACTTCTAGATTATATAATGGTTTATTGTATTGTTCTATTTGTGATAACTGTAGAATCTGATGTATGTTTGTACAGGAATGGTAGATTGTCTAACGATTATCATTTTGGCTAGTGGTATTAACCGGTGGCCGACATTGGAATTTAGCTACCATGCCCACTGTTCATTCATTTGGTATTTGCTAAAGTTGGTTGAGTTGGCGGTGGGAAAATGTTCTTCAAGAAATTAAAAAAAAGCCATATATATATATATATATATATATATATATATATATATATATATATACACATGTGTATATAAATTGTGTGACTACTGTCAATATAAGACTAACATTGAATTATTTAAAAACAAAATATGTGTACACGTGTCCACAGTTTGATTGCAATTATTTCAAATACATTCATTTTGGTCACATAGTTTCAGAATCCCAGAGAATGCAGAGGATGCATTTTTTTTTCATTTGATGCATTTCAATGTTTCTTCAATATTAGGGTTACCGTTTAGTTAACGCTATGTTAATATTTTTCGATCTCGATATTACAAGACCGAAAGTTTAAGATTTCATTAGTATTAATAAATTTTTGTTTTAGTTTTCTGCAATAGTGCCGATCAATAATTTAAAGAGATAAAATTTGTCGTATTAATTTCCTAGTTTTGATACAACTGTGAAATGCATGTGTTCATTCAGAATACACCCCTAGGCATAGCCCCTAGTATTTCCGTCCTCCGAAACTACAAAACGATATACGACTTCGTTAAAAGAAGATTATTTTTAATTTAGTAATTATGTTGTGCATCTTTCAATAATCAATTAAAGCGAATTGTACAGTCTCACAAACAAGTTGACGGATGCATTGCCAGTGGCGCAACCAAAGCTCGTTCTATGCAGGGCTGAAGTATTGAAGCACATTTTGCGTGCAGATGCGACGTTGATCTGTGCGGAGACGGTTCTTATGCTGTATGCTTCGATGATCGGTGTAAAAAGATCTCCTCATACTTAGACCCGATGCAGACGCGAAACTTTCTCGAAGTCATCGGCGATAAGTATATAGCCATTGTGCTGTACACTACGGGCACAGCTGGCCTGTGCAAGGTAGTGCTTTGGAACCATATGCGTTTGTTCCTTCGCATAGGAAAAGGAAAAAAAACGCTATAAGAAATACTAGTGCTTACAAAACTCCATGAAAGTTCAAAGTAATGATAATTAATCGATTATTTCAAAGTGGGTAGTTATATTAAAAACACGTTTCCTTCATATGTGTGTTCAACAAAGTTTGAACTTGTATCTTATAATCCACAACTATTCCGCTGAGTATCCGGTTGGATAATTGTATATAGCTTCGGAAAATTTTCTGTGACAACAGTATATAACAAAAATATAAAATGATACAAATTGTTTACAGAAAAAAGAAATTACACGAAAGTTTCTGCCAAAAAGTGTTTCCTTTTTTTGAGGAGATCTAAATACAAAAATTTAAAAGGTACATGGACTATTTAGAAGGAAGAAAGAAAGAAGGAAGGTACAGAGACCATTGAGAATACGCCATAATAAAATTAGGAAGTGAATTTTATAGGTCTGCTTTGGAATTATCGAGATTTTTATTTTTTTTTAAATTCATGATGAAATAAATAAATACCCTGCATTTTTTAAATTCTATGATCTCAGTTACTCCGTTGACCTGATATGAAGGATAGATTATGACTAAATTTGGAAACGTCTATATTATTTAAGATAATGAAATCTAGATAGATAAGCTTTTAAAAAAAAACATCTCCATTGTGCGAGTGATACTGACTGTATGAAAATTTTGGGAACTAATAGATTCTTGATCAGTTACGAATTAGGTAGAGGCAAACATATATATCTAACTAATATAGATATATAAAAATATTCTAAGTACATTTGCAGTTGCCAAGAAGATATAGAATCTTATGGAGTCTTCACATTTTATACGTATAGTACTAGCTGTGCTCGCGACTTCGTACGTGAGATTATTCAAAAACATATTGACGCTTCTTATTATAAGTATACATCACCTCTGGTCGTGTCCATTTTGTCAATATATATATATATATATATATATATATATATATATATATATACACATAAACATTAAAAGAAGTCCACTCCAACTTAGACATCTCCTCCATGGCCTTTTCGAAGGTAGTTACTAGTTCTTTGGGGTCAAGAAATCGTATTTTCGCAGATTTTCTTTAATGTCACTAGTTCTTTGGAGTAGCCACTAGTTCTTTGGGATCAAGAAATCGTGTTCTTCGCAGAAGAAGCTTTTCTTTTATTTTTGGGAATAGATAGTAATCGCATGGTGCAAGGTCCAGTCTATTTTGGCAAATGACCCATAATTTCTACATCCGACCTAGTCAAATAACTGCTCGTTCGTCTAGGTGAATATGTAAAGGTGTCATCGTGATGAAGGAAGGTTCTGTTGCGAGGGTGTTGCTCTCGAGCTTTTTTCCAAAATAACTGGCAAACAATTGCTGATATCTCAGTCTGCGGTAACTGTTCTTTTATTTTTAAGAACATTCGTTGCATAATAACACGTCCATCTGAAGAAGGAGGCGACCATTTTTTTCCAGTACTTCGTTCTTTCATCACCTTTCTAGGCAATTTTTCAAAAGAAGATATCTACTGCGCAGACGGCATCTTGGTTTAACATTAGCAACAGTATACCCAGCTTTCGTCAGTCGAGGTCTAATAGAGCATTTAAGTTAATTTCGTAGAATTTTTTCGCCAATCAACGCGACGGTGATCCGGTAAAATCAAGAGGTATCTACCTAGCACAAAGCTTTCTAACCCCTATACAATACATATATATATATATATATATATATATATATATATATATATATATATATATATATATATTTTCTTTTTTTTTTCTTTTTTTTATTTATGTTTATATTACACGTATTACAAATGGTCAGTAATAAAAACTTTCCCCGATGCCCTCGGAAAAGTTTACTTTGATTTAGCTGTAATAGTTTAGTTTCTTCAATCAAGGGTGTTTTGTGATTTATACATAACTTATGAACACAGGAAACATTTATTGTACGATTTAAAACATTTGTAGCGCCATCTATTTATGTACATAGGTATACTACACGATTGTGCAATAACAATGCATAGAGTAGCTAGCTACTTTTTTAATGTTGTTGAACTAATGCAATATAAACGAATTTTTGAAAACTCTTAAATCGCATATTTTTTTATTGAGTGAGGGAAATAAAACTAAATGTAAAACTAAATGTCATTTAAAGTTAACTCCAATATTTTCGGAAAAATCCCATCCAAATTTTGTCAGTAGTTTTTACATGATGCGTGTACAAACAAACACACAAGTAGACAAATAGAAAAACGTACAAAAATAATTTTAATGCAAAATGACACATTTATTCTTCATTTCCCCAATCCTTTTTTTGCACAAATTTTCAATATTCTGCATATTGAAAAATTGTGTTTATATTTTTTTTAAAAAGTTTACATTTATATATTTTTTGTACATATACAGACATACATAAAGTTTTATTATATGTACAGATTTAAATATAATTTGTATTATCGCTTTTTTCCAAAAATGTATGGGTTCGCGTGTTTTTTACACATCGGAAAACCATGTTTCTTATTTGTCCCTTTAACATATCTATGAATTATGGAAGGAATATAAGAGCTGATACCGCAGATGATATTCAAAGCTGTTCGCAGCCTCCGTGAATCATTATGTCAAAGGTTTTGAAGGTACCGCGACCAAAATACCGTCACGTTACAAGTTAAATGTACGGGCGAAGGCGGCGCGTGCCCGAGCGGCGTTTGTCGGGGAGGGCGTAATGGCTTAGTAGTGCTGGGCGGGTGACGTCACGGCGCTGGGTCGCGGCGGTCCAGGCGCGGCCGCCGCCTATCGATCGTGCGTCTGCCGTGCCGCCGGCCCAGGGCGGAGAGTAGCACGAAGTCCACCGCGGACGTGGTGGCAGGGTACGGCCCTGCCTCCCGGAAAGGCTCTACGGATAATGACACGGAAGCATGTTCGCGTCGGCATGTGACCTGGGGCCACCTCGAAGCCTTAATGTTGTTGTGAATTTTTCTGTAGAACGTGTTTTGTTTTGATCGAATGTCGATGCTCATAGCGACACCCAGATTGATTAAGATCGAAATGATTTAAGCACTACTTTCCTTATTTTGTCCCTGTCTACGTGTAAGACGAGGGTGCGTGGAAATCTATGCGTTCGTAGCGGATTTTTTTCAATCGAAATGTATCATACCATTATATAAAGTCGATTGGAAAGCCGAGTTTGTGCACATGTAGAAAATGTTGTATCTGGGAAACCTCTGCGATCGAGTAGAAATTAAATCATTTTTTTTAGAGTTCTTGTCTGCATTTGCACCTACAAACTGCTGGATAAATTTAAATTAAACTTTTACTGAAAGTCCCTATCAACATCTAGGGCTACTTTTGTTGTGATGAACTATTTCATGAGATGATTAAACTTTATTTGATTAAAACCATCGATTAGAAAGAAGCTTTTCAACATACGATTCTGTACCTTTTTGTTTTTTCGTTAATTCAAGTACTCATAGAATATCATATGTTTAAATCAATTATTAACGAAGAAAAAGCTCGCCCCATCCAAAAAATAAAAGCTATTCTTAAAAACATCATTTTTAATTGAAGTCTATGTAATAAAGTATTACCCATGTATCACAATATTTATTTTTTGGCGTTATTTTTGGAAAAATAAACTGTTTTCATCATATTTATTTCATAAAGAGGAAAGATGTTTTTGTGTTCTTTTAAGTGTTTAGCACATAAACGGTTTATTCTATCGACTTGAAAGTTGTAGCGGAAGGGGGACACAAACATGGCTTAAAGGATTGTGAATGTAATCTCACTTTCATTTCAAAAAACCTATCCATTGTTAAACCTATTCAATCTCACTCCATGTTATATGTAAAAAGAATCCAATGTAAACCTATCCAATTCCACTCCATGGTATATGCGGAAAAAATCCAATGTAAACCTATCCAATTCCACACCATGGTATATGCGAAAAAAAAACCAATGTAAGCTTATCCAATTCCACTCCATGGTATATGCGCAAAAAATCCAATGTAAACCTGTCCAATTCCACTCCATGGTATATGCGAAAAAAATCCAATATAAACCTATCCAATTCCACTCCATGGTATATGCGATAAAAATCCAATGTAATTCCACATCATGGTATATGCGAAAAAAAATGTTAGCTTTCTTTTTACACATTAATATTTTTTTTTCATTTTGTTAAAACTCTAGGCAAGGTAATTGTAAGGATTCCCGATTTACTATAAAGTTCTTTACCTAAGAAGATTAACCTTTATGGTGAGATTTCTGTGCCCGTTTGTCTATATAACGGCTGTTTTTCCCAGAAACGAAACATACCCCATAACCCATTATCTCTTTACCTAAGTGTAAAAAGTATTTCGTAATCTCAGAAATATTTTTTTCCATTTTTGGTGGCTAAAATGGGCGGTACATGTGGGTCGGGTCAAAACATGGTGTTTTCTTTAACCGGATTGAGTGTAATACAAAAGAACATTGTTAACACATGTGATTCATCATCATATAGTTAATAGTTTCAAGATGGATATACGAGAGAATATTGTTAGGACATGTGATTCACCATCATATAGTTACTAGAGTCAATGTGGACATACGAAAGAACATTGTTAGCACATGTGATTCATCGTTGTATGGTTTGTAGTGTCAAGATCGACATACGAAAGAACATTGTTCGCACATGTGATGCACCATAATATGGTTTGTAAAGTCTATATTAACACACGAAAGATCCTTGTTAGCACATTTGATTTACCATCATATGATTTGTAGAGTCAGTATTGACAGACGAAGAATATTGTTAGCAAATGTGATTCATAATCAAAAATGTATATAGGAAAGAACGTTGTTAGAACATGCGGTTCACCATCATATGGTTTGTAGAGCCAATATGGAGATACGAAAGAACATTGTTAGCATATGTGTTTCACCATTGAAGGGTTTGTATAGTGAAGATGGACGTACGAAACAATATAATTAGCACGCGTGATTCACCATCACATGGTTTGTAGTATCAAGATGGACATAGAATATATATTATTTTAGAACATATGGGTAATAAGGGATAATGGTTTAAATTAAAGGGTAGAAATATGCGGGGTGCATTTTGATTCAAACTTTGGAGCAGCTATAACTACAATAAGAAATTATTTAAAACTATTGAGGCAATACAAAAGTCTACAAAAGAATCCAACAGTGTATATTATTAATTATTACAGATTATCTGCCATGACAGGAAACAGCTAAATCAAAGTAAACTTTTCCGAGGGTAGCAGGAAAATTATTTAGAACTGGCCATTTATAATAAGTTAAACCAAAAAAAATTTTAAAAAATCTACATGAACGTTTAGGCGTTAGGAAATTTTCGACTAGATGAAAACCCCACGATTTCAATGAAGCTCAAAACACCGTTGCGTTGATTGGCGTCACGAAATCTTAGAAAAGTGTTATCAGGTCACTTAAATACTGTAAAATACACATTGTCAAGGCTGACGAAAGTTGGATATGCTGTTGCTAACGTGAAACTAAGAGCTATCCTGCGTAGTAGGTATCTTCTTTTAAACAGTTGCCTACAAAGGTGACGAAAGGAAGAAGTACTGGAAAAAGATGGTCGTTCTTCCGATGTTCGTGTTATTATGCAACGAATGTTCTTAAAAATGAAAGCGCTGATGTACCAGCAATTGTTTGCCTATTGTTTTGGAAAAGTTCAAGAGCGACGCCATTGCAACAGATTCCTCTTTTATCACATACTCAGCCAGGCGAACGACCAAATATTTGACTACGCCGGGTGTAGAAATTATTGGTCGTCGGCCATAACAGCCTCAATCTTGCACCGCGTGATTTCTATTTACTTCCAAAAATGTTTCCATCGAATAAAATGATGGATATAGTGCCACGGAGACTATTTCTAAAAAAAAATATAAATTGCAAATTTTTTAATCGGTTCCATTTTTGATGCTCTAAAAACTTTCAGTGTTAATGTTATGAATTGTAGATAATAATGAAATCTGTAAAAAAATCAGAGTATAAATTTTTTGTTACAGAGGTTTTTATGTTACAAGATAGGGCCATAGAGTCATGTTCTCGTTTAAAGCACAAAATTAAAAATTAACTGTTGAAAATGCCGTTAATAAATTAACCCAAACAGTTATTATATAAACTAAAGCAATTAAAACATAATATAGTTATGGTTCTTTCTTTGCGTAGGTAACGTCGTGATCAGCAAATGATATGATAGCTAGAATTCGAAGGTAATAACGCACACTGTAATTGTTGCGCTACACTGGAGAAGCTGTTTAGCAAATTTATATACTGACATTCAACTATAGTCCGCCATGCCACTTCCGGAAATAATATGACTTTCGTCACATATTTTCATTAGTTCCCATGGTCTATTTCTCATAAAGAAGTTTTACTTTACGACAGTTACGTTGAAATCGTGACTCTTGTGACCATAAAATTGCTGTTGTTTACATAAATGGGAACTATATTAAATACATTATATACACAAGTTCACTGTAGTAAAAGGTAATTTTTCGCGGATGTCCTTCGTTAAATTGAAAGAGAATTTATTCTAAACCTTGTTTTGGATAGCTATAAAGGCCGTTTTTTGATATAACAACTTTTTTTTGTAGAAAGTCTGTTTTGGTAAAGATTCATTTGTTATAGTTTTTTAGAGTTAACTCGCATTTCTTATCATTGAATAGTTAATATACTAATAAAAATATGAGTTATAAATATAAAAAATAATAAAGAAATGTAAAAAAATTCTGGAAACGAGAAAATGATTATTTGACAACCATTCGTTAGCAGTGGAAGCCCTTTTTAAATAAATTTTTCTTAAATTAATCACCGACAATTTTTCTTACATTAGCAACCTTAATAACTGCTAAATGCGATTAATTGAATAAAATTGTTTTCCTGAAGAACATTTTGAGGAAACATTAAATTTTGCTGTGTGGTCTTTTACTCCTAGTGCTCTGAGCGACAGGTTGTGATAAGGCTTGACCTCGCCTCCCGAATATACTCTATAAGCATAAATTCGCGTAATACTTTTGTAATATTTGAAAGCTCTGTATAGTTCTTATGATTGACCGGAAAAAGGTGAAATTAAACATAAAACCGACGTGACAAAAACATGAGAAAACAACTAAACTGGGTATCGGCGTGATTGAAAATAAGAGACAACTATTTGTTTGTTTTATTGTTAATAAATCTACTTGTATTTAAAACAGTCATGCCGAATTTCTTTTATTGTATATAAACAGTTTGTTATCTTTTCAAGAAAAAAGAATATTTCATTGGTAAATAGGAGTGCAGCAAAAATAGAAAAATAAAAAAGCAAAAATACATTTTTTTAGATTGCGTTGTAAAAAACAAATTTGGATTTAGAAACAAATGAACAGTTCAATTTTTTTCAATATTAATCATTGTTTAGTTATCTAATAAGCAATATGCATTGTTTCTAAAACGAGAAAAAACGTTTTATAAACCTGTGAAAAACTTAATTAATTAAAGAATCTTATAAAAAGAGCTTTCAAGTTTCAGAGGTGCGAAAAATTAGGTTCAACAAAATTATAGCTTTTTTAAAATGATTTATTTTTTAAATGGTGACGGTATTATTTCAATATTTTACAACCCTAATTTTAAAAACATTTTGACATACTCTTTACATGGTATTGTCACTTGGTACCAATATTCATTAGGAACAGTTACTATCGTAGTAAAGTATCGAACTTTACTACGATAGTAACTGTTATAATAATACCAGTATATTCTTAACAAGTTACCTGTTTTATCAATACGTACATTTGAATTTTGCAAATATTATATTAGCTTTGGACCTAAGGTTGGGAACCCGCCGTCTCTGTATATAAACTTTTTATATGTAGTCAATAAAATTTATCATTAATTATATAAGCACCATCAGTATCTAACATTTGTCGCCAACGTGTAGGCAGAGCTAAAGTTGAGCTGTCCTTGTAGAAATCTTTTGGCTTTTGACTGAAAAACCGGTGAAGTTTGATTTTGATATAACTTTCGTCTTTGAATTTTCTATCAAGTAATTTATCAGACACGGAGCGAAACAGATGGTAATTAGATGGCAAAAGATCTGGAGAGTACGGTGGAAGAAGTAGCATACTCCATCCAAGTGAAAGTAGTTTTTCACGCATTACTTTTGCAATGAGGGCCGAGCATTTTCATGTAAAAAAAATTAACTTCGCTTTGATTTGAAGAAAGTTTAGCGGTGACTTTGCCCAATTTTCGCAATAAATAGCTGTAATTGTACTGTTAGCTTGAAAGAGTTCCTAATGAATAACTTCATTTATACCCCACCAAGTATCTTTTGTCCAATATTATATTTTGGTCAAGGTACATATTTTTCTTCAGCTTCTAGCCACAGCGTTTACGCTAAAAATTAACATAAGCCACCCATTTTCCATTTTCTGTAATTAAATACTTTAGCCTCTCGTTGGTACTATGGGAACTCAGTAGCTCGAAGCACACATTGACTCTCCTCTGAGTTGAAAGGGGTTAGCTCATGTTGTAATCAAACGAAATATTTCCACTTTTTTTTCAAAGCATGAAGTTGTTTTTTCATTGCAGTATCAGAGCATGACAATAGCTCTGCCAAGCAACGCAAAATTAATCTGGGACCTGTTTCAATAAGGCTTTTAAATTTTTCTAAATCAATTGTAGGAGACAAGACAAGTCAAAATTCCCTTCTTTGAATCTTTGGAAGCAGTGCTTGGCTGTGTTCTGCGTGACGTGTATATTGCGTGACGCTTCGCTGATTTTTCGTCCTAAACGACATTCTTGAAACAAGAGTTCTCTAAGTCACTTCAAAATACTTCCATTTTAATTTATTCTTTACTCGCCGATTACTCAATTGCAAACTGAACAGAAGTTCGAATGTCGCACTCTTTATATACCCTATACAAGAAATATTCTAGAAGCTTCTATAACGTTTCAGATATGGGTCGGAAAAAGTGGCGGATTTATAAGTTGCAAACAATATTATTTCGCTGTACCATAAAGTGCTGTAAACGCGTAAACCTTGTTCATTGCAGCGCTCGATAAAATCACATACGTGTAATAACTTCAGGGGATAACTATAACCCCTCGTTTGTAGTTTGTACTTGGTGTTGTAGGTGAGTATTGTGTTCAACCATAAACTTTAGAAAATTACTCATTAATTATATCGATAACTTTTCAGGGTTGGGCTTGGCGCTTTATGTATTTAGATCGGATATCCAGTTCAAAAGATTTCTAGCCTTTCCTTTAACCACAAATGAATAATCTGTGATATTTGCCTATCATATGCACCTTGGTGTCTCTCAACTCACAGTGACCGCTGCCTCAAATTTTTAATTTTTTTTCTACTTGAACTTGAGTCAATCCGCAAAGGGACATGACTCTGAAATTTTTGTACGGCCTTTCGGTCTATTCTGATTTCTTAATTTGATTTTTTACCTTCGTTTGTGATTTACGGTTTGGTATTTAATACCGTGTTTTAATGTTCTCTGTTCTCTGCGAATTAGTCGACATTTGAGTGAATCGATAAACAAACATACTTATCTGAGTGGTTTATTTAAGAGCAGATTAACGTTTTTCTCTCTTGTTTCCAGTTTTATGAATTTATCTCTCTTCAATGCGCTAATCGATCCATTTCCGACTTTTTTTCTATTCGATTCTTGAAGACTTCCGGGACGCCGCAGTACGGCATCTTCGCGCGTCGCGACAGGTACTCAAATAGCGTTTTCTTATATTTTTACGTCGTTACTTTGCGTTTTATTTTATGGTCTGTGTTGTCACTTTCACTGGTTAGTGAATATGTATGTATAAATGAATATGCTCTATTTCATTTTGTTTACCTAAATACGTTCGCATTTTGCGTTAGTCTTTTTTACAAAGTGATAGATGTTTCAAAGTTGTGTCGTTTCCATTCGTGTATAGAAAGCGATGTATGAAAAATCAAACTTTACTGGCTGATATCAGTTTGAACCACAGACACTATAAACATGAAATAGTACTTTTTTTATAATGTGATGTCCATTGGAAAACAATTTTCCAAGTTCCCGGGGGAGTGTAAAGGGGGAGTGTATATCTTTATCGCAAATTTAATTATTTTATCTACATTATTGATCTTTAACACATGGAATTGGGCGTTTAGCGGTCTACGAATATGTTTTTCAAAATTCTGCCCCTAATTGGCAGAAACGGAAAATAGATTCAATAACACTGCTATACAATTGGTTTGAGAAATGTTTCCGTTTTCTAACACCGCTATTGATAACATTTTTCTACTTATTTAACCTTGGCCTACTTATTGCTACAAGAGTAATTTCTTTCAATCGGCTACAATAAAGGAATGCAAGTAATTAGTTTTGAGGTGGACCTCAACAAATTATATTATTTTAATTTTGATAAAAAGACTTTTCAAAATAATATTCAAAAGACAAATATTAAAAATTATTACTAATGTGAAAAAGCCTAAATTTGATAGGTCGACAGAAAAAAGAGAAAGAAAATATGATCTGAAAGGAAGTAAAATATGATTCGATAATTAAATATCAATAATATTTGCTTAAATTGAAAATTAATTATATGATTAATTATTCCGTACCGAAAAAGAAATGCTTACGGTCTTACCCCTGGTTTTGTCCATTTAACTATTTATCATAGCATTCTAAAATCTAATCTAATCCTCTATAATATTTCCACCCGTAAATGTATTCAGTGTGTGGGAATATAATGGAAACATAAAAAAAATTAGTCCTCGTATGTGACGAATCAAATGAAAATAAAAAAATTCTACAAAATTTCTTCCACTTGAAGTTTTAATTTCCAAAATGCGAAAAATTGTTACAAATGTTAACAAGGCATCGAACGAAAACTATAGGTTACCTTTTAAAATTGACCATTTATTTGTTTTTTACCAATTACCTTTATTAAGACTATTTACAAAACTAATGATTAGTTTCTTTCAAACTTAATATACTAAGAACTGTCTAAAACTAAGTTATTTCCATTGAATCATTTAGCGTTTTAATATCTAGCAAGTCCAAATGGTTTCATCCTCAAGTAATATTTTGCACATTCAAAACATAGAAGAGTCTAGAACTCTTCTATGTTGAGTGTCTTTTGGTGAGGACTAGCAAATCTACTGATAATATTTTTTACTACCTTAATCATAAGATGGCGATGGAGGTCATAGGTCTGAACGTACCAAGGCGCCTTAAAAAACACACTTAAGTACTTTAGTTTAAAATCTTTGTATCATTTGGATATTAAAATTATTGGCGCAGCCCCATGGCTGTATTCTACAACTCCAAACTGGAGCCAGAGCTTGCTTATATAATATATGCTTGTATGTTGATAGCTTAGAATTATAATCACGCAATCAATATATTTTTCTGAACTTGATGTTGAGTTCATCATGTTTCTTCTTCTTAATATGTTCTTTCCGCCATATCAAATTATGTGATACCAAAATATTTTGTTGTATTTTGTTATATAGTAATTGAGTACCATTAATGAATATAACAACTAGACTGGTTGTTGCGCAATATTTTTATTTGTAAAATTAATATGTATCGTTTTTGATTCGTTCAGTTTAATGCGCTATTTTCATTTATTTGTTGTAAAAATAATGTGATAAACAACGTTTAAATCTTTTTTTAATATTTTAATTGTGTATCAAGTTAACACATCTTTAACGTAATACGGTTTATATATTCGAACTTTGTAGATTCAAAGGTCGCGCCAATTGTACGTGACGTAAAAATACTTCGATGCCTCTGTATTTTTCTATTGATCGAAAAAATCATGCAATGTTTATACCGTTAAAGTCCGTAAATAAAGTGAATTTTACGCGGTAAAAATAAAAACTGAAAAGAAAAAAAATTTAAAAAAATAAAAACTTTGTACAACAAAAGGAATTTAATTGATAATATGTTTAGTAACCTTCCCAATCGAATCAAAACTTAAGCCATGTAGCATTTGCATAGCTATCATAATCAATTTATATAAAAAGTTACTTGTGGAATTTGAATAAAACATAGTTTCAGTAAAGCTAAAAATCGATAATTGCATACATTGCTACAATTGCATATTTGCATACATTGCTACAATTGTATATTTGCATACATTGCTACAATGGCATAATTGCATACATTGCTACAATTGCATAATTGAATACATTACTACAATTATATAATTGCATACATTGCTATAATTGAATAATTGCATATATTTCTACAATTGCATAATTGCATACATTACGGAGAACTCGTTGCTCGAAGTTCGATTCGATCTCTATTAATTTATTATTTAAGTTCAATTTATGAGTGTTTTTGTCAGCAATCGGTATAACACTATATAATTTTCGCACTTTATACACTAACCATTTTGAAATCGGCATATTTCAAGAACTGTGTATTAAGCTATCGAAATTGGATTCTGGCAAGGCAGTGAGTTTAAGAATCTTATACGATTCAGTTAATTAAAACTAGAGAAAAACTCTCACAAAGATGAAAATGATAACAGACAAAAGGTTACATAATGCACTAACGTTATAAATATATGGAGAATGAGGAATTTAATAAGATACTTAAGTTTTACTTAAGGGTAAACGTCAAAGGCATATAGCAACTGCATAGTGGGACTCATTTAATTTATGAAGTTTAACAATTTTTTTTATAAAGACTGAAACTTTTTTAACTTTGTTTAATGTCAGAGTGGGCACACACACCATTTCCCTTCGTTCGTACCTTATCCTTTTCTACCGACATGTCAAATTTAGGCCTGTTCCACATGAATAATTAGTTTTATTAATTTTTTTAACATTATTTTAAAAAGTTTTTTTTTTAAATTATAATAATAAAAATTGTTGCGGTCCACCTCGGAACTAATTACTTACAGACTTCGCTTGTGGCTGACAGGAAGAGATTGCTCTTGTAGCAAAAAGTACACCGTATGTATAAGTGTTGCATTAAAGATTAAATAAATAAATAATTTCAAGTAGATAATAATGAGCATTAAACAGTACACATTTCCCAATTCAGTCTTCCATTGGGAGCGTGTACTTTTTTATATGTCTGAATGAGCATTAAACGGTATAAAAATCTGTCACTTCAGTCTTTCATTGGGAGCGTGAACTTTTTTATGTCTGAATGAGCATTAAACGGTATAAAAATTTGTCACTTCAGTCTTTCATTGGGAGCGTGAACTTTTTATATGTCTGAATGAGCATTAAACGGCATAAAAATTTGTCACTTCAGTATTTCATTGGGAGCGTGAACTTTTTATATGTCTGAATGAGCATTAAACGGTATAAACATTTGTCATTTCAGCTTTCATTGGGAGCATGAACTTTTTATATGTCTGAATGAGCATTAAACGGTATAAACATTTGTCACTCCAGTCTTTCATTGGGAGCGTGAACTTTTTATATGTCTGAATGAGCATTAAACGGTATAAACATTTGTCACTCCAGTCTTTCATTGGGAGCGTGAACTTTTTTATATGTCTGAATGAGCATTAAACGGTATAAAAATTTGTCACTTCAGTCTTTCATTGGGAGCGTGAACTTTTTTATATGTCTGAATGAGCATTAAACGGCATAAAAATTTGTCATTTCAGTCTTTTATTGAGAGCGTGAACTTATATATATATATATATATATATATATATATATATATATATATATATATGAACTTATACGTTAAGCTATAGATATATCAACCAGCTTTTGCTCGAGCCTCTGCCCATATGAACATTTTTATGTAAAACTGACCGCGTGAGAAATTTATCTGATGGAATGACTTCTCTCGCGTCCCGGTGCAGCGTCGCTATCAAATACATCTACCAGAATTCAAATTATATGCTAATAGACAGAAAGGTTTTTTGCATATACATATGCATATACGTGCACTTACATGCATACATATTCTCTCTCTCTCTCTCTCTATATATATATATATATATATATATACATATGCATATATATGCATATATATATATATATATATATATATATATATATATATATATATATAGTTTGCTTGTTTCATTTGCCATCTTAAGATTAATTAAACATATAGCATTGTCTTCAAATTTGTTGCACGAAGTAATAGTCATTAAAAATTGTGATTATACGTAGATTATATATGTGACACAAATATATTTTGTCTCAATTTCACCCACTTAGAAAAACATTCTTTAATTATCATAATCTATGTTAGAAAACCAAAATCTGTTTTAAATTCCACGTTTCTCAATCTAATTGTTTAAGCAGTGTTACTAAGTGTATTTTCCCCAATCGTTTAAAACAAAGTTTTACCCATAACATAAAGTTTTCAAAAATGTTTCTAATATGTAAACTCACTCCTCGAACGACTTTTTATTATTATATTGATATGCAAGGTAAAATGTACATTAATTGAATTGAATGAATCACTAGTTGTGGATAAAAGACTGTTATTAATACATATATTTAATGAAACGTGAAAAACTTAGATACAGCGAAAACTTAAAGTTAGTTACCGAGCACAAATATGGAAGTAAAGTAGTTAATCAGACAATAAAAATAAGAACACTATATCAAAACATTGCAGTGGATAGTGAATCTCCCAAAAATACCACAATCATGAGCTATAGATATAGGACTGCGACAGAAGGATGCTGCAAAATATTGGTTGGTGCTTGAAGATATAAAACTATAAATGTCTCTTGATGGTTAAGACTTGTAAATCAATACATATTATAAAACAAAGTCTGTCGCCGCGTCTGTCTGTACGTTGGCAATTTTCTCAATAATAACTGAATGAATTTTGTTCCTGAACGAAGTCACGTGGAAGATTCAAATGTATAATTATGAATATTTTGTGAAAAAGAAAAAGGCAGGTAGCCTTGTTACGATGATTGTCAGTGAATCGGAAAAACATTGTTCGACGAGGTATCTTAGCGTGTGCTACTTAAATCGTCAGATATATATGGAAACCAGCGACAAAAGCAAGTCCAAGTCAAAGAAAAAAAGAAAGTCCTAAGCCAGCGACAACATATACGTTTTACTGTTTAAAAACATAATTTTCAACGCTTATTATACAAAACTGTTTTAATCTTTAATAAGTTATACATATTAAATTTTGTTCCACAGTTTCGTATTAGTCAGCAGTTTTCGTAGCACACCGTAATTTTCGTAGCACACCGTAATTATCGTAGCACACCGTAATTTTCATAGCACACCGTAATTTTGGTAGCACACCGTAATTTTCGTAGCACGCCGTAATTTTCGTAGCACACCGTAGTTTTCGTAGCATACCGTAGTTTTCTAAAGAAGACTTTAAAAGTTATGACGTTTTTTATGTAGGCAAAATGATAAGTTTCAACTTTCATTTACGCATCCCGTGTCAATGCCCCCTTTTGCTAAGCTGGGACTGGCTACTAGTATAAATTAAATCAGCTCCACTGCTGAAATTTATTGTAACTTACTTATCGTAACCTATTATGTATTTATTAAAAATTATTGCAACGTGATTTTAAAAAATTGCAAATTCTTGTGCAATTTTGTAAAATCTATCGTTTTTAAGACGAAATTAATTGGAAATCAATAAGTTCAGTAAACATAATTTCAAGATTCGCAAATTTTGTCAATTTTTGAGCGAATAATTACGATCCTTTCCAGTTTATTAGTTACCAAGTACATTAGCAACATGTATTTATGTATTCAAAGACGGTAAAGTTTTTATAACGCCGGGCAACAACTATCTGTGTTGGATGTTTTAGGGTCTTTGGAAAATATATCTAATATGATATAAGCCAACTATCAATGAACTTATCTACTGAGATCTCGACGGAAAGTTACAGAGGCGAATCCCGAATCAAATTGCGAATAATCTGTACTTATATATAAAACGAAAAAAAGTTATTTATTTGTTTTTTCACGCTAATCTTTGGATCAATACATCCGACTTGAAAACTTTTTAGAAAGCCCTATTTTAAGATTAAGCTTTAGGGCTATATACAATCCGGCTAGGGTTCGTAGTAGCAAGGGCAGTGGAGTATTAAAAATGTAACAGAATTTGGGAAACACTGTAGAGAGAGACCGATTAGTTTATTGACTCATCATCTCGAGTTTTCCCGTCTATGCACCTATGGATATGTTGACCGATATCGTTTAAAGAACGGAGCGGAGGCATTTAGGAATATTTAGATGTAGTGAAACTAAGATAATTTTACGCGGATGAAATCATTGGGCACAGCTGGTTATAAATGATGGGAGAATATGAGCGGAAATGACGGGTGTAACTAAACTTAAAATGCAGTTTATTATTCAGACTCCATTGATGAACAGAGTCGATAGATATTCTAAGGTAGTTTATATCCATGAGTACTATATATTCTCAAAAAGAACTTTAGGTAACTGACAAATACTTAGAGATATTGATAATAAGCAGAAAAGGAATAGACGTAATCATTAAACTATAATATTTCCATTTTTTATATAAAATTTATACAACATTTTTATATAAAATCCGCGGACTAAGTATACTGGTCTTGAAAATGTAATATCGATACCTACGTTCAAATCCTTTTAAATTTTGCTTTTCTAAGTTTTAATATTTTTTTTTAAAAAAATAAGTCTGATTATCATAACGTAAAGGAACGAAGCAAAAGTTTTTTTCCAGATTTTTAAGACATTGCCAGTAAGTGTTCTCGTAAAAAGTTTAAATGGAAAATTTTGTTAGAACGCACTAGAGAGTAATGGAGTATTTCAGAAATGTAAATTATACGGATCATTATAATATATCAATATTATAATAATACATAAATAAATATAAATAATTAATATTTTGAATATCACACAATTTAATTAATTATAAGTTTCGAAATCCTTGACAAAAAATATTAGTAAAAAAAATTTATTTTATTCTTTATAAAAAACAAACAGCAGGCAAACTCATAGTTCGTTATCAAAATTATTTCTGTAGGTAATTACAATATAATTCCAATTCAATGATTTCTCAATATGGATGATCCAAGTCCAATGTGGATGATCGCAGACAGCAGCCATTTACTAAATTTCATTTATGTTGAATACTTCCAAAACTAATTATAAACCGTATCAAAATCAAATTATGTATAAAGCCATGATTTCAAAATGGCCACGACTTTAAAATGGCGGATTAAATTGAAGCTAAAAAAATTACGATTGCTTCGTCACATCCTACATATTGTCAACATTTTCAAAATGGCGGACCAAATTCGAGATAAAAAAGTCACGACTGTTTCTCTACATTCTATGGACTACCTATGGTTAACAATTACAAGATGGCGAATGAAATTCGACATAAAAATTACGATTGATTGTACACATTTTGTGGTCCAGCTATGGTCAACAATTTCGAAATAGCGAATTAAATTCAATATAAAATCTTATTAAGGTCCAACAATTTCAACATGGCCGATCGAATTCCAGATAAAAAAGTCACGATTGCTTCTCTACATCATGTGTGCCACCTATGGCCAACAAATTGAAAATGGCAGATCAAATTCGATTTAATTACGAAATTAACGAAATTATTCAATTTGAAAATTTTTCGAGAAAGTTTAATTTGGTGGTTACAATACAACGTTCAAATTATGGAAATATTGCTCATCATATATGAAAACCAGATTATAGTCACAGTGAGACGAAAAACTGATAATATATCGCCCGACCACTTTTATTTTTAGCCGGGCTTTACAAATTAATAAATAAGTTAGATAATATTTAATCTGTTAGATCTATATACATTACTTAAATAATACATTTGGAAGATTTTAAACTGTACAATGATGACGTAAAACGTCGCACATTTATATATTGAAAATACTCCAATTAAGAATCGTTTTCTCTTTTAGCGAAAGCCCAAGCAAATACCATTCCTTAGTTGTCTTCGCGATGTAGGAAAAAAATGAAAGCTTAAACTTTTCAAAAGCTTTAAAATAAATAAATCATTTCTCTTAGACTGTAATTTCGTCTTAACTTCGAGAGGCGCACTTAAAGGTCGTTGTGAGAAAGAAATATTCGCTATAGTCTGAGTGCCTTGGAATAAGGTGATCGTTAATTTAACGTTATTTTCATTGCCCGAGTCTTTACAGCCAGTCTTTATACGTGCTCTGTTCTCGTTTGTATCATTTTAATTGACGTATTGTTTACGGTTGGAAATTACTTCCCAACAAACTATTGTTACGATCGAATTATCCTGAGTGTATGTTTCCCTTAACGATTTGATAAATTGTAAACAAAATACTATGCTCACCATAAGTAGTGAGTAGAGTAGAAAGCGTTTGTTGTGCGGTATATTCAATTGAAAACTGAAAAGAGTAGAGTTAGTGACAACGTTTTTCTGTAACCTTTTCAAAAAATTACTTCCGGTTTTCCGTTGCTGAAAAAATACCGCCGTTTTCCACGTCATTTCCTAGTTTGTCCTTCTGCTTTGGATAGTGATCTCAGCGTTGGCGTAACTAAATTCAATCCATAATGTAGAACATATTTCACCGTATTACCATAATTTAATAACCGAACAACTGACGTAAAAAATAAGAATATTAATAAATTTCGGCTTCTCCGGATATTGTGACATTATTTATTATTACTCCCAATCTTATTGTAATATTTTCCTTCTTTGACGGATGTTGACGTTAACACTGATATTTTCAATGAATACATCGCCCAAACATCCTTTAAACGCCGTTAATCCGATAAATGTTTTGATTGCAATATTGCAATGAAGATTTTGCAATTGGAAATAACGTTGTTGGTATTTAAGTTTTAAATTGTCATTTTTGTATTATTCTTGTTTCGAAATACTGAATTACAGTACACTGAATATATACGAAAACATCTCTATCACTAATATTACTCAGTTATTTTCAAATACACATAGAAAGGATGGGGTTGTCATGCGCTGCTTCGCCTCTAGGTTTAGGGGAAGAAGGACTAAATCTAGTTACACGTAAACGACATTAATGTTCAGTGCGATAAAATAAATTATTATCTAAGTAAATTACATTTGCTCTCGATTGACCGACAAATCAAATTGCTTAATAAAAATAAGAAATTTCTTATAATTATTTCATAGGAATCATCTTGAGGTTTGAATCTTGTGGGAAATTTGTATAATTTTCCACCACAAAATTTGTTGGTCAACCAAGATTGTTTGTTGCCTACTTTGCTAAACGTTGCAACGTTAAGTGAGACCGATAGTTAACTTACCAAGACAATAATAATTCATTCGTAAACTATATTTATGAACGAAATTCAATGAATATTAAAGCTTCAAGTAGATTTATATAATCTTCAACATATTGCATCTATAGGTCACTTTAGGTCAACGAAGTTTTTTTGTGGAATACAAATTTATATTTTTGAGCGGTTAGTGAATACGTTGCAACGTTTAGCAAAGTCAACAGTACATTATTATCACATATGGTTATAATAGCGTGTAGCATGCACACTTTCTATAATATAAACTTAGTGCGGATACCCTCGGGAAGTATCGAAACACGTGCATGCTAACGGTGTTCGATACTGACTCGATGGGCATCCGATCTTTATTTATACTGTAAGTCAGAAGATTATTGATCAGTTCATCTATTGAGCCATCTACTTTCCTTTACATATGGTTATAATTACGTGTAGCATGTACACTTTCTATAATATAAACTCAGTGGGGGTACCCACCCTCGGGGAGTATCGAAACACGTGGATTCTAAAGGTGCTCGATACTGACTCGATGGGCATCCGATATTTACTTACATTGTAAGTTAGAAGATTATTGATCAATTCATCTACTTTCCTTTATACAGCCTATAGCTAACCACTAGAATTTGAGAGTAAATAGATGCCTTTAGACGTTTGACTTATAGCACAAGATTCTAGTTAACATTGTTAAATTAAGTGACCTTTGTTCATAGATTTAATTAAGAGGAAATTCAATAAAAGCGTTTAATTAAAATCGTTTTGTTTCGGGGGCTCATGTTAAACAACTTATTTTAAGTTCTCGGTGATATTTAGAAAAAACTTACTTGAACAATAGAGTTATTTAATAAATGTGGTTTTGAAAAAATCTCTAAAAAAATTTACTGTAAAAAAGTAACAGGTGAATATTTAAATTTAAATTTCAAACTTAACCTTTAACTTTAAAGGGTTTTTTGCAGTCATATAAAGTGGACGTTAGTTATATTCTGAGTATGTAATAATCGGCTTGGAAGTGAGATAACGTCGACTTTCTGGTTCACAAGATTCAGTACCCATGCGGGCGACCGGAACAGAGTGACATTAAATGATTTGTTTAAGGACGCTGTTGAATTATTTGGTTGCTTCTTATCAAGCTAGTCAGTGGACCGAGGATTTATTCGGATGAAAAATATAAAGATAATTTTATGTAGCATTTTTAAAGGGAGGATAAGCGTACATTTGATGCTTATAGTATTATAGTTTTAATAATGTTTTATCTTGTAGTACTTAATAAGAGGGTCATTGGAAGATGATCGGATTACCATAAGAGGAGATTATGGCTGGAGATTTAGTAACAGGTGAATATTTCAGAAAATATATAATCATCTTTGGCTGGCTAAACGCCAGTAATTAGTTTCAAAGGTAAATTTAAAAATCTTCGTTATTTCATTCACGATTTTACTTATTGAATTGTCCAAAACTATTTAGCTCATCAAAATTATTTAATGTTACAAGAACATCAAACTATCTTATAGTTAAATGTAATATTTTGTCAGTCTAATCATAAGCAGGTCTAGATGCACTTTAATACTCATAATTATACTTACATTGACCAGGCAATCATGTAGAACATTTGATGGGTTTATGTGCTGATCCGTATGCAGTGTGACGAAATGAATAACTAAATTCTGCAACAAAGAATTTGAACAATGACATTAATATGTTGAAGTGAAATTTCCGTTGTCTGTTACTAATAAATACAGGCGAAAAGCTGACGAGCAATTCCACAGTGTTTCACTGACATATGAAACTATCCTAACGCCATCTCTAGGCGAATCTATGTAACTATTTCTACAATGCTATTTGTGATATTAATTGAAATGTAGAGAAAAGATATTTACTAATTTTATAACTTAAGCGAATAATTGCTGAAAGTAATGTCCTGAAATAATACTAATTTTTGTATATTAATATAGATAACCTTCGTATTTAGTTAGAAGATCAAGATTTGTTTAGTTTCCATTATATTATAATAATTAATATGTTACATGGACCAGATCATACTTATTTGAACTCAATTTACCCAATTTTGTAGAAAGTAGTCTTAAAATAATTGTTAATTGTGTTATGATAATAAGTGTATTAATATATTTTTATTCCGTCACATAATATATTTTATGAGGAATTGAAGTTACACTGAAAATACTTATATGAAATAAAATTTGTTATAAATAAATATGCAATAAAGAAATTTAACTTCAATCGCATTTAGGGTTACTATCCGTCCTCTTTTCTCTGGACACTGTCCTCTTTTTAAAAGAGCCGCCCTGGGGATTTTTTAAATTGTCCGGGGTTTTAGAGATATAATAATATCATTTTATGTGAAATTGGAGTTTACACTGAATATACTTAACATGTAATAAAATTTGTTATAAATAATCATGTGCAATAAAGAAATTTAACTTTAATCGCATTTAGGGTTGCGATCCGTCCTCTTTTCTCTGGACACTGTCCTCTTTTTAAAAGAGCCGCCCGGGGGATTTTTTAAATTGTCCGGGGTTTTAGAGATATAATAATATCATTTTATGTGAAATTGGAGTTTACACTGAATATACTTAACATGTAATAAAATTTGTTATAAATAATCATGAGCAATAAAGAATTTTAACTTCAAGCGCATTTAGGGTTGCCATCCGTCTTCTTTTCTCTGGACATTACCGTTTTTTTAAGAAAGCCGCCTAGGGCATTTTTTAGTGTCCGGGCTTTTAAAGAAATTAGTTTTTTATTATTTCCACATTAATTTAATTCATGGATTAACGCAAAAAGGAAACAATAATTAAAAATCATATCGTAAATTGTAAAGGCTAAACTTAAATTTACAGTGACTTGCCTGACATTTTAAAACTATGTTGCAATTGTTGATTTCATTTTAAATGTTCGTTCCTATGTCTTAGCTGTTGATTGGAATTAACTTTTTTTATTGTTTATGTAATAGATGAAACATTATAATTGTTTCACATGTAATTATAGGTATAAATTTTTGTTTGTGGTCAGTAAGATAAATAAGGCTCGATTGAGACAAAATAATTTTGCTTAGTATTATAGGATTACTACTGTTTTAATTTAATGTAAGCTTTTATATTAATGATTCAATTGTAACCCCAGTTACGAATGAAATGTCTGGGGGTTTTCATTTCACAACGTCTTGTTTTCTATAATAATGGTAATTATGGTAATTATAATAAAATTATGGTAACTTTAAATGCACTAGTTTCTGTGCATACATTTACTTTTACAAGCTTTCTAAGTATAGATTTCGTAAAAGTTTTAATGTGCTGATTACGTCAGTTCCGTTTACCCAAGCTGTTGCTGCTTGAGTTGCTACTATTTTTTGTCAGAGGCTAAATAAACATTGCATTTCTCTAATACCCTCAGATGTATAAGGAGCTAATAAGTGGTGGGACGTTATCCGCATTTTCTTGGCGACGTATTTCAGTATCACCTAAATACTTTGTATCCTGTTCATCAATGGGCCGCGAAACAGGTAGGAGACTTAATTATAACTATATCGTAAAACATAAATATGTTTAGGAATAATTCTCATAAAAACAAGTATGATTTTTTCCTACTTCTTTCTACGGGCTCTTGGATGTTGTATTATAGAAAGAACTACTTACTTAGAATTGAGAAAATCATAAACACTATAATTTTCCTGCTTATGAAAAGTTATAATAGCATATATTTTAAGCATATCTCAGGTATTTAAGGAGATCTGAGGTACATGGAAATCAATTAGTGACTCCTTTAGAATCCATTGCTAATTTGTTCTATTGTTACTATTTTTTTAATGTCTTCTTTTCGATATAAATCGATTCTAGATGCCGGTATTGATAAAAGATGAGGACTACGTGGAAAAACTTAGTTATCGTGTAAGAAGAGTGAGAATTTTCTTTAACAAAATACTGTACAAAATTTTTCTATTTCAAAATCAGAAAATAAGTTTTTCAATGAAATTTCTTTTCCATAGTGCAAAGTATTGAAATCCAAAGCATTTAGAAGAAAATTAATAGGAAATAGAAAAATAACCACTCCGTATTGTATATAAATATTGAAAGATTTTTTTCGGGGAACGTCCAATCGTCAGGCTGCATGTGGTTTCCAAATAGCTTCTAGCTTTTTTCATAACAAAGTCGTATGTAATAAATTAATTGAGGTAACACATCAGAGGTCCCTAGAATTATGCTAGAAAAATCCAAAGTTTTGAATGACTTTTTTGTGAAATTAACACGAAAAGTCAGGCGCGAATCGAATTTATCAATTACCTCAATAAGTCGGAATAGGGGCACCTTAACAATAGTGCGGCGCCTCACCAATCATACAATGGTACGCGATAGGACTGTGCGTCCGACCGTAGCTCACAGAGCATTTGCTTGAGTTGAGCCGCAAATCGCTCACAAGGCTTCATTGGCAGTAAACCAGTCAAGCACGAATAGAACTCGCACTACTAGGGTGCCATACACATTTAGGCATTTATAAACATTTTAGGGCACATAGCATTTCTAATTTATGTATAATTCTATATAAAATTAGAAATCTTTGATTTTTTGAGTTTTCCCTTTACTTGTGCTACAAGACCTTCCATTATGCCGACTTTCAAGTTTGTAGGTCGACCGGAAGTACCTTGTGGGTTTTGATGATCAGTGATATGAATAAAAAAAATACGCTACCGAACCGAATACGGAATTTTTATATACGAACCGAAAACTTGACATTTTTACAGCAATGTAAGGTTATCAGGCCACAATATACGATATTGATTTCAACTTGAAATCAATATCGTATATTGTGACCTGATAATTTTTCAACACGATATTATATTGTATTGATTTCAACAAGTCGTTCCTGCGAAAAAGGGTTTTGAAAAACAGATGGATGGACGGACGAACGGACAACCAAGTGATTCTATAAAGGTTCTGTTTTTCTTTTATTTTAAGGGGCGGAAACCTGAAAACGGTATCGATCTCACGATGTAGCAATTTGCAATCTGCTATATTTCAAATAACTGAAAAAATCTTCAATCATTAACCTAAATAGTGAATAGTAAAGACCCAAGATTCAAAACCTGGCTTATTCCTAATCATGAAATAACTTACTTATAAATATTGCTTTCCGCCCCAAAATACGAAGAGAAAATGTAATGTTTGTAGAGAGAATCCTGGTTCGTCAAGAAAGTTTGTATAGGCTATCATTATCCATGTTATACAAAAGTTTTCTTATTATGAAATACACAACATCGACCTGACAACCGAGATTAATCTTATAGGAGATATAGTCGGTGACGAAACTGAAACCAATTGAGAAATGTCTTTCAATTCTGTCGCGTGCAATGAACAATGAGCGACTAGTTCGAAGTGCAAGTAGGAAGTGACTAGTCAAAAAATGAGCAGAAAATTAGGTAAATGGCGGTTGCCTAGGGCCAGGAGTTTCTTTCTGCACGTGGTTTTAAGTGATTTTTTAATAAAATTAATTTTTAATGGATCTAAATTGTTTATGAATATTTATGGAACTGTACGTCTTTAAAAGAAATGTTGTTTATCTTATGGTATAAGTGTTCTTCTAGTAGCTAGGCGCTTCTCTATAGTTGTTATGCGAATACAATGTAAACGATTTTTGAATAAATAAAATAATAAAAATATCTTCCAATCCAGTAACCCGATTGCCATTAAATGAAAATTAAACGTTACTTCAAATTGACTCCAACGCTTTTTAAGAACACCGTTCAAACTGGAATGGTAGTTATTACGCGATGTGCGCACAAACAAAATGTCCAAAAATTATTTAATGCTTTATATATTAATATTTAAGATGGGTATATATGTAATTTATTATCAATAATAATTTCACTGTTTTTTTTTCTAAATTAAAGAATATACATAAAAAACAATGTATTTATTTAGAACAGCTTTCAATAGGTTGACAGACATTATAGCATCTCTTTATATAATACATGACTTTATATAAATATATAAATTCATGTTTATATATGCATATTTAGTGTTTACTGTCCCTAAGAAATACGATTATATCGAAAAAATGATAACAAGTAGTTTATTGCAAGAACAGTAGTAGTTTTATGGAAAATATTTTTCAAATTAATTTTTTGTTGTAAACTAGACGCTAGCGGAAATTATATTGGTTAAACCCATAGTTTTTAACACGCGTTCTTTTATTTAATAGCACATAATATATGCGCATTTGTTTTATATTGTAAAAAAATACTGGCGTTTTTAAAAATTATGATCTGTTTCTATAACATAAGACTCATTTTCGGCAATCTCCTTTTATTATCTCTCGTATCCTGGAATTTATCTATAATCTATAATTTATATTCGGATTATCTTTCCCTATATATTGTAATAGAGATGCCTACTCATCTTAGTTATCTGGCATTTATATATATATATATATATATATATATATATATATATACATTTGTGTATACACAAACACACACATAGGTATATATCTATTCACGAATTAGTTAACCTAATTTCCATCGTCTGTTAGAGCATTTATTCTCAGACCATGCAACGTTGAAAGCTAATTTTTGATATATGTAGTTATACTTAGTAATGGTCCGAACATAAACGTAAAGTAGCAATACCATAATTCGTATTTTTAGGGGTAAGTTTGATGAGAGTCAAAGGAGACATCCGTTTTCTTTTAATGTTTAATCCATCGCGTGTGGTATCACATAATATCAATATATTCAATTACTTTCAATTATGGTACGGAAGAATCATCACACGAGTTCAATTCTCAGTTGACCACTTTTTTAAATTTGCCGTTGAAACTCTATTGGGAAATAACTTTCCATACTCGCATAACATTAGGATTCGCCGTATATTACTATTGATTACTAGAACCAGGATTCGCTTTATTGATCACTAGAACTAAGTATGGGTAGGAAATAAAATTAGTATTTATTAGCAAATTAGTCTCTTAAGTTCAATTTGCCCTAAAACTTTTTGACTCATTAACAAAAATCCGTATTTGCCAGATGTCATGATACCAATCATAACTTGCTCAAAAGCCTACCGGATGCTGAATTTATGAGGGGCTTAGAATTTCTTCACTTGAAATTAAAGGTTCATAATATTGTTATATATATATATATATATATATATATATATATGCCCGCAAGTATGTGTATCTGTGCATGTTTACCTAAACGATGCGTTGATTGCGGTATTGTACAGAGACTGGTGCACAAAAACCATTTTGTGATATAGAGTACACGTGGCGTTATCTATTGATAATCTATTAAACTGAACAAGTAATCTCTTTTGTTTAGCGCCTCATTACTATAAGATATTAGCGATTAAAAATGAAATCTATCCTTTTTTTTATTAAGTCAGATTAAAGGTAATGTTTGTTTAAATCGTTAACATCTTACTTAGACATTTTTCATTATGACATAGATTGTTTTTTTATCAAGAACTTGACATAATGCGTTTAGAAATTTTTGCATTACTTCTTAACAATTTGAATGTTTGAAAATCGATTTATATTTGTACTTCACCCCACTTGACCCAGCATAATTGTATGTAAGTTTTAAGTTTTAAGCAATATCTGAAGCTTTCACACAATTCGTTAACATTTGTTTATTACATTTGACATGATACCAGAGTAAACTGCGCAATAGACGGACTGACATTAAGCACGTTTACAACAGTACCTTCTATGTGTAGATACATCCTCGTTACGATTTCGCAATAGTATAAATTAGAGTTTGTCCAAAAGGAACCAAAAATATGACAATTTTTTTACTAATATAAATGTTTTAATAATCCTAGCCGACGGTTTTCAAATACAGACCTTCGTTATATCACTATACTCCATCCATTACACCTTCATGCCGACATAACTGAATTGCGTAGTGATAAAACGTTCAAGCGACGCGTTTCGACCTTCAGACCGGAGCAGATCCGCAGGACTTGACATGCTTGCGTAAGCTCCGGTGTTGTCGTCCCACGAAATATGCTCACCATATTATGTAAACACCGCGTAATCGGCACGGGCTCTGGCTGCTCTGGTCGGCGACTCCAGAACTAAGCCACGAGTAAAGCTGCTCTTCGGTCGAGTCTGTACTGTAATCCTGTATATGTATACAGGTTGTAACAAAGAACGTGTATTATTCATACAGCTGAACCTGTGCATCAAACTGAGTGGAAAATGTCAATGAACTAAATGACAATTTTCAACCTTTTCTGAAATGGACTGAAAAATAAAAAATAATCTTTAAATATACAGATTGGTTAGGAACGAAATGTGTCTCATAGCTCGGTATAACTTAATTTTTTTAAGTATAAAAAAATTACTGTAAAAAATACGTGGGGCGCTTAATATCAGTTGTCGTAAATGTAAGCCGAGAGTTTTTTGAACTAAAATATTATTTTCCAAATTTTTAGTTATTACATTATTGTATGGTCATCGGTTTTTGACACATGTAATAATTCAAAGAGAAAGTGGGTGAAAATTAAATTTTTTCGTTCACATTGCTACAAAAACGCGTTTTCAATTTTTTTTACCATAATTTTATTTTATAAATTTGTATTATTGTATTGTTACCGGTTCTTGATACGCGTGCAACATTTTAAATAGTTCGGATGTCTGCAATTGGGTGAAAATCTAATTAAAATATTCTGTTACGTCCGCACATACATTAAAAAAAGTAGAGATTTTAAGGAAAAAGAAATATTTTTTTACAGTAATGCGCTTAAATATATATCTTTTGAGAAACTATATATATATATATATATATATATATATATATATATATATATATATATACACATATTTATATAGATTACAGTGTAGACTTAGCCGAAATAATAAATATAGAAAACCGAAGAGTAAACATAGAAAATTCAGTGAAACAAGAAAAGCTTATAATTTCGTTCTATTCGTCGGTCCGTCAAAGCTTCACAATTTCTACAAATTTAAACTTTTGTTTATGAGAGAAGACCAGGAAAAGTCGACATAGTGTTGGACCTAGGTTTCATAAGCATAAAAATGATACTTTTATATAGAGAAAATGAAAAAAAAATTATTACTAAAAACTTTCGTTTGAATCAGTCATCAGTTTCACAAATGAGAAATCTTGTATTTTTTATAGCAAGTTGGGTTATTTTTCATAATAGTTTGTAATAGGCTATAATCATAAATCGCACCTTATTTTTGGCCCTACCTGATTACAAAACAAACAAATCTCTTATTCATAGATTTGCCAGTTTTTTTCTATACTCTAGGAAAATATCAACTTTGTCAAAATTATATTCTATTTTATAATGACACGTTCATTATAATGACACGTTCATTATAATGACACATTCATTTTATTTGGTCTCTTTTTGGAAGTAGACACTTCACCTGGAGGTTTAAATTAATATCTAATAAAATATAAAAAAAAATTCTTAATGGACTTCCTCATCTATCTAAAGTGGGGGGACATGTACTTGGTTGGTTATGTTGTTTCACTTAAAGTCTACGAAAAAAAAACTGAATTATATTTTATTCTAATAATATTATAAATGCAAAAGGTGGGATGTTTACTCGATCTTGTTACTCGATCACGACTAAAAGTAAAAAATTTACATGAAATTTCTTATAGTTATTGACCGGGTGCGGACTACAGAGTGGGGGTAACGAAATCGACCGCAGCGCTCGCTGTAGCAGATATGGAAATAAATAAAGGCGCCTGTAAAATATTGTCATAGATGATATAATTTACGTACGTATATTTTCATATTTACTTTTGAAACCAGTGCAGTTTAGTAAAGTGCGAATTTTACTGATTTTTGTAATGAAAGAATATATATAAAACGACACATTTAAAAAAAATAGGTCGCGATTTTTTAATTTTTTGTGTTGAAATCTTTTTCACTATTTTCACTTTAGATTTATAATTAGATACTATATGTTTAACAAACATGAATGGTGATATCAAGAGAAAAAGTGAAATACGAGATTAATAAAAAAAAATTAAAAAGGTGGCGTCTATCTCACTTAATATTAACAAAAATATTCAATTACACCAATCTTAAAAATATATTATTAAATCTTTAGTTCGTGATTTTTTTAATTCTAAATTAATAATTGCGAACAATATGATACATAGTTACGAACACAATATGAAGAAAAAAAATGCATATAATATAAGCCATAAACATAATATCAGTCTTTCGTTATTTTTATATTATTCACGTAACCATTTACTAGAGTCGTCAATTCAAAGCGTACAAATAAAATTGACGCGCCTCTAAAGTTGCGGACGCTAGGCGGCGCTGATGTCACGCACCCAGCCAATAGTTCAGAAACTTGGTATGGTTATAGATTTTTATTAATACATAGACTATTTTTAAGCTCAAAAATAACAAAATTCCTGTGGGATAAAACTTGGTATTTTTGCTCTGCATTAAAAATTTAGTACTACAATATATCGTACTACTACAGAGATGTTGCAATAGTCTCATTGGGTAAGAAATAACTTCGGTCGTCTTGGTCAAAATCGAGGCGGGTAAATTAAAATTTTGTAATTTTTTAATATGGCGTTAAAAAGTTGAAACGTCAAGAGAAAAAAAATTAGAATTCGTTAACCGTTAACTAGTATCGTTAACAAATAAATAAATAAAATTAACGCAAGCTCAGTCGCAGTTAAAAAGTGAATATTTAATTAGATCTCATTAACCGTTAACTATTATCGCTAACAAATCTCGTTAACCGTTAACTATTATCGCTAGAAAAAAAAATTCTCTCGTTAACCGTTGACTATTACTAAAAATATCTCGTTAACCGTTAACCGTTAACTATTACTAAAAGGATCTCGTTAACAGTTAACCGTTAACCGTTAACTATTACTAAAAAGATCTCGTTAACCGTTAACTATCATCGCTAACAAATAAATAAATAAAATTAACGCAAGCTCAGTCGCAGTTAAAAAGTGAATATTTTGAAAGAGATATGAATAAATTATATGATTCAATTTTAGGGTGTTAAGTTGGAATAGCAACCCGGTTTCTACGGGTTCCTGAGAACAAAATAAGATTATTATTATCAATAACAGATATTCTCTAGATACGCTATTTCAACGTTAATATAAGGGTTAAGCACTGTACAGTGTATGAAAACTGGGCGCCTCGTGGCATCACCAAAGCATAACCCGGTGAACCCCTTATTAGGCCTAATACTGTGCTATACGAATATTATTTCGCAGAAAGAAAAATCGTTTGTACTGGTATTTCAGTGTTTTTCTTATGTTTTTTTTTTCATGGTAACGAAACGTATAAATGTCCTCAACAACTATAAATGTCTCTCCAACATTTTATTCTTGATAAATAAATATATTCTCCGTAATAAAGGACCAGATTAAAAAAAAATTACAGATAATTTTTGTTTTGTTGTAGGTAATATGAATTGATTGCGAGGTATATAAATGAGAAATGCACAGAAAGAGAGCTGTGAGAATGTATGAAATATAACGACGAGGATATATTTTAAAATATTGAAAGTGTAACTTTTACCCGCGACTTCGTCCGCGTGTATTTTCGGTTAAAACGGCGGGTTATGTGTCCCTGAACCGAGACGATCTTTGAATGTCAAGGTTTTCGGGTCAATGGATATGGAGAATAGTTGTATCCGGCATTCACATTAGAAGCATTGTAAGCTCGTTTCGTGAGTGTTAAATGAAAATAATTAGCCAATCAAATATTTGGAAAATGACATTTCGAGTTGAAAAGTAATAAAAAGATGTGTAGATTTTATTCCATTCGTAGGTTTCATCAAATTAGAGCAGGGAAAAAATATTACTGGAAGATTGTGATTAAACTTTTTATATGCTCCAACTTTGGGATGTTGTTACTTCAAAAGCGAAAAGACCAGACTGTTACTAGATGTGCTATATCCTCACTCGTCTATCTGTGTGTCCGTCACCTTTTTTTCAGGAACATTCGATGCAGAAATTTAAAGTCTTTTTTTAAATTTCGCCTGTCTTATTGGGTATAGTTTGAAAATGCTAATTTTGAAGATATTAAACGTGTTTTTCTTCATAATTTTATGTACTTTCTATAGAGCTATACTGAAAAACCTGCGAAGAAAATATATATCCCTTCCGCCCAGTTCCGCTCGAGCCAAACCTAAAATTATGGAGATGACAGGATCTCTAGGAACTTCCTTCAAAAATTTATAGGAAATATATAGCGATTACTTTAAATTTTATAGTTTTTGATAAATTTGTCCTATTTTTATGTCTACGATATGTCTTATATTAGACAATATCTATGAGTTGAAAAATAACATTTGCAAACGGTTTGATAGAATTCGTGATCGGCATAATATTTGCATTCTATTAAAAGGTACCTCACCCACTAATTGATTGTATGGAAATATTTTTAGGGTTCTGTAATATAGAAATATTTTTAGGGTATTGCTACCTCATCCACTAATTGATTGTGTGAAAATATTTTTAGGGTCTGTACCTCAAAGGGAAAACTGAAACCCTTAATACTCACGTCTCCGCCTATAATGGAAATCGTGATATTTAACGCAAAATTGCAGAAAGAAAAATAAATTTATTTATTTTCTTATTTAGTTATTATTTCTGCAAGCTTAGAAAACTAAGTATACAGTGGCAGACTTATTGCTACAAAAGCAATCTCTTTCATCCATAAACATTAAGTGCTGTGGCAGACTGTAAGTGATTTTTAAACATTCATTAAGTTTACTTAAAATATATAATATTGTGTTGTAATAAAATAATATTAATTAAAAACCAAAGCAAAACGACACTTTAGGAGTAGGGAGGGACAAGAATGGGTTATAATGGAAGGGGTTAGGATCTGCCAAGTTGTGATAGATAACGTATTTTCAGACGACTTTTGAACGCAGACAACGAGGGCTCACGTTGTATATTTGTAGTCAGGTCATTCCACAATCAAGTAGAATATACAATGAAGGATTCTCCATAAAATTCCGTTCTATGTTGAGGGATTAGGAGGACATACTTATTTTCCGATCGATCGTGGGATGACAGGTATTGGAATCTAGATTTAAGGTATGAAGATGTGACGGACTTACTGAGGATTTTATATATAAAACATGGAAGATGAAGGTTGTGTAGATCACGAATTTTTAACCATTTGAGACGTGAACGATACTCGGATATATGGTCAAATTTTTAAGGCCGAAAATGTATCGAATACACTAGTTTTGAAGTCGTTCTAATTTATTGAGTAAACGTTCATTTAGATTAGAATAACACACATACCCATAATCAAGAATAGGCAGAAGTAAAGTTTGACAAATTTCTATAAATTTAACCATTAAAGTTCAGTAGAAATACTTTAAAATTTTCTATGAAATCTATAAGGCGACTGATTTAGCCAATATTGACTGCATAGTATTAAATTATAGCAATACAACCAACGTTTATACAAAAATAGTATATTTTTCTCCATTATCATAATGACACGTAGTCTAAGAGACTCGTGGAAGATATGTCACATAAAATGTACTCATTAGAAAAGAAGGTAATCATCACGTCAGCTTTTACATATTTCAAAAGAATTTCAATGACTGAAGTTGTTAAACACATACTATGTCAATTATCGTCGCTCTGAGCAGTGGCAGAGTACGCCAGGCTCATAAATTATATTACGTCTTTAATCGTGTTGCATTATCTCGGTTAATTGGTTGCGTTTGCTTCCTGTATGCGGAATGAGGAAAACGCGACCCGCGAAATCCGGCTTCATTTTGTTCAATAATTTAATTCATATTTAAATTCGTTTAAATTCAAAACGATCGGTTTTCGACACGTGGTTAAGGGACATTGTCGCTCGATATCCAAAGTAAAGTAGTGTTTACACGAGTGACACTGTAGCACGATACCGAAAGTAAAGTATTAGTAGCGAAGTTTACACTGTGACAGTAACACCGTGGATCGTAATGACTATATAGGGGTCATAGATATTTTCTAATTGTTAGATTATAGGTTTGTAAATAAAAATTAGTGACATTTTTCGCTAAACTTTATGGTTTTCGTGGGAAACGAAACGAACGAAACGTTTCCAATGGAACGAAAGACGAAAAGTCATATTTATTAGAGGTTGTGAGGAATAGCGCTTTGTGGATCGAAAAGCTCGCTGCCGGACTTGCAGCTTTACTCGCTTAATGGATACATAAATTGAAAAAAACTGTAACTTACAAAAAATATTTAATGAGGAGAATTTTTAATCTGGAGAACCACATTTATAACAATATTCATGTGTTTTTTTGAAACCTAATCGATGTCATTAAGCTTGCATTAATACAGTACAACATAAATCAATATTTATTTACCAGTGATGTTTGTGGAATTTTAAATACCTTTATTACACATATATTTATAACATAGTATTTTAATAAATTAAAGAAATAATCGTTTAAAAATGTTTCTGGGTAATTAATAATAATAATTTAAATATAACTAGATGTAATAAAAGCCTCATTTATTAAAATTGTTTTTTAAGAATAAAGAAAAATCCTATTTTCCTTAAAAAACTATCAAATTAACGAAATATATAAAATTGTTATGTGACAACAATTTTATTTACACAACTATATATTATATATCGATTAACGTAATTAGAAATACAATTTAATAAAAAAAAATATCTAAGTCCCCTATGTAGCCAATTCGAATTACTATGCGACGAGACCACAAATCGGTGAATAGATTAGTTGAGACAGCTACTTGCGACATTGCGATTCATAGCCTATTCCAACCGATCAGAAATAAATCCGCGACACGCCTATAACTAAATAAATACAGTGTTTAATTTTCGAAATATTTAATATGATATTCCGAGAAGTTTTTATTATTTCCGGAAAGTCATTTTCTTTCGGAGTAGCAAAATTTTGGGATCTACTGGATCTTGACACCAAGTCCTTCATCAATTTTTTTAAGTGTCTTCTCAATAAATCTCATCTTTCACCATGTCTAATTCCTGGCGTCCCTTAGCTCTCATTATTTAGCCAAGCTGAACTAATTTCTTTTTTTTTAATTTTGCTAAAATCTTTTGCGATCTTTAACGAACTTATTGTAAACCCGCGAATGTTTGCTTCATTACTTAGCGCGCCTCTATTGAATTTCTATGATAGAAATAATATAACACGGGTAAATTGTGTAAATAATTAAGCCAATAACAAATGATTTATTTATCAGTACACTATAGCAAGCAATTCTTGATCGATTCGCTGATTCTATAGATTGATATCCTGGTTCGGTGATTCTAAATATACTATAGATAACTATCAGGGTAAAAGTCTATTGATTTTCTAATTATTTGTGAAATATTTTCATTTTTATAAACAATTTTCTAGAAAAACTCGCTTTTTCTTCCCCGGTGACCAGTTACGGTCTCTGTTTTGCGCTGATTTTCTTGGGTTTTCTTTTGGTTCTCGTTGTCTTAACTTTTTATATTTTTATTTTTTTAAGTTTTCTATTAGGTACATGTGAAAAGACGCGGATGAATATTTTGTTTTTCATCGATTTTTGTTCAATTATTAGTTATAATTAAATAACGTAACTTATCACATCATTTAGACATATAAAATACTAAATATTAAAATAAAATTAATAAAAAAAAAGAAAACGGCTTTGAAACTTTGGTTTCACTAACGATGTTTCATAGTAATCTGTTGCGATTGTCTAGAAAGGATACGATGACAATTGTAGAGTCGGTCAGACGCATATAAATATTAATAAATGCATTGAAATCTCAAATAAATAAATATAAAATACTGGTCATTTTAGCACCATAAACGTTACAGACGTAATGTCGTATTATTTACTCCATTTAAAATTATTAATAGAATTGTAAGTCTGCTGGTAATAATTGGAAAGAATTATAAAAATACTGACGTCAATTAAAAACATATTCAACTTTAAAAATAAACATAAAATACCTTGGCACGTTGTCGTTTACAAAAAAAAATAAAGGTACATTTTCCACCTACAATAATTTACGCCTATGGGCGGGCGGCTTTTTCCAGGCGCGTCGAGTACATTATAATGTTATATTAAAATAGCGCCGACGACTTATTGAGCAAGCCACTTTCATCTCGAAATGTTTTGTTTGCTGCATTTAAAATTCGAGTCTATTAAAAATGCTGGCAAACATTCTAAAGGCTCTAGTGGAAACAGTTCGATGGCTTTGACAGTCGGTTTTTTTGTAAAACTGCAAAAAATATTTTATATTTGTTTATAATAAACTTATAAATATAATATTTATTATATTTCTTTGTTTACCTAGTTGTTAGCGACAACTGTCAATGATTAATGCGGTAGTTGTAGATTGATAATTTTTCTTTATTAGCTTTGCGTATATTAAAAGGAAAAATGGACCCTTATCAGATCACATAGGGGTTTTTTCTCAGAAAAGTCTTGACGTAGAAACTTTACATTCAATACAGTAATAAAACATATTAACCCGCATATACCTCAATAGCTAACACTCAAAAGTATTTTTGTACGGAAACTTTAGGAGGGGTAAATTAAGTAACCCTCACATACCTCACTAACACTTAAACGTATTGATGTGGAAATTTTAGGAGAGGTAAATCAACTATGGAGTATTATTTGAAAAGACAATTTTTTTCATAATTTCAGAAAGTATATTTTCAGAGATATATCGACAAAATATGCAAAAATATACGTTCCTCATTTCTTACTTACGAAACTACGGAACTAAAAATTTGGAAAATAGCAATTTTAGAACCCAAGACAAAGGTGTACAAAAGCTATAATGATGATTCTAAATGCCCATAGCTTTTGAGATATTTACAATATATACATATACGTATATATATATGTATATGTATTTGTATATGTATATGTATACGTATACGTATACGTATACTTATACGTATACGTATACGTATACGTATACGTATACGTATACTTATACGTATACGTATATTTATATGTATATGTATATGTATATGTATATGTATATGTATATGTATATGTATATGTATATGTATATGTATATGTATATGTATATGTATATGTATATGTATATGTATATGTATATGTATATGTATATGTATATGTATATGTATATGTATATGTATATGTATATGTATATGTATATGTATATGTATATGTATATGTATATGTATATGTATATGTATATGTATATGTATATGTATATGTATATGTATATGTATATGTATATGTATATGTATATGTATATGTATATGTATATGTATATGTATATGTATATGTATATGTATATGTATATGTATATGTATATGTATATGTATATGTATATGTATATGTATATGTATATGTATATGTATATGTATATGTATATGTATATGTATATGTATATGTATATGTATATGTATATGTATATGTATATGTATATGTATATGTTTATGTATATGTATATATATTATATATATATATATATATATATATATATATATATATATATATATATATATATATATATATATATATATATAACTACGGTATTTTAATTATATTATGCATTATTAAATATGTATTACGCTAAGAATGGCATATTAGTGATGACGTACAATAAATAAAGTAATTTCACTTTAAAAGAGGTACGGAATATTCGACGTGCGAGCCATACTCGCACATAGCCGGTTTTTATTTTACTTTAATGCTAAACACAGTTAAAATAAACTCTATATTTTTAAACGATGTAAGTACAAACAAACAGATTTATAGACTTCGTATTGAGATGACTTGTACTCAATATTCATCATTTTATAGAAAATAGTAATTGTTATATATACGAAGGTAATTTACAATACGTTTACAAATATTAATATTATTTCAGGATATTAATTGAAAACACAATTTTTTTTAAGTTTTAAAAATAATAAATAGCATCCATCATATGTGATCTATAGTTTAAACTCAAAATCCATTTCAGTGAATATCTGATATAGAATTGTAGAGATACGTATGTGAAATTACCGCTAGATGGCGTTAGGACAGTGTTATATGTCGTTGAATCGCTATGGAATTACCATTCAGCGTTTCTTGCAAAAGAAGTATCATTTGAAAATGTAGCGGCAAGCGGGGTTTGGGTAGCCATTTAAATGAGTCCGTACGTATAATGTCATGGACAGTTTGGTAATTATTTATTCATATATCGCTGTAAATCGAAATTGTATTCCTTCAAAATAATACGATTAGCATTAGATACAAACAACGGGATCTCTTAAACTATTTGAGACAAAGTTATTTGCTGTAGATACATTTAACAGCGTGCGCTCGTCAAATTTTCTGGCCACAGACAGTCTAGTCTTAAACAATGACACAGAAGTATGTGGAATAGCGCCATTGTAGGGCACGACGCCAGCCCGATAGTTCGTTCCTCGGTCTGTCCGCCGATTGTAGGCCAACCGCCGGCTGTCGCGGAATGTACGCCGTTTACATAGACACAAGGATTTGCCCTATACTGTCTTGCTCACAGCAAGCATCACAGCAAAAGTCGGGACTATTATTTACATTATTTGTTACCATTTTACATAATGTGTGTAAATTTGTTACCATTTTACATAATGTGTGTAAATTTGTGACCGTTTTACATAATGTGTGTAAATTTTGTGCAGGTAGCTGTTGTGATTTGGAAGTTAGACGACAATAAACAAGCAGATGACTGAGCTAGAGCAATATGCTGACAATTCGAATATGGAAATTAATAGGATAAATAATGATATTTACTAGCGTGACCCGTGCGAAGTCTTCGCATTATAAATTATTCAACTCAATTTAATAAATCAAAATTGATTGTTGGTATTCAATTCATTTCTAATTTTGCACACTGTTTATTACGTTTTTATTCCATTATGAAGCTCAGATGACAGATCAAACAAATATTTTACTAAAATTGACATATAGAGGCGCAAGTATCAAAAGCATTGAGCTAAAGCGCCACTTTATTTATACGTGAGTGGATTTTAAATTAAACAAAAATTTTACCGAAGGTCAATCATATTGACGTTGAGCCGTTAGATGGCAGCATTACTGTTTTGTGTATATAATTTTAATAATTAATTAATTTGCAAAAACAATAGCAATAATAATTTTTTCAGTTGTGAATGCCGGTAGAGCAAGCAATTATCTATAAAATGATATATAATTTATGTGGATTAGTTGTGAGGTTTTTTCTAAAAAGGGAGAGTAACATCTTAACCTTAGCGTATTAATATATATGATGATGATGATTTAGATAATAAAAGGTAATACTGAGATAGAAGTGCAGGATTTATATTTTAAAAACAAATTTAACTAACAGTATGTTAATATCTTGTAGATATATTAAATTTCTATTCCCTTGAATACTTAAAAGAAATAGTTTATAGAAAAAAAAGATGAGGTAACCGTTATAATTTCTATATGCTGACAATTTGTTTAATCCTTGAAACCCTTTCAAGTTTATCTTGTAATATTTAGTTTTCCGATTATTCCACATAAAAGCGGTGACTATCTGTTCTGACATTGACGGGAAAAATTGTAACAGCCAGGCATAGAACAGAGAATAGTTTATTTGTAATTATACTGACGGAGAACTCTATTCATTTATTTTGACACAATCATTGATTGTCTGCTACTGACCTAAACAACTGTGAACAACTTACTATGCAATTCGACTGTACCACGCGGTTCGTAGCAACCATTGCGCGGTAAATTTCATATTTAATACTGGAATACTTTACTATCTTAAGACCCTTATAGCACTCATTGCGACATAAATGTCTGACACTAATGTCTGGCCGTTTACACATTAGGTTGTTTAGGTGTCGCGACACTTCCAAGTGTCGTAATAAATGTCGCAAGCACAGACAGTGGTGTTCACACACCGAATACTTGATGTATACACTGAGTGTATACACCAAAGTGTCGTAGTTTAAACGTAGCTTTAGTGTGAATTAAAGAGTTATTGAAATGTACCTACTTTAGGGATCGTCACGCTGTAACTAAAAGTGATGTGTGACGCCCAATTTTATTTCTTTTTGAAAGCGACGCCATCTGTTGGTCTCACTAACAAATAACTTGTATGTATACTCTAAATAAGTTGCACTTCTAATGTACGAATACGTGGTATTATCGCACGTCATTATTTTAATCAACTAATTAAAACATTGAATACGTTAACGAATCCACATATATCAGTTACACTTATTTATAGAATAGGAATATATTCGAATCAAACGAAACTTTACTTATTAAGAACTTAGTATTGTTGGAGCCAGCCATTGAGTTGAGCCAGTTTTATTTTATCGCTTCCTCTAGTTTTATTTGTTGTTGACAGTGAATATCTAATTGATCGTTCATTTCTTGGAACCAGGACAACAGCCTTGTAATCACCCAAAATGCATGCATTGTTAAGTGAATCTATTTATGTAAATTCATGCGGAATTCAAATATCAAGCTTCTTAACAAGTCTAAGATATTTTAAGTTATTTACAATTGTCGTGTGTGATACATTTAACCTATATGCAATCTTTTGTGCAGTACGGCTTTGATTTGGTCATCAGCAACATCTGTAGGTCGACCATCCATTTAGCAATCAACACTATAAACTTCACATATTTCTTTATGAGGTTCTGCAGCTTTCTTGCCTCTATGGAAATAAACAAGTAAAATGTGTCGAAAATGTTCGTTTATATTCCGAGTTAAAATTAACCCTAACTAACAGCTGCAAATAAAGTTACGTGTAATTTGTTTCAAAAGTAACGCAAGCTAATAGTGACAACTATTAAATATCAAGGAGCAAGAGGAAAAACTAAAACCCGACGATGGGAAAAAATAACTGAAAAACAAGAAAGACATACATAGCCTGTGAAATTCATAACGTAACGATCATGACGAATCTAAAAATACCTCATTTGTTGAAATCTGTACAAGGAAAAATTTTCTCGCATACATACATATATACATACATACATATATACATACATATATAGCCTGCGAAATTCATAACACTTCAAATGCCGTAGACAAACAATTTTAATATTGGCAGTCATCTTTCAAACAAAGTAAACGCCATTTATTTGTTAAAATTTTTTTTTTATTAATTTATTATTTTGTTAATTGAAAGTGAGACTGAAATTTGCATATACAAGAGGTGTACAAAATGAGAATTACGATTGTAAAATTGTCAGATATTTTGTTGTCTCAAATTTTCCTGGTATTTCCAAGACTAAGGCGAGAAGACTCGAACACAATGTCAATAAAATTATATGACCGTTGCGTACTTTGTAACAATTGATGGACATATTGTAGTATTTGGAGCTTTGCAAAAGCTCCACGGAGCTACGCGGTTATTAAAGTTCATGGTCCATGGTAGCCAGAAATAGAGAATTTACTTGATTTTACGATTTCATTTTGGAGTTTTCTTTTCCTGTGTACTTTTCGTATTAGTCACGCACATATAACAATATAAATAATGCATGATTTCTTAATTTTTATTCACAACTAAATGAAACTACGTGATGTGGTATTATTTCTACTTTAATTAAATTCTTAACCACGACCTAGATTTCGTTGTATGACAACATCTTCCGGTAGGCAAGTCAGTTGTCATACAACGAAACATAGGTCGTGGTTAAGAATTTAAATAACGTAGATATACATATATATATATACTACGTCACGTAGTTTCATTTAGTTGTGAATAAAAATTAAGTGATAATGAATTTCTATGAAATTAACACCAAGTATATTCAATTTTTTCGAACACAGTAGACAAACGAAGGTTTCGAAGCATAATGTGAAGTTGTGTACCAGTTTCGCGTAATGCACGCGCAATCTTTAAGTACCTACACAACGTTCGAATAAACAACTTTATGTAAACGTCGGAATAATTTATGTGATAAAATGTTTTGAAAAACCGATCCAGTGCGAGTCTGGCCCGCGCATCTAGGATTCTGTACCTGGTTCGTAGTGAAACTACTTTATTTATTGTTCATCAATGGTATAGATTTATAGCGTAATAAATATTTAATGATATCTACTGTAATTAAATAGGAGGAGACATTTATATATATATATAAATACAAAAACTATGATATTTTCAATCATTTATATAGTTTTCCAGCAACCTTTATGTAGGCTTCTAAAAACCCTATCTTTTCCTAATTTTAGGTTCAGTCGTTCGCGATATAAGAGCGTTTTTTAGTAACTTTTTATATATCTCTTAAGATATATTACCTAAAATTACGCAAAGAAATTTTTTGAGACTTGTAATGAGCCCTTTCGGAAGATACTCCACACTATGCAGATAAGGAAGTTAAAAAATATTCTGTCGTTTAATTAATTATTATCTATAAGCACTCCATTTTCACAGTATGGAACAGCGGAAGAAAATTTTTCATAAGTTTAAACTATATGCTATTTCAGGGTTTTCAGTTACAACTGTTTTTACAAACTTGTGTTAAGGATGTTTATCCTTCTTTTAAAAAATTCGAAAAGAAATAAAAAAAAAATAGTTTGTAACAATAATTTCACATAGGAATTATAATTTAATTAAAAAGTACTCTTCAAAATAATTATAGATACTCAGTAGTACTGATGGGCGATTCGCGCCAATGTGCGTGATATTCGAAAGGCCTATGCTTCATTTGATTAAGTCAAACGCAAAATATTTTTATAGCACTTTAGGACCATATTTGATACTAATTTTAATTTGATACCTCTGGCCATTTTTGAGTAAAGGATTTGGCAGACAGACTGATAATAAATTTATCCTATAACAGTTAATTTTTTTTATCAGGTATATAATTATAAAATAATAAATGGCCAGCTTCTTTAGATCAAAATTAATTAGCGCAAGATTTATGGATGGCCAGGATGGAAATATGATGTTCCGTATTGACGTATCCGTATAATTGCACGACAATGACAAAACTATTACACATCGTTGTAATTAAGTCCAATAAAACTTAGTGGTGTACATAAATAGCGTAACAATCGTTATACGAAACGTGGTTTAATAAAACTTTTTAGTTGAATATTCACAATTGTCTAGTTAAATATTCATAATTGTTTCTGGCTAGTTTTGACATTAAAACGGAAATTGTTTGACCCAACGTTTGACTTAATACATAGGGGATATCTCTAATACGACTAATACGTAGGGGATATCCCTGTTAATCCCGAAAAATCGGATGGATTCTTAGAGAATAACCAAAGACCATATTTTACTTCTCGACATGTGACGCTGCTGCGCGTTTAAATATTTTATTTTTGTGTTATCCAGAAGGTTGTCTATGTTTTTTTGGATAAACAAAGTAGTCTGTATAATTAGTAGATGAGTTACGAGTTTTGTTCTTTTTGAATCAAAATAAATATTTTCTTTTCTCTATGATTTAGTTTTTAATTTTTCTTTTTTCTATGACTTAGTTTTTAATTTTATATTAGTGAAGTTGCGTGTAAAAATGATTGAGTCATAAAATAACCAATGGGTGACTGCAAATATTAATAGTATTTTCAGAGACACATAATAATATATATAGCATTAATTTCTACATGAAATCTTTTTCTTAAATTTCTGTCAAGTTATCGGTTGTGCGTTGAATTTAACCCTTTATGAGTTAATAATTTTTACTCAAGCTGATGGTTGTGCGTTGAATTTATCCTTTTATGAGTTAATAATTTTTACTGAAAATTAATAAGTTAATAATTTTTACTCAAGCTGATGGTAGTGCGTTGAATTTATTCTTTTATGAGTTAATAATTTTTACTTTTATGAGTTAATAATTTTTACTGATAATTAATAAGTTAATAATTTTTACTCAAGCTGATGGTTGTGCGTTGAATTTATCCTTTTATGAGTTAATAATTTTTACTGATAATTAATAAGTTAATAATTTTTACTCTAGCTGATGGTTGTGCGTTGAATTTATCCTTTTATGAGTTAATAATTTTTACTGATAATTAATAAGTTAATAATTTTTACTCAAGCTGATGGTTGTGCGTTGAATTTATTCTTTTATGAGTTAATACTTTTTACTGATTAATAAGTTAATATTTTTTACTCAAGCTGATAATTGTGCGTTGAATTTATTCTTTTACGAGTTAATAATTTTTACTGATAGTTAATAAGTTAATAATTTTTACTTAAGCTGATGGTTGTGCGTTGAATTTATTCTTTTACGAGTTAATAATTTTTACTGATAGTTAATAAGTTAATAATTTTTATTTAAGCTGATGGTTGTGCGTTGAATTTATTCTTTTACGAGTTAATAATTTTTACTCGCAACTTCGCCCATTTTGGCGTTTTTAGTTCCACATTAGCGAAATTGAGGGTAAAAATTATTCAGTCATAATACTAATAGTATTTACAGAGATTCGGTGAATATAGTAACAGACATAGCATTATTTTCCATATGAGATATTTTTTCTATGTCAAATTATTTGTTGTTATGAAAATTGTGCGTTGAAACATCAATTGATTTGTATTTCTAAAAGCAGTGTTTTATATAATAGTGAGAATTGTTGTGGCCGAATAGCCGAATAGTGTTGTGATGTCAGTTAATGCTATGACAGTGTTGCGATGTCAGTTAATGCTATGTCAGTGTTGCGATGTCAGTGAATGCTATGCCAGTATTGCGATGTCAGTTAATGCTATGTCAGTATTGCGATGTCAGTGTTGCGATGTCAGTGAATGCTATGTCAGTATTGCGATGTCAGTTAATGCTATGTCAGTGTTGCGATGTCAGTTAATGCTATGTCAGTATTACGATGTCAGTGTTGCGATGTCAGTGAATGCTATGTCAGTATTGCGATGTCAGTTAATGCTATGTCAGTGTTGCGATGTCAGTTAATGCTATGTCAGTATTGCGATGTCAGTGTTGGGATGTCAATTAATGCTATGTCAGTGTTGCGATGCCAGTTAATGTTATGTCAGTGTTGCGATGTCAGTTAATGCTACGTCAGTGGATACCATTTTTGTCGTACAGTTATTTTCTTTGAGAAATGCAGTTAAAAATTGGTGTTTTTATCTGCATATTAAGTGTTTATTGATAAAATAATATAGATTGAATTTAAAATATAATAACAAATATCTCGTTGCGAATACATGATTTGTATGGAAAATATTTTGTTACGTTGATTTTTGTTTATAAAATAAAAAATTAAAAGCCTTTGTAATTTTCCAAGAGCCTAGTACAAGTTTTATTTCAATTAAATAAAGAAAAAACAGCGAAAAAACTATTTGTACATTTAGATTCTAAAAATTAAGTAACAAATCATTTGCTATTTCCTTCGTAACACGTCCCGAATAATAAATAACAAAAGGCGTAAAAATTAATAACATTATAATGATTTTTCAATATTTCGTTAATCATATTAATATATAAGTTACATAATATATCAAATAAGCAAATTTGATAGGCGTTTTTGAAATACTTTTTAAATATTTTTAAACATGTTGAAAATTAAACTTGGAAGCGCTTTCTTTAATCGCGAATTTGTATATTTTGTCATAATGAGAGAAATGTATTTTGCAGCCGATCTCACATCGGCGGGGGCCGTCCAACCGCACGGCGGCGGTGAGAGCGGCGTCACATCGACGGCGGTGGCATCACTGTATCAACCGGGTGGGGCCAGGCGCGCCTTATCACTAGATTAGTTCAAATTCCACTCGGCGCATGCATCGCTGCGCGTCCCTAGAGACCGCTGCGGCCGCGACGCCCGACCGATCGACCATTCTGCCATTTAGTTATCGTTCGGTCAACTCCGACTGTTTTCGGCAAACCGAACGAGATATCGACACACGATTTGTTATGCGACGCGGCATTGCCTTCACACAATGTGCCGTCGCGTGTAACGCTTGCATGCAAGACGTCGCGCCGGTGAAGCTGTAGATCCTTGTCGGACGATACGGGGCTCGGGCGCGCGCGAACCGCTTCGGCCATTTACGCCGATTAGAGCGAGACGGTACCGCGCGTTCAATGCTATGGTTCAATGCATATTTGTCTTGAACAATATGCTCGTAGCACCTTTTAAGAAGGCTGGGGCGTCGAGAAGGTCGAATGCAAATTAAAAATAAGTGACAGCCGTTTCAGGAATCGAGACTCTACAGTGCGACGCAGTATTCCATTTGGTACATACTTATCGAATGGTCCCGCTCGTGTGTTTACAAAGAGCGTTGTTTGAATTTAGAACATTTACTTCCTTTTTCCTATTGAAATTAGCTATTGTTAAAAATGTTATAACTGAAATGGCTATTATATTCATAACATTTAATCGAGTCAATTTTAGTAAATACACTAATTTTCCTATATTTATTACAAACAATTAAATAATATGAAGACAAAAATAGCATTGATTAGTGTTTTTTTTATTTATATGTAAAAAAATTACATATGACAAATATAGGTTAATAAATTTATATGTTAAATTGTGATTTTTTTTAAGTTTAACATTGTTGTATTAAGACCAAAATAGAAACGTTTATTGTTTTCGATTCTCACTTTATGAACCAGATTTTAATTCCTCATAATTAAATCTTTTATTTTATTAGATGAAAAATACCTTTTTTTCAAACGTCAAGTCTGTAATAGTCAAAAAATATGTACAATAAGATGGAAATGAAGTTACATAAAACAGAATTCGGTTTTACATTTTGAATCCGGAATACCCAAAATTCACCGTAACAATAAATCACTTTACTTTGTTATCAATTATTGTCAAATATAATCTATAATAAAGACTACCCCACAAAACTCCCAATGACCGAGATAACGGGCCATTTATTGCAATGCATGCGCCAGCCGCTCCCTTACACAAATAAAAAAGGAAAATTGTTAAACAGCACTACAAAGCACTGGCCGGTGTAAAATTCCAGCAATTGCTTTGCGTACACTTTCCATTTCTCTAGTGGCTATAGACAAGGTCAGAAAACTGAAAGTAAGCGCGTGAACTAGAACGTAAGGTTTTTTGTTGGACGATAAAAGTTGAACTGTAACAAATGAATTTAAAATCAAAATAACATCATTATTAACAGTTTAGGGTAACGTACTTTTCTGCTAACCTGTATTTTTAATACATATCTTACCACAAATCAAATTTCATTACGTTTTTAAGATGTCATGTAGTAATTAACGTGACAAATGTTCCTATGAGACAAATTATAATTTCAAAAGAAATACCTATATATATTTGTTGGTGTATAAAACGATATTAACAGCGCTTAATTGCCAAAACTCAGTTACATATCAAAATACGACTCTAAATTTTGTACGTCATCACGAAAACGTTGACAAATATTAAACAATCGATACAAAATCTGTGAAGTGTTAGTATCAAGTGTAGTAACAAGGCCAACGAAATTAAGTGTTAACGATGTTAAATAATCGTTTTCGTGTCACAGTAACAGAGTAGATAAATAGATGTTTAAGTTTACTAACAACACGCGGCCGCGTGAGCACGTAACACTCGTGAAATAATGACATCTCAAATCTCGACCGTTGCTCAAATGCTCACCGTTAGGCTGCTCGACTCTGGCACCGTTTCGATGCTCAGCGCCCTCTGTCGAAAGTGAGAGGAGTTCCGTTTGATTTAATAACCAAACTTGCGAACGTCACTTTCGTTCGACTCGCTTGTGATGTTACGATAAGCCGGGTGTTTTACTAAGTTAATAGTCTTTTTTTACAGCGAAGACGTTTGCATAATGTCTATTTGAGACATTTTATTTATTAGCGTTGTTTATATAATGTCCCTTAAGTTTTTTAGTAATAGACTGACAATTTTGATATTAAACGTTTTTATTGATAATACGTTTAATTTGCATACTTATTGTCAATGTGACTTATTGATTTGTAAAGCGAAGGTCGCAGTGGAGTGTTCTAACTTTTATATTGGCTTCGGTAACGATATAATAATTCATTTATGCTCTTTGCTGTTCCTCATTCTGCAAGTTTTTTTTTCTACTCGTAGAATCTATACAGTTTCAAGGATTTTGGAGATTGAGGTGTCATTAGATTAGGATTAGACTCTAGTATTAACATATTAATTTAATCTATGGACTAAAAAAAGAAATAAACAATAATCAGAAATTGCATCTTAAATTTAAAAAAATAAATATTAACATGACTTTTCAGGCATTTGCAAACTCGTAGGAGTTTTGCAATTACTCTTGATATAATTTTTGAAGTTCGTTACTGTAAATTTTAATTGTTGATTTAAGTTTTAGAGTTTAAATAAAGTGTGCATATTGGAATTGATTTTTTTATTGTTTACGCAAAAAAAGAAACATTATAATTGTTTCATATGTAATCATAGGTATAATTATTTGTTTATGGTCAGTAAAATAAATAACATTTGATTGAGACGACATAATATTGTTTAATATTATATTATTAGTTCTGTTTCATTTTAATATAATATGAACTGTTACTTTAATGGTTTTAAGTGTCCGGGGTTGTGAACAAAATGTCCGGGGTTTTTAGTTTATAATTCCTAGTTTACTTTCTAAAAGTTATTATGGTAAACCAACATTAGATTCGTGATAATTTCCGAAGTTGGTATATCTTCTTGTATAGTAGCAAAACAAAACAAGCTACAAAAGAAGACAAAATAACCATTAACGGCCGCCATACTGGCGGCCGTTAATGGTTATTTTGTCTTCTTTGAGGTTTTATGAGACATTGTCCTCAATAAACAATTATATTATACTCAATAGACACTTTAAATCCGATGATGTAAAAATAGTCACGTAATATCCATTTAAAAATAACAAATATGAGCCCAATTAGCGAATGAGTGGGGAGATAGATTCCACGAAATCCTGTAGATATATAAAGGAGACAGCTGTGTTGAAACTGAGACAAATTACCTTTATTGTTGAAGTCTGCTTTTAGAGACCTAATGATATGTTTATAAAAAAATGACCTCAAGGAGCGCCATATTTAAACTATTATCACAGAGATAGAGTATAAAGGAGACAGCTGTGTTGAAACTGAGACAAATTACCTTTATTGTTGAAGTCTGCTTTTAGAGACCTAATGATATGTTTATGAAAAAATGACCTCAAGGAGCGCCATATTTAAACTATTATGACAGAGATAGAGTATAAAGGAGACAGCTGTGTTGAAACTGAGACAAATTACCTTTATTGTTGAAGTCTGCTTTTAGAGACCTAATGATATGTTTATAAAAAAATGACCTCAAGGAGCGTCATATTTAAACTATTATGACAGAGATAGAGTATGAAATATAGAGTCGTAATGAAGATGAGATAGATTATTTCACTTTTGTGGGTCACTTTTAGTGCTGATGACATTTGCCTTTAAACGTCATCATTACCGACCGTTTGGTTTTCAACTGGACTGTCCGGTTTAATGTATTTCACTCTGGAATGTACGATTGGACGTAAAATATCCGGTTAATGTAAAGTCATGAAGTTTTTAAAGCAATTATTCTTTCCATGCATATCTTTATATTCATAAAGTTTATACTTCTTCCGTCTGGTCCGTAGTTATGGGAAAGTTGGCAACCCTGGATGGTTAGTACCCATCCGTGAAAGGTTTTGATGAAACAATTTCAAGTACTTATATATATATTGTAACAACAAAAAACATAACTAAAAGTTTAAAATAAAAAAATCATTATTAAAAAACAAAAAGCCTTCTGCTCAAATAAAATGTCGATTTAATTGATGTATATGGACTTATTACTTTTAATCATATAGAGCTGACACGTTGTTGCTTAAAGAAATTTTGATAGTCTTTTTTCAAACTCGTTTCCTTTTTTTCAAATTTTTGCGTAGATGGGTTTTTGACTTACTCTTACTTTTCAAAACCGGTTGTCACACTTAATTCTTGAGTGTCACAAAAACGTAATAACCTGAGAACTATTAATGGTAGATAAATGCATTTAACAGAGTATTAAACAAATCATGTTTAATACTCTACTATTCATCTCAGACATGTCCCAGCTTCGAACGTGCAGGCAATGTTTTTTACGTGGAAACTGGCCCGTATAATTTTGTTTATTTAATAATATTGTTATACCTTTTAAACGATTCGTTAGAAAGTTACAGTGTGAAAGGGAAATTTTATCTATACAACCTGAGGAAGTTCACTACGTAATTTAATTTCAAAAGGATTTAGACTGTTTTACGCAATAAGCTATAGAACATTGAGTTTACAAATTGTTTGTTGTTAAACAGTTTGACGTTTATTACGAACTTTTTATAATGTATACTCATATGCTGTCCAGGACTTTATTGGCAAATTTTTGAGAAGAGTAATTTTGCCATACATTATTTTCGGGTATCTCTAACTATTTAAGCAACATACCTCTCCGATGAACACTTTTACTTCTGACGTCATCGACAGTTATTCGACAAAATGTTAATAAAATAAAGTAAAATTACTTTTAATGTTCCTCATGGATCAATCTATCCACTGATGAAAATCGGAACAAAATCGATTTGGTAGTTACTCAGAAAGTCGCATACACACAGACAGACGCGGCGGGGAACTTTATAATATGTATTGATATTAATTGTGGTGACGTCATCGATTGATGCTATCATACTGCGAAATGTTTTCACGGAAATGTGCATAGCGATGAAGATTAATTTAGTCTAGCTCCTGCTTTCGTTACGCAAGTATGGCGTTTGAGGTGTCAGTTGTTTGGCCTTTTCGCGCTTTATTAAATATATTATAAATAAAATGTAAATATTTAATACTTATTTAGATATCAGTCTTAAATTTGTGAAAATTTTACAAAAACTACAAATGTCCAAAATAGGTATAACAAACACAAGAAGAATTGTAGAAAATATTAATACAAAATAAGATAGACAGATGAGAAATACAAAAAGACCCGGTTGTTCGCTGCTGGCCGTGAAGGGACTCGGCAACAGCACCTCAAATAGGCATCACGTGGCCATCGTGAACGAGCGCTCTATACATATTCAAACTGGCGATCGAGTTCCAACACAGCCCGTCGATTTTTTTGTTTCTTTTTTTAAATTTATTTTTGTTACATGCGATATAATGTGCAGCCAGTTGAATATTTCAAAAAATGGTCTAGTTCTCTATGGTTTATTTATTGTATTCTGGAGTTTCTTTTCAATATTTGTAGTGTACAGTTTTTTAACCACTGTTTTACTCTGTATCTAATGCATTAGTGGTAGTTTAAATTATTGTTGATAATATTTTTAATGCTTGCTTATTAATTTATATCCAATGCCAATTTATCACTACGATGATTGCAGGGCGGCATTCGTGGCGGCGTTTCGTTATCGTCTGCGTTATCGTTATTAAAGCTGCCTGCAGTTTATATTCATTAGTAAAGGTCATTGTAAGATTTATCTGATTCCGTGTTTATGTTCCTTGATAATAAAAGTAATTCCTCGTACTTTAGTCGGACGTGCGCGCTGTCAACGGTTTACTAAATATTTATTTTTTATGAGCATTTATTCAATTAATTTAAACAGAATGTATTATAATAATATATTTACCTATTATTAGTTTGTACTTTAAATATATAATATTCTTCGTTGACAAGTTATGCAATCATAATGGCAAATTGCACATAATATCTATATTAATTGTGTCTATAGTCTTCAAAAGAATTTTTCGTTTTGTCTCGGTTATTTAAAAAAAAAACTTATTAGTTATACCTGCGACTTCGTGGAAGATGACTACTGAAAAATGTACCGATGTAGTTTGTTATAAATATAATCCTAGCGTTGGGCCGTGCTCAGAACGAAGATAAAAAAAACAAACAACCGACAACGACGTCTGCCCTTATGCGTCCCCCCGCATCACATCACTTCTAGCCATGCTCATTTCGCCAATGTATGTCCGGGTGGAAAATTTCGTTGCGTGAATTAAAAGTAGTGCCATCTATTGATGTACATAGTTGCACTATATATCTGTGTGATTACTATACTCTTCTTTGTTGTTGCACTAATACAATGTAAATGAAGCATTAAATCCACATATATTTTGATTGAGTCAAACGATTCTAACTGAACAAATAAACGTTACTTTCAGTCGTCTCCTGTGTTTTCCTAAAAACTATATCTGAATTGGTTGAATAGTTTCTACGTGATACATGCGCAAATAAACCAAGGCACACAAAACTGATCTTTGTTTGTTCTTTCACTTATTTTCCATCCTCCAAATGTTTCTTTTAATATTAAGATAACTATAGCTTATAGTTTTGTTATACTACGTACATATTAGTAAAAATTCCTGAGTTTGTCACCTAATAATTCTGAAATTACTCAATCAATTGTTATTTATTTTGCGTATTTATGTATGCGTGTATGTATATATGTATGTATATATAAACACATAAATAACAGTTGTTAAATCATTGGTTAGGAATTAAATTTAATAAATTAATGATTGAAAATATATTACATTATGCCTCATTTTGAATATCATTATTATATATTGGTATAAATAATCAGGGAATGAGAGGTTAATCAGTTTATTGATCCACGAATTATAAGTGTTAAAAACTTTTATAATTTTATATTACACTCCGCAGTCCTCCATAAATTTTGGTTTATTGCGATCAAGGATAAATAAAATATTTTTCATTTACAATTCAGAAGGAATAAGGAAACTTATTATTAAAAGTCAAAATTATAATTCTAAAAAAATTAAATAATAATGTTGATAAATACTCAATGTCCTTTGACGTTGTGTTAGGTCGTAAAATAAAAAAAATATTGTTTTCATGATTTAATCAAGCGAGCTTTCAAATCATGAAAACTTTTAGTGTTTGTTATTTCTTTTTATGGTTTTATGTATGTCTAACTTATCTTTTATTTTGACAACTTGCCCTAAATTTTAAAAGCGTTTTAATTTATCAACAACTTTATAAATATTGAATAAAAACAATAACGTTCTTTTTAACGACTTGTAGTTTTCGGTTATGAACTGTGCTATGAAGAATTTAGATAAAAAAGCGCCCAAGTGTGAGAACTCAGGTGTCGAGTGTTACCTCACGAATTGACTCGCATTTAACTGTTTTTTTTTCCAGATTGTTTTAACATAATGCGAGCTACTGCGTATTGTTTAACGATCGTTATGCCATTTGAGTCGTGTTTGATCGTATCGATAAACAATTATTGCGCTATTTAATCTTGGACCGGGTAGGCCAGGGTAATCAGTTAGCAAAACATTGAGTTATTTTTAGATGGTCATAAAAGCATAATTTTTCAAATTGAAAGATTACAGAGTCAGAAAGAAAATAAAACAGACGAAAAGAGAAAAAAAGAAGGTTGTATTTCATTTTTTGTCACAAATGTTTGCGTTGGTTGAATCCTAGTTGATTTAGCGGATGTAGATGTCTGTATAGCAATAAACCAAAATTTATGGAGGACTGCGGAATGTAATATAAAATTATAAAAGTTTTTAACACTATATATCTAATTTTTAAAAAAATTTCATTTAAGCTTTTTTTAAAGAACAAATGTTCGGTTCTTCTTTACGACATTTATACAGTTTAAGAGCCTTTGATTGCTGCAATTTACAAAATTGCAATTTATTTCTCTCACTCCACCAGTACAGTTTACAATTTTACGATATATTATTCGAGTCCGAATATTGTAAATTGCAATTTGAAAAATTTATATAAAATTGTAAATTTTCAAAATAAAAATTGATATAAAATTGTAAATTTTCAAATTATTTTGCTACATATTAATTGGGGTTCCCTACCACAATCATTTACTTGCATAACTTCATACACATAGATCTATAGCTATAGGAATTCTGAACCTATGACAGGCGGACAGACGTACGTGATGAAATTATTGGGCTTGCTTTTTCCAGTCTGCCTTAGGCTTCAGTTAAATGATACCGGTAAGAATGGAGACTAGACAGGGAGTCGGGCGTGGGAAAGAGAGGGCGAGACCGCCGCTGCGTGGAGTAATCCAGTGGGTAAAGCTTATATCCATATATAAGCTTTACCCACAATATATATACATATATATATATATATATATATATATATATATATATATATATATATATATATCTATTATATAAGGAGACTTAATCATAAATAACAATAAAAATAGAATTAAGTAAATAATATTTTTTTAGAAACAATTAAAAAAATAAGCAATGCCGACATACGTGGTTTTTTCCGACGATCCCGATTGAGGATTTACATAACATTTTTAAGGACCTAATTTTTTCCATTTTCTATATTTAAGAGTCTCATTTCTATTCTTGTAACACTTTGACTCAACACTATGTGGTCTTTTGTCCTTCTTTAATCAATTAAAAAGGTTTTTCACTTTGAACTTCGAATGACGGACCGATTTTATGTTTTGTTATTAAAGTTGGATTAGGGAAAAATGTATTTTACTGATTGAATAGATAACTGCATGTGTAGGAAAAGCGCACTTATAGTGCAAATCTTTGGATTTTTTCGTATTGCATTAGATAATGTAAAACACAACAATATTAGAAAAGAACTCAAGCTTTCAACTCGACAATATTAGTAAATATTTCTCAACTTTAGAAAAGAACTGAAGCTTTCAACTCGACAATATTAGTAATAATTTCAACAATATTAAAAGACGAACTCAAGCATTTAACTCGAAAATATTATTAAGCAATATTAAAAGACGAATTTAAGTATTCATTCAACTCGAGGCGAATTCAAGATATGTCTGTTCGTAGTTTAAAGCTGAGAAACAAGTTATGATAGGAGAGGGATGTTGACTCCCTTGACATTTCGTTCATTTCATTTATGTAACCAAGTTTTTCTTGCGAGTTCACTTCAAAGGGGCTACTAATAGGAGAGGGATGTTGACTCCCTTGACATTTCGTTCATTTCATTTATGTAACCAAGTTTTTCTTGCGAGTTCACTTCAAAGAGGCTACTAATAGGAGAGGGATGTTGACTCCCTTGACATTTCGTTCATTTCATTTATGTAACCAAGTTTTTCTTGCGAGTTCACTTCGAAGGGGCTACTAATAGGAGAGGGATGTTGACTCCCTTGACATTTCGTTCATTTCATTTATGGAACCAAGTTTTTCTTGCGAGTTCACTTCAAAGGGACTACTAATAGGAGAGGGATGTTGACTCCCTTGACATTTCGTTCATTTCATTTATGTAACCAAGTTTTTCTTGCGAGTTCACTTCAAAGGGGCTACTAATAGGAGAGGGATGTTGACTCCCTTGACATTTCGTTCATTTCATTTATGTAACCAAGTTTTTCTTGCGAGTTCACTTCAAAGAGGCTACTAATTGAACTAGCGTATTATTTGGTTCAATAAAAAAAAATAAAATAGAAGATCAAGAAGATTTTGTATAATTTTTGCCCGCAACTTCTTTCTTGTATGTAATTTCTTAAACGAATTTTGTATGAATGGAATGGTTAATTGATTTTGGTTATTCAGACATTCATTTGATTATGAAAGTAAATACAAAAAAAGGAGATGATATTTTATGCGATTAAAGAGAAACGTTGGAAAACTGTAAATCATGGCTGTTACGTGAAATTCCCGTATGAATAATATATATATATATATATATATATATATATATATATATATATATATATATATGTATATATATATATATATATATGTATATATATATATATATATATATATATATATATATATATATATATATATATATACGTGTGTGTGTGTGTAAAATAAATTTACGTAAAAGAAAATAATATATATGTAAAATAAATCAAATTTACGTGAAAGAAAATAAATAGCTTTGCTACAATTCTAGCTTAATTTTGTTTTGTTTTTCATAGCTACCGCAAGATGGTGTTATTTAAGGATATTTTTCGGTTTTATTAATAGAACAGTTATAATATATTATATAGTTACTAGGTTTTCATATAACAGCGTCAAAATATAATTAAAGTAATTTATCCAATGTTTGTTTGGTTGACACTTTTTTCTTTACTTCTTGATTTTCCGAATTTCACTTTCGCAAAATCACTTTTTTCTACATAACTTTGTGGTGCATCGTTGAAATGCGTTCGATGAGTACAAATACGTTTAAAAAAAGTTGTTGAAATACAATAATGTGACGGATCGTCAACGTTGACGTTATTGAGCCTATTTGGTTATTAAGTCTGTCTTGATAATCTTGTTGTCTCTGCTCTTGGAAAACTTGATCAACATTGTAAATATCCTGTACTTAAAAGAAAATATTAAGATTAGGTTCTACTATGATACTTTTTAGGTTATGATTACAGATACAAGTTTTTAGTTACCTCGATTCTCTTGGAATTTTAAAATATGTAGTATAGATAAGTTTAATTGTTTAAATAAGTAAATACAGCACTATATGTGCATTACGCAAATAGTGCTGGGCTGATTTGAAGATAACGGGTATTTTCGTTGCTTTATAGCAATATGAACGCAATATGAAAAAAAATCAGTCTCCTAATGTTGATTACAAAAATTGTTTATAATTAAATTATATAAACTGTATTTGTGGCTTTTCAACGTTTTTCTCCACTCGCTTAAAATATTATCTCCGTTTTATGTGCATATTTAATTTTATGATTCAACTAATACCTGAAAAATCAAAACCAGTTCAGCCCATTCATCAAAATAATTAAACAAAACATTATCCTTTATGAATTAGTTACATTTTGCCATTGTGTTTTCTTTTCTTTTATTTTTTTAATTGTTCGTTTATGTCATAAATAGTTCACAGGATTCCAGAAGTACAACGAGGTACGATAAAACGTAGATAAACATATACTTAAGTGATTATGATAAGTTATCTTGACAAAACGTATACAATTTGAGAAACAATGTATATTTTTCTGTTTCTATGTATATATCACGTAAAATTAATTTCAATAAGAATTCTATTCTTATATTACTTAATAGTTAGGAAGCAATCTGAATTCATTTTGTTAATATATAATTAATATAAATAAAAAAGTAAAAAAATAAAGACACCGTCACCGTCTCAGGCAATAACTGTTATATAAATAAGAGACACGCGAAATAACGCAGTGGTGTATGGCTATATCATGCGTTAGCTGCTGTTATTTACAAGTATGTACTTAGTTGTTTGCCAAGAAATCCTTGGCGGAGAGAATGACTCGACACTGGGCGGAAATGGGCGGGTTTATATTATATAATATTAATTATTGTTTTTCTAATTATATAATATGCAGTTAAAGAAAAATCGAATTATAGTGAGGAATTATAGCTCGTCTAGCTGTATAACATATAATTGTGGTTTTCTATAACATCTTTTTGTGACAAAACCGGACTTTACCGAAACATCTTCATCATCGCTATAAACATTAATTTGGTGTAAGATATATATATGAATTTGTAAACGGTTAGGTTGATAGACAAGTTAAATATATCTGTGGATTAAGGGAAACGGGGTTTCAAAGGGGTTTATACTTTTGAATCAAAAAGGTTATGATTTTTTCAAAGGGTCTATCCCTTTGAATCAAAAGAAGAATCTTTGAATCAAGAGGTTCAAAGGCGTTTATCTCTTTGAATCAAATGAAAAATCTTTGAATCAAGAGGTTAATAGGGGTTTTTACCTATTGAATCAAAATGGTTATGATTTTTTCAAAGGGGTTTATCCCTTTGAATCAAAACGGTGATGATTTTTTCGAGACAATATTTTCGAAAGATTTGACAATATTTTCCGATGAAGTCGTAGTTGTTGGCCCCTGACTTACCTACAAAAGCTTTACGCGTTAATTAAGATTAACATGAATTAAAAGTTCTATGATGGCATCTACTTTCAATGAAGATATTTTATAGAATTTGAAGAAATAAATTAATAAGATGTAGCACGATAATGCTGCTTATATTTTCTCGTATAACGGGAAAATCGTAAATATAATTGCGAAAAATCGTTAGGCAATTTTTCACGAAAAAATAGTGTATCGTATTGTTAAGTATACATTTTTTTGCAAAGCATGATTTGTTCGGGATAACATTTTCGTAACATATAATTACGTCCGTGACTAATGCTGACTACAGTCGCACCCGAAAACCTTGTTTGCCATGATTTAGCCGTCAAACCGAACGTGCTCAGAGATCGGGATTATGCATCTTCCGGCAGGCTCGTCACTAGTGCTGGGGTCGAACGATTCGGCCGGCGGCGTGGGAGCGCGCGGGCGGCACCGGCCGACACACGCGGCGCGGCGTCGCGATCGATGCTGGCTCGCGCCGCCCGTCGCGGCCAACATGGCGGCTCGCGTGAGCGCGCGACCTCGCCACGCGCTTTCAACTCGTTCCCTGCCCGCGCCGTCGATGACGACGTCGCCGTTCGACGTTTCGACGACGCTGCTGGGCGCGGTCTTAGTCGCCGATGGACGAATGTCTTACTGTCTAGTATGGTTCGTTTGAAATGAGTCTAGTGCTTTGTGTGTTGCAAGTGTGGCGAGTCGCGAAAACTCTTGCGATTGATCGATTGGTGATTTTATGGATGCAATTAATCATTACAATGCTTTGAAGGTAAAATAAATCGAAAAGTGACATCTCTTGTGATAGGCAAATGGAATCGGTAAATTTGTATTCATGATCTGAGAAATATGTGTATGTATATGTGGATTATATGACATTAATTAATTATGTATTATAAAACTGTCACTATAAAGACTTTTACAAATATGTTGTAAAACTGTCATTTTCAATATTAAATTTTAGGGCGTTATACCCACGCTTTATACATGGTAATCAATGTGGTATAAGATCTATCAATACCGTGCAACGCAGACGCCTAACAATAATTGGTTCTATAAAAAGATGGGCACGATCAAATGGCTAAGATCTTTAAATAGATTGTGGTAGAAAAAATCTGTTAATTTTAATTTATTTAAAATTATATGCATTTCAATTTATTCGTGTTCATTACTCTCCTAATTTTATGGTTATAGTTTCGACATATCCGCTGTGTGTCTGTCTGTTTGTACGCCACAGCCGTTTTATTCGCAAACTATTAGAGTTATAAACTTGAAAGTTTGCTATGTTATTCTTTATTATTATTCTATAGTTCATTGTTATTCTTTAGTTAATATTGTTATGAAGACATGATTTTAGCTTTTTTAAACTAGAATTTAATTTGTTCTTGCTTTTTACTCACAAGTAAATTGTTTTTGTTATAATCGTTATATACTAAGGTTTACGATAATATGATATATTGGCCCGGTATCCTCAGAGCTTGACTTCTACTCGCATTTGGCCGCCTTTCTAACTTGGGTCATTATTACTGAGAAATTATTTATTTTTTTATAAAATATTTTAAATTTTCAACATTTCCATATCATATTACATTTAATTGCTTCATTGTAGTAAACAAACATTCATAAACAATTTTGAAAATGCTAAATTATCAGTATAATTGAATTTTATTATTCCGTGAAATAATACTCGTATTGCGCAATATTTATTTTCGAATAAGGTGATCACTGCGGCGCTTTTGACATGAAAACGTCTAATCGCTTCATGTCAAAAGCGCCGCAGTGTTTACAGTGATAGCCGGTCGAACTTTCTTGCGTTACAAAAATACCGTCACATTTAAATCGGTAATAACTACGAGACTAACAATGCGTTAACAATGGTTGAGACGTGTTTGTCGTGCAGTATTTGTTTTGCATGTGACGTCATCGCACTAAAGGTGCATGCGCGTAATTGTTGCGAATTCTCGTTGTGAAAAGTTATTAATTAGTGTAGGATAAAAACGCGTAACCGGAATAAAACAAAAAATCGATATTAAATGGAAAAGTCTAAAAACAATTAAAGGTGTCGTCTTATATGAATCGTAAAATGCTCGGAATTATAGAAAATGCAAATCAGAGGAAAGCTTGCATCAAAAGGAAACCAAGATATTTAAAAAGTCCAAGACGTCCAGCGACAGTCCCCTTTATACTACTTTGTATAACCATTGTATTAAAGAGATTAGTAATTAAATTACATACTAATACGAAACACTTGTTATAATTTTATCCCGACGTTTTCACGAAAAATCTACGGCGCGGACAGGAAATGCGTCTTTCGGTTTCTTTTTATAATACCGCGCGCGCCCAGTTGCGTATTCACTGTAGAACGCTTAAACCTTGCATTAATGCTGAAATAGTATATCTCGATAACGTGATAAGATATGTTAAAAAATATTTAATAAAATCTTCTTAGTATGTACTGAGGAACCCATAGAAACCGATTTGCTGTACAAATTTAACAGCATCCCGTAAAGAAAATAAAAAAACGCATTTTCAACTCGTGCGAAGAAAATGTTGTCATTTCCATGAACGGCCACATTTTTTCTTCATTATTTCAGTCCCAATAGGAAGTAGACGTTTAAATAACGATTAAAAACGACTAAAAGCATCTCTTGCTCCGCTTATACTTTCAATTAAGTTTCTTTGCCAACGATCAGCGATTTAATGACGTGTTTAACATTTTGTCGTCTTGTATACCAATCGTATCACAATGTCGACCTTGGCAGTAATCGAAGATGGGAAGCTACTCGTGTTAAGTACCTTGCGAAAGCGCGAACTTGTTATTTGATAATCGTGAGATGCGTGACGTTCGGTTTGTGGTTGTTGTCAACTACCAACTGTACACGCGGTTTTTAAAGTAATTTTATTCGCATTATAGGGTTCTGAACGCAGGGAGTTCGGCCGGAACCCTATATTACTTTCACAATGCTTCTTGTTAGTTCGTCTGTCGGAGGCTTTTGGTGCAGGGGCTTCTTGTGTAGGGAATAGGTTTGAATTTAACACATGTTATATAATACTTTAGTCTAAAATCGCATTTAATATTATATACAATTTTATTTTAATGCAACGCTCAAGGGAACTGAAGAAAAATTCTGTGAAGGCTTATGGAGTTATCGTTGAAAAGAATTATTTGTGTAAATTGCTAGAGCATTTCTAAAAAATTTTGACTATATTTAGGAAGAAAATTTTCTCAAGTTCTTATATTTGCAAGACCAGATCAGTGGAGTTTTTAAATCAGTTTTTTTTATCAAGCTGATCTTGGTAAACTTCAAATCCTTGTGTCCTTGGTAAATTTTGCAAATATTCGTGCTCTTGGCTATTATTGCAAAATATCCGTCTTCTTGGTCAATATTGCAAATATCCGTGTTCTTGGTTAATGTTGCAAATATCCGTGTTCTTGGTCATTATTGCAAATATCCGTGTTCTTGTTAAAATATTATAAATATTCGTGTTCTTGGTCAGTATTGCAAATATCTGTGTTCTTGGACGATGTTGTAAATATCCGAGTTCTTGGTCAATATTGCAAATATCCGTGTTCTTGTTTAATGTTACAAATATTCGTGTTCTTGGTCAATATTGCAAATACCGTATTCTTGGTCAATATTACAAATATCCGTGTTCTTATTCAATGTTGCAAATATCCATTTTCTTGGTCAATATTGCAAATATCCATGCTGTTGGTTAATATTGCAAATAACCGTTTTCTTGGCCGAAATTCCTAATATCCTTTACTAGGGCTTTAGTCCGCGGTTTAGTCCGCATGATATTAGTGAAACGTAAAAAACTTTTTTTCAAAGATATAGTTATAGATTTCAATCAGCCCAATTGCATAATTGCTAGATTTAGTTTTGGACATAATTTTTCAGACTGACTTAAAATTTGTCTTGTTGCAGTGCGGGGTGCCGCATGAGAAATATTGAAAATGCCTTAGAGATATTAGCCCATTAATCTAAAACCCATGAAGTTAAATGGAACATGTGTCCCTACTTTTAAAAATTAAATTAAAAGCAGTGCATTAATTTTTCCTTGCGTGACCATAATTTTTTTAGCGTTTAAGTTTACTGCTCTACAGCTATACAGCGAAATAATATAGAGCCAATCTGTTAATGTAGGATACGTATATACATAGAAATAATACAGAGAAATAATACATAGAAATAATACATACGTATATACATAGAAATAATACAGAGAAATAATACGTATATACATAGAAATAGGATACGTATATACATAGAAATAATACAGAGAAATAATAATAGGATACGTATATACATAGAAATAATACATAGTATATACATAGAAATAATACATAGAAATAATATAAAGCGAAATAATACAGAGCCAATCTGTTAATCTAGGATTCGTATATACATAATAGAAATGCATATACATAATAGAAATGTGAAGTTTTATTAAAATCCATCAGGCCGTTTAAGCCTTAAAGAAAGACTAACAAATAAATAAGTAGACAATGTTGCACGTTTGCCATATTAGTAAAAATTTAAAGAATAATAACAAGTTTACATAACCATACCAGTTTTTAAGTATTTATTTATCTACTTTAATGCATCTGATTTATAAATATGGCGGACTTATTGCTACTAGAGCAATCTCTTACAGCCAACCATAACACTAGTCCAGCCCCGCTCGGCGAGCGATCGGGAGTCGATTCCGGGTCACCGCGGTGCGCTGCCCCGCCAAAGGCCGTATGTCTTGTGATTAATCCAACATACTACGGCGATGAACTCGAAGTAAAGAATAATATAAACATACATTTTTATTTATCACGATTTTCTAATTATCGCTGTGAAACATATTGCAAATAAGTAAATCTAGTAACTACGTCACGCTTTTCGAATTACAAGAATGTCAATTGCATCAAAGTGTACGGGGTTTTAAACTACCTACGGAACCCTCATAGTGCGAGCCCCGCTGGTACTTGGCCGGCTTTTTTCTATCTACACGTCTAATAATAGATGACTGACAGAGACGAAAACAGCAGTTTATACAATTGTTGTCTGTTCATCAATATGCCTGTTTATTATATTAAACACATTTCTATAAGACCTTCGTTATTACGTAGCTTATTGTAAAGGCTAACACATGTTGTATGAGGCCTCACACTGTCGTACCAAGGAATAGGGTTGTACAATTAAAGCTGTTAGAGGTCGATAGGTTTTTGAAAAATACTGTATTAGCAAAATTTTGATACAGTTACGGTGTACAAAAGAGAAAATTATAAAAGAAAATTGTTCAGATTCGCGGAAAACTATTTCCAGAGTCGCTTATTTAATTCGAATGACGGTTTATTTATCATGTTTATAATTTGGCTTTATTAAATGGCATCTAATAATGAGGTATTTGACATTTTGTTCCATATCATAAATCATAATTTCATGGTACAAGCTAAGTGAAAAAAGTTTTGATAAATCATAAAAACAGACCGAGTTTTATAGATGTAAAATTAACCTTTAGACAAGGTCACCAATACTGAATTGTGACGTCATTTTAGTAATGCTCATTGTATTCTACTTACTTGAGCGAGTGAGACATAGAGATATTCCTACTCTATCTCTATTATGACATTTAGAAGTTCATAACTCGCTTATGTTTTAATAATTTTTATACATTTTTCCATATTACTTTTGAATTAACCTATATTTTGATGATATTTTACAAAAAAACAGCAAAATTAAGAGTATTAACTATCAAATTATAGTAAAACTAGAGTTAGAAACAAACAAATAATGATACGACATATCGATACACACAATCGATAAGTACGACACTGAGACATTCATTCAAAATTAAGTCCTAATAATACGCTTAACGCCGACAATGTATGTTCGTTTTTTGAATTCGATTTCTAAATTCGTTTTTCGAATTCTACAATCCAAATGTATGGAAATAGCCTAAGCCCGACCCAAATGTATGGAAATAGCCTAAGCCCGACCCAAATGTATGGAAATAGCCTAAGTAAGAAAATATTCCCTTTGAAAACGATATGAATTAGTGTGTTGTGTTGATACATGTATATGCTCTCCGTGCATTCGAGTTGCCCAATTCGGAAAACGATATTTTCTTCCCGCCTTTAATAATTGAATCTGTGAGTTACGCGTATACTTATTTTGATTTCAGTGTTGCAAGGACCAATAATTTAAAATAGTTTCAATACAACACTGAGACGTAATGCATGTCTAAAGCTGTACTGAAGTATCGATATTATAATAGTTTAGTTACCGGTATATGAACGTTACGTCTAAACCGTTGCTTATTTATTACGACATGTAACGAATATGAAAAATTCATTTTACAGCACTTGCAGTGTGAATTAAGTTTTTTATCGAATTATTGTATTATGTAAGTGGATTTAAACGTCGAATTATTACAGTAGAACGATGACTTTTCGTTATGGCGTCGGTAAGACAATTGAAGACAGAGACGTGATCAGAGAGGCTCTGCGAATCAGAACAAGGATGACATCAGCTGGCGATCGATTTTTTCCTTCGGTTACGCAACGTCGCCTCGTGCCGAACCTGGCCGAAGCGGCACCGCAACACGAGGTGTCCAAGAGTACAATTAGCGTGTGACGGCAGACGCGAACGGGCGGCAGTGCCGGCTGTCCATCTGGTAATACAGGTTTACACAAAGGCACCTTGAGAGGGGCAGCTGTCGACGGCGCAGCGGCCGCCGCGGCGGGCGGGGGGCAGCCGGTGAGTGTGTGCACGCGCCGCTGTCGGGATGTGCTCATTGCAACATACTTACTCATGTAATAACGCTCTCGATGCGGGACATATATTTACGATAGGTGCACCTTGGGGTATAAGTAGTGTTGGCCATAATCGATTAGAGTTTTTAATCGATTGATTAAAACGATCGGAAAACGATCTTTTCTTCCCGCCTTTGATAATTGAATCTGTGAGTTACGCGTATACTTATTTTGATTTCAGTGTTGCAAGGACCAATAATTTAAAATAGTTTCAATACAACACTGAGACGTCATGCATGTCTAAAACTGTACTGAAGTATCGATATTATAATAGTTTAGTTACCGGTATATGTTTAGTTTAGTTATAGGTTTTTAATCGATTGATTAATCAATTGGAAGATTTAATCAACTATATCAGTTTTAGTCACGTCTAAATTACAACTGTTACTCATTTAGTTATGATTAAGAGTAATTTTTTCATTCCAAAAGTTATATTTTTAGTCAAAATTATGCTAGTGTTCGAGTTGCGCGATTTACCTACCAACTGTACCTTATGATAAAAAATGTATTTCTAAATGTAACCCATGCTATAATTTGGACTTGTTAAAAGAATGTTTTCATTTCCGAATTTAAAAAAAAAATAGATTTGTCTCAAGAATTGTTTGAGAAAGGTTATTATGAAGAATGATTTAAACTTCACGAAAAAACCAAAAATAAAAAAATTAAGTGAAGATTGTGACTTTTCTTAAATATTTTCTTATAAATTACTATGTTATCTATGTTTACCTATGATCACCAACAAGTAAGCAGTTGAATAATAATATTATTGTTTTTTCTTAATATCAAGTCGTTTATTTTTAAGATTTTCGTAATATTTCTTATGTCTGACTTTCCATGTATAGTTTTCTCAAATTTCCTAAAAATAAATTTAGTTTCAGTGAAAACTAATGGTTAGTCATTGATCGCGACTAGTAAAAAAAACTAGCCTTTAATCGTGACTAATAATTAATGGCTGAAATGTTCAATCATTAGTTATCAAAGATTAAAGTTTTTTAATTGTTAGTCATGGTTAACACATGGGCAACCCTTTTTTTTAAAGCAATGAATGTTAAAAAACATTGTATTTAAGAGTCATAAAACCATTCACGATTTATTCAGAAAAAATAGACACACCTTTATTAATAATGATATTTTTATTATATAATCAAATTTGTAGTGTGCCATGCATCGGGTTCCGAAGTTTATGTAGTTATTTTATAAGCAGATGGATTTATGACTCTCCCTGTTATATATTGATTAATTATACAAAACAGAATAAATATAAAAAACTTGCAGAGAACTTTATGCCCTAAAAGTTTTATAAATTTCTAATGACAGAAAAAGCATAGAAAGTAAGATATTGCAAAAAAAAAATGATTTTCGTAACCTTTAACTTTTAATACCTTAACTAACGGACAAGATATCTTGCGAGATTTTTCAGCACATCTTTTGAACTTCAAAACAAAGGTCTATGCAAATTTTCCGCTTTCCTACATTCGTTCCAAGATTCAATCCTTATTTGACTGTATTCAATCGATCGGAAAGTTCTTTTACCGGAAATTTCTAAATATGTCAAAATTTTCTTTTTTTTTCACTATTTCACGTTGTTTCTGTATTTTTGTTTTTTATGTTTAATGTTTGACAATTTGGGTTTTTCTTTTCATATTAGGTGTTTATAAAATGCGAATTAAACTAAAAAACTATACCACACCTGACTGGTCGCAAAACTATATTTTACATGGAAAAAAGTTACGTCGAATTTTTTGTGAAATATACCCTGAGCGGCAATGATAAATGACTAAAGTAAGGTTAGGTATAAGTTTTCTTTCAATTAAATGAAGTGAGATTATTGAAAAAATCCCTTGCTGAAAAGCACTTGGGTTCCACGTGACTTGGTATATGCTCTAAGGGTTTAAGCAGCTTGCAATTCCGATTTTACTCACGCGTCTATCAGATTTGTTATTTCAGAGGTTATTTAGCAATATATTAAACAAATAACTCCGAAAAATTGTATTACGTTGCTAATGCATGCCTGTATTGTATCTTGTTAATTCCACCAGTAAGGGAGTTACCAGGAGAACAAAATATCAATGAAACTGTTAAGCAGTACTACCCCTACGAGGGTTCTGCACACATTTACACATGTAAATATAAAAAAATAAAAATTTAAGTGACATAGTGTTTCTGTTAAACTATTTGCAAATATTAGCGTTATCTTTCGGTATGAAAATACACATATCACATGTTTTTCGCAGGCGCAAAAGTTTAAGAATTTCTGAAAAAATACTTTGGTTTTATTACTCATAGGATGTTTAGTATTTGTTTTTCAAATGCAGGATATGGAAACTGTTAAAGCTGAATTACAGTTTTTTATAGGATTGTCTTTTTGGGATAGACCTGGTAACAACATGGGTTTAAAAATGGCAACTTTGGTGATTAATTAAATCATAGAAAAAAATTTAATTTTTTCAAATATAATTTTCAATTTTGGCCTAAACAATTGCATGTTACAGGTGAATTTAAAATTTCTATATTATTTTGTTTAAAAGATAGTAGTACAGACAGACAGAAGGCGACGTTGCCATAACTGCAGAGTTTCGTTTAGATGTTTCGAGTACGGAATGTTAATAACGAAAAGGATGCCATCCTTTTCGTCAAAAGTTTCTATTAAAGGAACTGAGATGGAACGAATTACAAGTTTTTTGGATTATATATATATGTATATATATATATATATATATATATATATATATATATATATATATATATATATATATAATAAGTAATTGAATATTAAATTCTGATCTAATTTTTGCGCAATAAGTAATTTGATTCAATTACTTATTACGTAAAGAATTTCAAAAATTAGATCAAAATCTCAGAATTTTATAGACGATAAAACTGATTCCCGAAAAGCGTATATCTTCAATGATTTGGCTACTTTAAACGTTTGAAGTATTGATAAAAAGTTGTATTTCGAAGAAGTAAGCAGAAGAAGAAGATAAAGAAAAATTAGTGGAATTGATGAGGATTATTTAAAAAAAAACCAAAGACAGAGGTCACAAAAACTAAAGAAGGTATAACAAAGTGTTTACGACGGTGATTCAGGTAAATGGTATATCAGGATAAAGCTATGACCATAGTTAAGTAAACAATCGATTGGACACCTGTGACCGAAAATTTAAAACCATCAGCTGATTTCAGATTGGTCCCGCTAGTAAGGTCTACAATGAAGAAAGTACACTCAAAATATCAGATGGCCCTAAATACCCTCAATTTGTTGTACTGTCGCTGAATATCATCAACCAATGCAGCGCCCAGCACTATTCCCTTTTTTCCTCTCCAAGTGTTCTAGTGTGGTTTTATGCATCCGTAAAACACTAAAGGTATACTCTGTAAAATATCTGGTTTTATTTTCATATATATTTCTCCATCATATATTATTTTTAAAGGTTTTAAAGGTTTTTTTACATAAGTTTAGATACTGGTAAATCATGCTGTATTGGTTAATCATACTTTACAACTATGAAATTTACAGAAAATAAGACAAATACGGTGGAACCGATATGGTGAAAACCATAAAAACATAACGTATTAGATGGCTTGGCCATCTTTACAGATATGATGGTATTTTTCCTGCTAAAAATGACTTTTTCGAAGACTGACGAGACTAGGCGAAAAGGGCGACCACCAACACTTTGGTTAGATGACATTGAAAAGGACCTCCAACTAACGGGAGTCAGCCGGTGGACGGCCATCGCGTCAGACAGGGTCAGGCGGAGGATTATCAGCGAGTCAGCCTTGGCCTGCAGAGGGCTATTGTGCTTATGTTGATGATAATGGAATCATGCTGTGGTCTTTTGTTTGAAGGTTTGTGAAAGTGTCACACAAAGTGACATGTACACCTGGCTGTAACCCTAGGTTTTAGCAAAACCTGGAAATAAATATCTTCCCTTAATGGAATATATTAGAAAATACGCAATGACATCCATATATGTGTTGTATCTCCTTGTTTTACATTTTTTTATTTCCAGCTTTACCTGTCGTACATAAATCAATCATGACCCAGAGCTGCAAGCTTTCAGATAATAATCCATCCGTATAGTATTGGAATCTTCAAGTAGCTTGGGAACTCCATATTTTTGACATTAATATATTTTAGAATAATATAATTGTAAAATCTCAGACGTACTTATGTTTTGTGAAGTGTTAGGGCTTTTTAATAGTTTTAATAGAAACTTATGAAAATCAAAATAAATATTTTTTCAACTAACGTATTTTAATATCTTTTTGAATTATTTAATAAAAATTAATTCAATGTTTTTTATTACGCCATCTATGGTTGATGCTGATCCCTATACGGCGCCATCTGCAGGTCATCTACCTAGGCGCTAGTAAAGCTAAGTGCGCCACCTGGTGCTTCAGTCGCATAGGCTCCATACAAATTTCCAGTCACTCTTTTGTATGGGGTGTATGGAAGATGTCCACTATATTCTATATTCATTTATTTTCATCATTGGTTTTTATCTTTTGTTATCGCTGTGTGCTTTTCTGTTGAAAATAGTAAACATATTCATACGTTTATAAGCTTTTATTTCTAGAAATGGCCCACTAAGTATCTTTTCGTTTTTATAATTAGTTAACACATTTCATGTAACTGGCTCGTTTTATTATATGAAATTTGATATTCTAGAAATTGTTATATAACTGCAAGCCATATCGTATTACCAATTACATATTCAAAACACTAGCTAAATAAATGCTTACGGCATAAATAGAAACGTTAGAGAAATTAATTCCACATCATAAATAAAATACAATACATAACAAAACAATTTTCCTTTACGCCGCAGAGACGTGGACACTACGTGAAACTGAGAGAAAAAAATAGGGTCTCTGGAAATGTGGTTTCGGAGAAAAATTGCTTGGATTATCGTGCACTGAGTTCCGTACTGATGCATCCATACTCCAAGAACTCTGTATCAGGCCGCGGTTGTCTAATATTGACAAAAACTCGCATAATGAAATTCTTCGGATACTTATCGTGGCGGGGCAACGATAATATTGAACGCCTGGTGTTACAGGATAAAGTGGAAGATACTAGACCGTATAAGAGAGCACTGACGAGGTAGATAGTTCAGGCCAAGGTAGCCATGGACATTTTTCTAAAGGAGTGCATCTGGAGAACAGCTGATGGAGAGGAATAGCAACCTATGACTCGTGTAAAGAGTTTAACGATTAAAAAGAAGAATATAATAACGATTCAGTAAGACACTATACAAAATTTAAAGAAAAATTTTAAAAAAAAATTTAAAATATGGCTTTTGCTATATATAAAATAATAATTTAATGTGATTTGCGTCCATAACGTTAATAAAGTTGTACTCATTGTTTCGGGATACATTATTACCGATTTTGAAACTTCTAATCACAGTGTACTTTAAAAACTATTGATTTATTTACTTTAATATATCTAATTGATACTTATTGCTACGAGAGCAATCTCTTACAGCCAGTCCAGCCCCGCTCGACGAGCGGCCGGGAATCGATCCCGGATTCCCGCGGTGCGCCACGCAGTCAAAGCCTTATGCCTTGTGATCCATTCTACACACCACGGTGACGACAATCAAAATGATTAAATTGATTTTTATGTGGATTTCACTGTTTTTCACGTATAAATACATACTCTCTAAATTTTTATTTTAAATTTTATAAAGGTGAAAAAGGACATAAATTAGATATAATGAAATACAATGACTGAAATTTTTCTAATTTGTAACCTAATATTCTCACATCAAAGTAACATACTAAATACATAGTATTCAATTTTATATAAGCATATTTAAGGAAAAGTATTGATAATAAATTAGATCGATCTAAATCTTGTTATAAAAATATATTTTGATTAAAAACGACAGTGATATAAGTAGTACATAAACAAGATTATAAACTTCCATTATCAATGACAATGTAAGACAAATAATAAAAATTAGACGTGTACAAATATAACAAACACAATCAAAAATAAAATAAACTTTGTTTTGTGAAGCTGAAGAAAAGAAAAAATAAGAATATTGACTATTGATTTTAAAAACAAAAGACATTACAAAGCTTCTATGAACTGCTGGTCATATCCTGATCGACAAACTGTTGGTCGATGAGCTGCCGGTCGTATCCCTATAATCGACTACTTGTATTGTGATAACGACGTAACGCATATGTTGAGGGAATATTTTGCCGCGATCATCGAGGTCTATCATCACATGCGGCACTGGCATTAGTGCCAGCAATAGGCAGGTAGAGAGCCCAGAGTTGCGGGCCGCTTTTCTGTTACATGAATCTGCAACTGACTACATCTGTGCAATCGAGCTGATCGTGACAGATCTAATAAAGCATAATTTCCATGAGTTGAATACTCTTGTCATGTAGACCAGTGTATTTAAATAAAGAGATTAAAATAGCAGTTCGGGCGTATTGAAACGGTATTGAAATGTGAGTTTAAATCATTTTTTCATCCGTTCTGTCATGTTACAATATGCGGTTTGGATAGAATATGTTTTTGCAATCTGAAATCTATTTCAGATTGCAAAAACACATTCAAGTTGAGATTGCATATGAGCCGTGAAGAGAATTCGATACGCTGTCATTTACTTGACGGGTGTGGTAGTCTTGAAGACAAAGTCTAGCAAAGCATAAGTCTGCGAGGTAATATTCTCAATGCGACATAAGAATTAAAGTTTAATTTACGATCAAAACATTTGGAAAATTAATAAGATTTTTGAAAATTCAAGAATTTAATCCCAAACTCTTTTACAAGTGGTCGATTTGGAGTAGTGATCGATTATTGTTAACTGCCATATCAAACTATATGACACGACAATAAATTTTCTTTTTAGGTCGTTTTGGGCAGTATGGCCTGATAACAAATGGTTGGGCGCACATACTTTTCCCAGGAATTTTTCCAACTTTTGACAACTGTTGTAACGTTGACAAAATTCGAGACAAAAGACGTGTCTTATTTAATCACGCGAGAAATGCACCGAGATATTTGATGCAATTGTTTACTATTGGTCAAATTACAAAAATGTCATTTGACGTAAGCGCGGCTAGCATAGTGTGTAAGTAAATAACTTAAAGTAACTGTTTGTATTTGTTATAAATTATTTTCACGTTTAATTAAAGAAATCAAGTTACATAGCTCCATAGTATATTTCCGTTTTTTGCTTTCCATATTACGTTCCTCACCTACCTTCCGTCAAATAGTATATACATATATGTTCTACACACACATTATATATATATATATATATATATATATATATATATATATACACACACACATAGATATATCGATTTTTGAGTCTCAGAATTATACATATTTTATCTCAATTTCTACATCTGATTAGAGTTTGCAAAGTTACTACTTACTTTAGCTAGTATTATTTTGGTTATCTCTAAAGTTATAAGTATTGCATGAATTAAAGTTTATAAATAAATAATAAAAAGAAACATTTTGAGAATAATGAAAATATTTTCTTTTACGTTACGTTATTCACGTAGTAATAGCATTGATAGAATCAATTTATAACGTAGTTTATACCAAATAATCTAATCGGAATAAAGCAATTTCACTTTGGACGTGAATTTTTAATAAACACTTTTTACGTGTCAGATTCAATCCTATTGTTAATTAATTGTATGTCGGATATCTAAAAGCCGATACACAAATGTAACACAGAATATTCGTGATACTGAAAAGTGAACAGAGATACACAGTGCTTTCACCTAATAGTAATAATACGAATGATATAAACCCTATTATATCCGTTACAGTATATGTGAGATACTGTTTGGTCCGCTAATAAGTTTTTGTTACGAATTCGAAACTTTTCTAGAAACTTTGTTGAAAGTTCTAGAATATTTTATACAAGGTATGGGCTGGAGTGCGCTCATTGAATGACAGTTAACGCCAAGCTTTCAAGTGCATTACATAAAAAAAAAGTCGAACTCAAAGAAAAATTTAAATCGACATAAAATATGGATTCTTGCTTTATGAGTTAATGTAGGTCAGCAGTTATTGGTATAAACACTTAACTTCGGCTGGCTGGAGCAATAGGTAACTGGGTTACATAAAAGTGGGTTATGTACGACAATTAGACGCCCATAAACTTGTAACTTAGTGCAGGATAAACAGGAATTTAAGTAGCCAAACCTAAATTGATTATCTGAAACAAAATGCTGAGGTTTTGATCGAATGTCAAAGGCATTATTAATTTGGAGTATCTTTCGGAAGGATTGACGATGAATGAAAAGCTCAACACAATTAAATCAACTATTTAAAAAATTCAACAGTCCGCAGACCGAGTTTATTTTTTAGGGTTCCGTAGCCAAATGGTAAAAACGGAACTTTTTAAATTTCGTCCTGTTCGTCTGTCCATTTGTCTGTTGTCCATATGTTACAGCCATTTCACTCGGAAACTATTGGCACTATATAGATAAAATTTGGATGGTAGATGTTTTCTATGAAATGATATACAACAAAATATTGAAATTGTGAAAAAAAAATTAGTGGTAGCACTCCACACATGTACCTAACTGACTGATGAAAAATAATTCAGTGCACAGAGATGTGAGGGGTATCGTTAAATATGTCTTAAAAATGATATAGAGGTTGCAAAATAACTTTTTAATTTAAATCAATAGTTGGTGAGATACGCGCTTCTAAAATTTTAGAAAGTGTGTCTTCCCCTTAAAATTCAACTAACGTGTGTAAAATTCTAAAAAAAATTAAACTAATAGAACTTAAAATAAATTTCAACGGAAATTAGTCTGAACAAGATAACATATTTCGAGATATGAGATATTTTTGGTACCGACAGCAGATTAACTTTGATTTTTACTGTGTCTTTGGGAAATACAAACTTATAACTATAATATTGTTTGGTGCTACGGAACCCTTTGTGGGCGAATCCTACTGGCTCTGGGCCAGTTTTATTCAATCATAACGCTAAATCACATAACTATACGCATCAAAACAGGACTTGATCCGGGTTCTGTTAGGACCTTATTCACCCTGCATTGGGACATCTAATTAGCGCTGGTTCAAAGCCGTGAGCGTTCATTCACACATACAAAAATATCGCCAGTACGAAAAATCTTCAAACAGTTCTTGTAATTTAAAAAAAAATTCTTTTTAAGCTGACTGAAGTTTTATCGTAGCAACCAGCCATATATAGTTTGGTTTCTTTGCTATATTTAGATTTTAAAATATTTTCCCAAGTGGGATATTAAATTGTATCTTTTACTGCCAACATGCAGTGATATTATTGAGAGTTATAAAATGTTTATGTGACTACTTTTGATTACGGTTTTATTACTATGGACGTTTTTAATACCTGAGACACTCAACACTTTTAACATGTAATTATTCCCAGTATCATCTAACATACGCAATTACGAAAATAGCAAGACAGACTTCGAATGTGGGTATTGATTTTTTACAGAACACCAAAAAGTACATGAAGACTACTTTTTCTACAACAGTGAAAGCGCAGCACGAGTACAGAAAAGTGACGATAAATCATACACAATACGATCAATTTTAAAGACGTAAGTTTATAGCTTGAAATATTGGAAGCAGGTAATGTCTTCGGAGCATCTTATAACAATAAGTAAACACAAACGACAAACCCCTGTCCATAGTCTCGCTTTGTATAAAAGGGTATTTATTGTTAGCAACCCTTACAATAGATATATGGGTGTGGTAAAAGAGAATGATGGATGTTTACTACCGTATAGTTGATTTCGGAACAGTGCAATGAAGTTAGGGAACACTTTAAAGTCGTATTTTATGCAATTGCATACAGTAGAATTCAGTAGAAAGGTGCAAAGTGAATTGAAGAGCTGATGCATATATCAGATTGTTACGAGAGATGAAGGTAAAAAATGCAAAACCTGTAAAGGTTCATTTGTTTTGTCGTCTATCTGCCACTGGATCATAATTTTAGAAACGTGCAAAGACTTATTAAATTTAATTCAAGCTTACTTGAATCGAATAATGAATATAGTTTGGAATGAAAGTTTTTGAGAATAAATGGGTGCGATATAGATATTTAATTATAAATAGCCACAGACCGAAAAATTGTGGAGAGTCCTTTTAAAAGTTGTGGAGTTTTTGAGTTTTCCTTATTAAATTTTAAGAAAAAGCTTAAAAGCAATATAAATATGACATCAAAAAAGTGGAAAAATTATAGTGGTCACATATATATATATATATATATATATATATATATATATATATATATATATATATATATATATATCTGTCTAGAACGAAATGGGATTAAACTCAAAATTATGGATTTTAGAGGCAATATTTACAGATCAAGAGATAATAACTTTTTAAAAATGTTTTGACTAAAGAGATGTGTAAAATGACAATATTAAATCTTTATTAAAGAGATGTGTAAAATGACAATATTAAACCTCTATTAAAGAGATGTTTAAAATGACAATATTAAACCCCTACTGAAGAGTTGTGTAAAATGATAATATTAAACCTTTACTTTGCGGTAATAAACATCAAAATAAACAAACTGATTATACTGGTATAACATTGCGATATTTCATTTCTGTTATGACATACATGTTGTATATTATTTTTATATCAATTTATTTAATATATTTTAAATACCATTATTAAAAGCCGGAATGCAACCCGAACGCATACAAATATTTCCCGTATAAATATTTTATGAAACTGATCTTTACCGCTTCAAAAGTTTAAGCAGCGGATTTTTTCCGAGGGTAGCATAACTGAATTGGCAAGAAACTTATAAATTTAATCATGAAACAGACATTATGAAGTAAATAATCATTATTATCATATTTGTATTTTCCTATTTTGAAAACTATATGGTTTTTTCTTGTTTTTTTTTGGCTTTTTAGCACGCTTTTTTTTTATGGTTGATCCGCAATTTCCTAACATTGTAAACAAATCTTACATTTCACTTTTCAACCACTTCTATCTGTCGTATCGATGTGAAACATTGCATACTTATACAATTTTGATGGCAATGCAATTTATTGTTATACTATAATACAATGGAATAATTGATTAAATACCATGGAACTGATACGATGGCGAAGGGAATTATTGGAACTTTGCAAACGCTGATAGTCGATCTGTCGAGTTTGGACTAGTTTGAGTTATCTTCAATAGACCTTTGGTTGCGTATTGTAACTGGAAGGATTTGATGACGGAGGACTTCTCAATGGCAACCAGTAAACTTATCGAGTCCAACCTCATCCGATCTCAATGAATCCTTTGGTTACAAAAGCGTACTTTTAGTTTTATTAAACTATAAATTTTATTTTTTAGTCAATAAAAGAATCTCAAGATTAATTTATTTTTTCGTAAATATTTTTAATTCATATAGATTTTTTTATCATTACTATTTTATCATATATATAGATTAGGTGCAATAGAATTTTTTCAGATTTCCGTTGGAAATTTTATTGAATTATACTATAGATTAGTCTTGTTTAACAGTTTAACTTATTATTAATAAGGTTTCTTCAAAAATGCTTATCAAGAATATCTGACCGCGACAGAGTAATGGATGGATTTAATCGAGGAGACTAAAACTGCCTTATATTGAATTTGCATTGGACTTTGGATGTTCAAGGCAAATGTTGGCTGAATGCCACGCGCCAATATATTCACTTGCATAGATAATTATGCACAAATATACATATATAAAATATCCCATCGAAAGGTTATTTCCATGTTTGGCCGCAAATAGATTATATTTTGAAAATTTTAGTTTTGTGCAAGTGTGTTTATGGAACCTATTTTGGTCCTCTATACCTATTTTAAAAAAGAACCGAACCGATTTGTGTTGGTTTATTTTTAGGGAAATTTCGTTTTTATAAAGATTATGGTTTTCTTGGTTTGGGTAACGATCGGTAATCACATTCCTTTTTTAATAGAATTTTCTGATATTGAATATATTTGGCGTTAATTTTGTAGAAATTCATTATTCACAATTAAATGAAACTACATGATGTAGTATTATTTCTAATTTCTTTAATTTCTTTACCACGACCTAGGTTTCGTTGTATTACAACATTAATCTTTTCTAATCCTCGCACACTGATTCACTGAAGATCAGTCCTCCGTCAGCAAATCCTTCCAGTCACAATACGCAACCAAAGGTATATTGGAGATAAGTCAAACAAGTCCACACTCGACAGATTTACTATCAGCCTTTGAATTTTCTGACTTAAATAAAAAAATAACCTGCCGAACACGAGTAGAACTATGAGTATTCTATATAGATTCAGGTGACTTATAAACATTTAAGAATATATAATATTTCTATTAAACTATTTAGAAATATTTATTTGTTCTAACTTAAATATATTGCTTATTATATCTTTCGCAGCCATAGAAACATGGATAAATTTCAAAAATGAAAAGATCTACGATAATCGCTATAGCATTACTATAGCGATTATCGTAGATCTTTTAATTTTTAGTCAGATTTTACCAACTGTGTTTTTTTTATTGATTTTTGCCTTCGTAATTTCGGAAATAGGTGGAGGTATGCTCTATTTTCGCATTTTTTTCTGGGACATCTTTTTATATATACAATTTAAAATTAGCAAAAAATATTTTTGTATTCTTCATAATTACGTAATTTTAAATAATATACTCCATGATATATCAAATAAAAAAGAAAATAAAGCCTTTAATTACCCCCTTTTAATTCGTATATGAATATTATTAAAAAGTAGTGCAAAACATGTGGGTCAATAATATGTATAACTATACCAAATTTCAAGTTTCTATGTCGCATTGTTTCTGAAAAAATCGGCTGTGAATATAGAAAAAGCTTACTATGTCATTCTTAGACGTAAAAACATGTTTAAAAAATTATGAAATTTGCATATTTCAAAAATTATGACATTTGCATATTTTAAATATTATGACATTTGTATATTTCAAAAATTATGACATCTAGGATTATCGCTACAATTTTCCTGCGTGGACAGTTAAAAACTCATATTTTTCATAATTAAGTTGAGTAGTTTCGGAAATAAAGGGGTTGGGTATATATTTTCCCTCATATTTTAGAATATTTCTAAAACACAAAATTTAAAATATTTTTTAAGATCGTCATAATATTCGCTAATAAATGCGATCGCCTTTTTAAACCACACCCAACATTATAAATGGAATAAATTTTTTTTGGGTATTTAACTTGCCCATTAGTTGACATTTCTACATGGATATAAATTAGTTTTTGGCTATTAAGATATTTGTGGGTTAATATGTTTTGTTACTATATCAATTTCCCGTTTCCATTTCAAGTGGCTTTTGAGAAAAACGGATGTGACGTATGGACGGACTGTCTGTGATATCGGACCGAACCCTCTTCCTTCTGAGGCGAGGAACCCGAAATATGGTGAAAAATTCACTTTTGATAAAGAACCCTTATACCCCACGAGCATTTCAATAAATGTATACGAAGCATATAAATAAATGTGTATGTTCAGAGGGTTAAATAAATATTAAGGCGAAATTATTAGTCACAGAAAGTGCTTGCATGACGTAGTATTTGTTAACCCATAGAGTCACTCTGCTTGAATTTGTCAATTGTTATTACAAATTTGCGGCAATTTGAACATTGCATCATGTCAAGATGAATTTAAAACGAGCAAGTTTTTGTTCGATGATTTTTCATGGTTTTCATTGTGGGCCCAATCAACAGCAAAGCTATAATTGATTTTGATAGTCATTTTATGATGAGTCACTATCTCATGTTAACCGTCAGGAAGGTTTCGTGAATTTGAATGTGGCCATTGGTACAGCCAGTGATGATTTGCTTTAGGGCCGTTCCTCCATAGTGACAAATGAGGATAACATCAATACTGCAGATTTGATGATTAAGACTGAAAAGAGATTCAGGAATTGGTTGGTATCAAGTTGATATCCTTTGATTTAGCTGAAGTTGATTCAAAACCATCGCGATTTTTATTCGTAAAATGTTAAAAAAATCGACGGAGGTCAATAAAATGTTGTATTCGACATAGTCACTGGTGGCGAACGCTTGATATAGAATTACGAACTTAAAATTAAGAGATAGGCTACACAGCGGGTGTTTTCTTCTGAAGAATTGGCTACGAAAATGAAGAAAGGATAAAATGGTGGATTGTTTCGGAAATAAAAGAATAGTTACAGCAGATTAGAATACCGGCACTAGTTTGCCTGTTGATTACCTCCTTTATCAAAACAACACCTCAGTACCCTCAGCCAGATGAACGAATTAATATTTTTTCTACATCGGGTGCAGACATTTTGGGTTATCCACTATGTAGCTCCTACCTTGCAGCATGTGATTTCTGTTGTAATTTAAATATGTGTAAGAGTAAAAGATAAACTGTGAAGCATGCGATTCCCAGATGCTGAAGAAGCGCTGTCACGAAAGACCGTGAAAGATACTCGCAGGCAGAGTAAATCAACTGCTTCTCTGAATGTTTCCATCGATGAAACGATGCATAGACTGACACGGAGACTATTTTGAAAAATTTTACATAATTACAAACTTGCTATTTGGGCCCATTATTGCTATTCTAAAAAAAATCATTGTAACTTCTTTCTATAGGTGTGTTTTTGACAGACTTATAATATTATAATATTTAAAATATTGTGTTTATATTCTCAATAAATATTGTTATAATCTGTTTTGCTATATATCAACTATAGGGTTGGTGTTTTTTATTTTGGAATGAAAACGACTAAGTATAGTCGTGTAAAGATGTTACTTCCTAGTGTTAAAAATGCCGTTAGATTTCAGTCGCTAATAACAATGAAGTTAACAATGCGTTAACAATGGTTGACCCAAAACGGATAGAGCATCCCTGTCCGTGTTTATCGTGCAGTATTTATTTTGCCTATGATGTCATCGGATAAGTGTAGATGCATACGCGTGACTGTTGTAAATTAGCGTTGTGTAAAGTTATAAATTAGTGTAGCGTGAAAACACATTTAGCTAGTATCTTGAGGTCATTGTGAAAAGCTTGACTATCAGGAGCCACAGTGAGACAATAAGAATATTCACCGCAGTATAAGTAAAAATCTGTATCAAATGGACAATTACAAAAAAATTAAAGACTTATAGAAAAGGCATATCAGGGAAAAGCTCGCGTCAAAAGGAATCGAATAAATCTAAAGAGTCCAGGGTCAAAGAAATGCGAGAGTTACTACAGCGTCAAAAATGAAATGAGAAGTACATCCATGGATCATGTGCAAGCGTCGTGGGAAGGCAATAAGAAAACAGTGATAATATAGAGATCGATGGCAACGTGACAGCGCCAGACGAGTATTTATTGCGACCACCAAATATCGTCGTATTGAAAACGTCGAGCATTAATGCTTGTGTATCAATGGAGGGTGCTACGCTAGTTACCACAGACCCTTGTTACATGCGATAAATTTGCAATTTATCTATTCTGTAACAGTTATACTATTTGATATTACCACTGTATTAAAGAGTTTGGTAATTAAGTAATATATAAAACACTTGTTACTATTTTACCCCAACGTTTTCACAAAAAATCTACAGCACGGACCGGAACTGCACCGAACTGGACGGAGAGCAGTATAGTATTTCTTTGCGATTTCAATAAACGTTTTGTGTGATTGATTAGAGGTTAGCTTGTTGCAAATTAAACTAACAAATGCTATTCCTGGAAAATGTCGTTACTGTGGATAAGGCCTGGCTTTCCTCAGAAAGGTCAAATGACGAAAATAGAAAGACGGTTTGATTTTTTTGTGAATCAAATTCCCAAGGGCATAACAAAAGATGTTCATTGCAAGAAGGCGATGTTGCGCGATTGGTAGGACATAATTATTCTCTGGGAGATAGTCTCCAATGGTCAATTCATTATTAACGACATCAACTGAGTTAGCTCAACTGCTTTCATGAAGTCATCAATGACAAAAGAATACGAAAAAAGAACCAAATAATTTTCCACCATAACAACGCAAACCTCCATGTTGAGCATCGAGATAGATTTGACATCTGTCGTCTAGAAGCGATGACATCTGCTACCTAATTTGCCTTATTTTCAGAGAATCTAGGAGAACTTATTACCAGAGGCGCCTACCGACTATTTTATCAACCAATGGACAAATTGGTGGGTGTGCAAAGTCTATGAGGATTTGACTCAGCTGGTGGAAGATATCAAAGATAGCTCCGAAGGATCAAATTGGAATCAGTTATTGAAGTAGACGGTGAATATGATCCAGAATATTCTGTTAAACATGCTTTGAAAATATTTGCATGTTTTGTTGTTCATAAAAAATATTGTTTAACAAATGCTGGATAATTATGCACCGTCCTAATATTTATCGAGTCGTTACCATTTAATCGATTGTCTTATACACAATAGTTCATTTGGTAATAACGGAGAGTGAGTTTGATAAGTAACGATAGAGTACAATGGTTTAAGAATTCACAGTTCGGAATACGCATTGTCAATTGTCACCAACTTCCTGGGGATATGTAGCCAACCAAATGCAAGCAAGTGATGTTTACTGTGTGAAAAACAGATATGAGAGAACAGAGATTCAATTGTCTAAATGCGAGTAATCGGTCAAATCACCAAGAGCCATGTCTAGGGGTTGTAAGACCATAGGAAATGGCAGTAGATAGTGTTGAATACATTTGAATTGAAAAGCGGATGGTATATACAAGTAAACCTAGCTCAATGTAATGTAAGAGTATGCCTATATTATTGCTTAATTTTATTTGATTATTCTCCTTTTTGTCCATTCACAGAACGTCGAGAAGGAAAAGCACTAGCGCGAGAAGTTTTTGTCCTCTAGATATACGACTTAAGGAAAAAAACGTATGGTTTTTGTGTGCGTGTACAAATAATACTACATCATGTAGTTTCATTTAATTGTGAAAAAAACGTATTTTGTAGATGGAAGTTTAAGATTGGTCGGCTTAAAAGATTTGTACCAGCCAAATGTTTTGGAGATACATTCAAACATTTACTTGGATAATGGAAACAAAATTAGGCAATTAGATAACAAAATTTACAATATGTTTTAAGCACACAAAAAATTCGAGAAATTTTTCGAACCGAACCCGAATTCCGAACCATTTATTTCTGCAAAGTAGAGTAAGTACTTTGCAGAAATAAATGGTTCGGCTTATCGATTCTACCCATAAAGTGCTTGGCTGGAAATGAATGGCTTTGGTTTTTTATGAAATGTCATCCAAAGTTGTCATTACGCTGACCAAAATCTATGACTTAGGAAATACTTCCATGACAAAGTAAATTCGCTCAATAGGTTTTAATAAGCCTCAGTGTGGTCGATGATTTCAAAATCTTATAGGAGTTTAAGAGCGAATATAGTTCTCCACCTATTTCTAGATGACTCAGGTATCTCAAGTCTCGAAAAAGTCAGAAAAGGTCATATAAATTAAAGGGAAATATTGCGTCAAAAATTGTCCAATGTAGAATGAGGAATAAATGTGACTCTCGTAAATATCGTCAAAATTGTAGTTAGTTTTTTTTATTAGGCTTTATATTCTTGAATAGAAAATGGTACCTCCTAGGAGCTACATCAAGAGCACTTTGTTTGACCAAAAATATTGCTAATATGAATTGTGTGACTAGCATTGTTATCTTACTTTAAAGACCATACCTTCAAGGTGATATCCAGATGACATGAAAAAGAGTATTTTTAGAAACGTACTACTTATTCTATTATTAAAACTTGTTACAACTTATCTACAGATTTCACATACATTTTGTACTTTAGTATTAGATTTGCATATGGTATTTGGTAATATGGATCACCCGTGTAACATATATATGATATAGCTAATTTAAATATAAGTTATCAAACGTAGGGTCTGTTGATTTCTCTGTTCCTCATTGACTAATTTAGATGGATATGGGAGTCATATGTTTTATTTCAAAATTATAATAAATAACATAATAAAACACGCTGTTATTATCAATCAATGAGAAGGAGAGTTGTACAGTATGAGATACCGAGTTAAAACAAAAAATGTTTCATTAAAAATAATCATAAATTTAAACACTTTAAAGATACTGTCCGTTAAATGTTCTCTGGTATCGAAAGCACTGTCTCCCTATTTGTTCTATATCCGTTAACAAATATACATTTACACAATGGCTTTATCTGTCTTATATTCACAATAGGGACTCGTCGTGCTTCTTACAGTTTTAATATTAGGTAATTTCTCACTGCACCTTAAGAATGTAAACTTTCCGGAAGAAAACCATGCATGCTCTTTAACAATGCCTACCCTCTGCAGCCATAAAATTCAACTTCTTCACTGTTGCCTTCACAAGAGCCTCAAGACTCATTACATTGCAGAATGTAAACATTGGACGTGTAATCACCATGGCAGTATCATAAAATATGCTTGATCGATCCTATTTTAAAGCAAGTTTTCGTTAAAGCAACAACTCCTTTAAATGCAATGAAAGGTTTCAAGAAAATAAGAATTAGACCTTTAAATCTGGATATTTTCACAGAGAAAGATTTCTTAACCAGTGCTATGATAGAGGGGCCTTTATCGGAATCAGATAAGATACACTTTCTGTACTATTTAATGAAAAAACTCTAGGATGAAAGATGAGAAACTAATCAGATGAGGTACATTTTCTGCACTAGTTAATGAAGAAACTCTAGGACGAAAGATGAGAAACTAATCAGATGAGGTACATTTTCTGCACTAGTTAATGAAGAAACTCTAGGACGAAAGATGAAAAACTAATCAAATGAGGTACACTTTCTGTACTAGTTAATGAAGAAACTATAGGATGAAAGATGAGAAACTAATCAGATGAGGTACACTTTCTGCACTTGTTAAAGAAGAAATTCTAGGACGGTTTATAAGTGAACGTTCAAATAACTTTGAAGGTTCAGAGCAGAGGCAAATCATTATAGACACTGAGAGGATTTTTCCCGCTCAAGAAATTACATCTTCGACAGAAAGATCACGTAATATTGAAAGATTAGAGTAGATTGAAAACAATGCAACTTCAAAGAGGGTTCTGCTGCTAATGAAGAAAATACCTTGCCTTCGGCACCGGATTTTGAAAGGCAATCATCGAACGTATTACCACGCGATAACTCAGACAATAATGAAGGACGCATGCCGTTATCATACGCAGCGCTTCTGCCAGAAGATGACGTTTTATCGCAATCAACCTGCGAACAGGTGTACAAGAAAACGTTAGAAGAAGGGTAAACCTTAAACAAAG